>CM076582.1:178600409-178851759 GCA_034641835.2 Pinus albicaulis | reverse complement strand
TGCTCTCATGCAAGCCACCACAATGGAAATTCCTCCACCATCCAACATCGACAACACACAAAACCACATACAATTCATCTCATCATACATGGGAACCATGACTCATGCTGTCTGCTCATCTGTCATTAGTGTCGAGACCGCTACAATTACAACAATATCTGTACCATTGACGGTGCAAATGCAACCATTCTACACCCTATCGACCTCATCTGGTTCCATAGCATCAAATATGGAATCCTATTCGTATTTTTCAACTAGCTCTGTGAGGCCCAAACCAACTCCTCACTGCCTCACACAAAACAACTCCCCCTTAGATGCTTTGTTCCATTTAGACGAGGATATTCTAGTGGTCATGACAGAACCAGATTGTCTATGGGACGCAATGTATCACTGCTCGTTTTTTCTTCCAGAAAAAAACATTCGATCCTAACAACCTAGAACACCAAGAGATATACACCATTGAATCTAAATAATTCCTCCCATCTAGGAAATTTGACTACTTCAAAAATCCCATCACGACGCTCGACGTGTTAGAAGAAGGGAACATGTCAAATATTTCACAAGCTATCAAGGTAAATATCTTGAGAAAACCAGGAAAAATTGAAGAAATCTCATTGGGGGTAGCATGCTACCCAGACGAAGTAGTCGCTTACACAAACTTGCTACAAGAGTATAGAGAAATCTTCGCTTGGGATTATTCAGAAATGTCAGGGCTTAGTTCCACTATCGTAGAGCACCATATTGACACTTTGCCTAACATACCACCAGTACGCCAGAAATAACGTCAATTGCACCCATCCAAGGTAGAATAAATCAAGCGATAAATCGACATGCTTCACAAAGGCGAGTTTATTTACCCAATATCTTACACATCGTGGGTTTCCAACCCTATTCTCATCATGAAAAAATAGGGCACTATCAGCATCTGTACTGATTTCTGAGATTTTAACAAAGCTTTTCCAAAAGACAACTACCCTACCCCATTCATCGACAAGGTTATTGATGCTTGCATCGGTCATGAGGCCCTGTCCTTCATGGACAGATTGTCAGGATATAACCAAATTCAAATCCGACATACCAATCGATATAAGACAACATTCACCACCCCTTGGGGCACTTTCTCATACCAAGTTATGCCATTTGGTCTTAAAAACGCTGGCGCCACCTTCCAGTGGGTCATGAACTATATCTTCCATGACCTAGCCCACCTTATCCTTGCTTACTTGTACAACCTCACTGTTTGGTCCAAGAAGCGATGTGATCATTTGGAGGATTTATGGTTGGTATTCCAAATATTTCGACATTAAAACCTACGCTTGAACCCTCTCAAGTGCGTATTTTGCGTTAACGCAGGCCAAATATTAGGATTTATAGTATCCCAACAAGGGATCAGAGTGGACCCCCTCAAAGTCCAGGCCATCAAAGAGGTGCCACCACAAAAAACCCTCAAGCAAATCCAAATCTTGCAGGGGAAAGCTAATTTCCTGAGACACTTTGTCCCAGATTATGCTACTTGTGCGCAAGGATTCCTACGCTTTCTCCATCATAATGTCTTGTTTAAATGGGACGATCAAGCCAAATAATTGTTTGAGGTGCTAAAAGTCGCATTGTCTTGAGCCCCATTGATCAGCCCACCAAATTATGACAAAGATTACACTCTATATTTGTCAGCATCATAAACCGCCTTAGTCGGGGTGTTAATCTAAGACAGACCAAATGGTAAAGAACACGTAATTTATTACGTCAGTAAGAACTTATTAGGCCCCGCTTTAAGACAGAACCCGAAGAGAAAAATACCCTAGCCCTTGCACATTCCAAACTCTTCGGCACTACATTATCTTACAGACTACAACAATCATTGTAGCTATCAATCCATGAGATACCTACTGACCCACCGTCTGATGAACCATAAATACGCTCGTTGGGTAGTGATACCACAGGAGTTTGACCTGCAGTTTAACTCCCCCATGAGAAAAAAATCTTTGATCTTTGCTGAGTTCATCACTGACCTCCCAAGTTAGACTAAAGGATCCCAATCAATGACTCACTACTTGATGAACATCTATTTCTAGTGACGACTGACAATCCTTGGTATGGTGATATCCTATTATTTTTACGATCCCAAAAGTTTAATCCTAAGCTCAAACGTGACAACCAAAGGCGCATATGCCACGAGGCCCCCGATACCTCATCATGGGAGACTTTATTTACTAATGAGGCATCGATACTATCCTATGAAGATGCCTCACGCACGGCCAAGCTGAGAAAACCCTAAATGACTGTCATCGTGGAGCTTGTGGCAGCCACCTCTCTAGGATGTCTACCACCCAAATGGTCATACGAGTAGATTATTTCTGGCCCACCTTATTCCACGATTGCATTCAGGAAATCAAAATATGTGAGCGATGCCAACGCTTTGCCCACAAGGCAAGAGCGCCTCCTGATCCTCTACAACTGGTAATTGTAGCCGGTCCCTTTTACAAATGGGGAATCGACTTTGTGACTTGCAACCCTGCATAGTCTGGATACCACAAATACATCATTGTTTCCGTTGACTATTTCACAAAATGGGCGAAATCCATGCCCACATACGAAAACACAACAGAAACCGTGACACGATTTCTGTTCAATCATGTCATTGCATGATTCAGTGTGCCTAAGGAGTTAGTCTCTGATCTTAGAAAGTATTTTGAAAATGAAATATTCCAGGAGTTGTCTCATCACCTAAGATTCACACATGAATTCACATCACCATACTATCCTCAGTCCAATGGACAGGTAGAAGCTGTCAACAAAGTGATTAAAACAATGTTACCACATATGGTGAATAACCATAAGACAAACTGGAACCACATGTTTTTTAAGCCTTTTGGGCATACCACATGGCAGTTAAAAACTCAATAGGATTCACACCCTTCGAGCTAGTGTATGGGGTAGAAGCCATGATTCCCATCGAACACTAAATACCTAACTTGTACGCCGCCATCGAACTCCTCGATGATACCCAACCTTTAGAACAATGATTGGTACAGTTAGAAATTGTCGATGAAAATATGAGAGTCACTCAAACATAATGCGGCGCATAAAAAATGGGTAAAAGCATCATTTGACCGCAACATTACGCATCGTTCATTTACCGAGGGAGAGTTAGTCCTCCGATACGATGTCATGAAATAGGCCCTAGGACCTGGGAAGTTAAAAACATTATGGAAATTTCCCTACCCCATAAAAAAATTCCTCCTCAAGGGGGCAGACATCTTGTCAGAGCCCGATGGTACATGCCTAGCTAGCCCCATCAATGGGCTCTACCTCAAAAAATTTTACCCATAAGGGAAGGAGGTCTCAGCCTTAGAGATAAGTTTCATGTAGCATAATCTATTTTTAGATAATCACAATCATCAAAGACTTGTTCTAAAAAAGGCTCTGGTGTCACAAATGGATCATCCCCCAATCCACTATTTTGGATTCGCTGATGGAGCCTCGCGATGGTATGAAAATATAGCAATAGCCACCTAGGCCATTTACTATCCTAACCAGTTGCCATTCTTCACCAACAGAGTATGCACCGGATCAGCCACCAATAATCATGTAGAATATGATGCAGTGATCAGGTTGATGAGTGATGCCTTCAACCAAGGCATTCACCATTTACATATCTACCTTGATTCCCAGCTAGTGGTTTTGCAGTTAAACCAAGATTTCGAAGTATGAGATTCTCAACTATTTAGGAATTATTTGAATGCACAAATATTAAGACGCCAATTTTATCATATTAAATTCACACATATACCAAGAAATCAAAACCAAACAACTGATCGCATAACTAATCACATTCTAGACTAGAATGCATCTCGTATAAACCATCATCCATAGAAAAGAAAAAAACATAAAAAATATATATCCATCATAGGTACACAACATCCATCAATAAAATAACCATAGACACATCATCAGAGCCACAAAAATACACATCTCGCATATATACATAAAAAATATATGAGTCACAATATACAAGTCATGTCCCTGACCATAATGTTAGTAAAAAAACATGTCCACATGTCATAAAAAAAATAAGGAAGCATCCTCATATTGGATGCTTTCCCTACATATACAAAATATCTAGGGCTGAGCCCCGTCAGGTGGGTCCTCTGGACCCAAAGCTACACCCGGTGCCAATTTAGGTGCAGAAGCCAAAACCGAAAGCTCCACACAACACAATGTTAGGTGATGCACCCTCTCTCGAGCCATTAGCGCCTCGAGCCATGTATCATCCAAATCATAAAAAAAACCCAGGGTCAACCTCTCTAACCAAATCCATGATTTGGCTAATTCTGATGTACGTGCATCCGCAGCCTAGAACTGAGCCTCAGTAAAGCTAGTTTCTCCTCAACCGTCACCACTCGAGCCTGAGCTACCTCGATGTGAGAAAGTAGGGAAACATCTCCCCCGACAATGATAGCACTGTTTCCCTCCCCTGAAGGTCCAAAACCACTTCCTTGCCCCCCAACCTAGGGATGATCAGCCACACTTGGGCCCCTCCTCAGTGGCTGATGCCCCACCAAGCGGGAAAGAGGACGCCTGACCGTCCCCAAATTTTCAAGAGAAATAAGGATATTTTAAGTGTTGCCATTATAGACATATAAATATACACATCATAAAATCCTCAAAATATGTAGAAAAACACCAAAAGTCATACCTTCTAGACCCCACACATAACCGACAGGAAGAACCATATCAGGGTCCCCCTGGAAATCTATCGTTGAGTATGGATAATCCAAGAACATCTTCTAGTTTTCCTGGAACCATGCCTCAATTTTTGCATCCCAGTAATGACCTACCTCCCCTCCTCCACTACGAGGCATCATGGGTGCCCACTGCTGCATTCGAGGATCCCTGCGAGGACCAATGGGCACGGGCACAAAAGGTTGGACCATCACCACTCTCTCGAACATGATGCTGCATAAGCTGCTCGCATACGTAAAAACTCTAGAAGATCCTCCCCGGACCTTCGTTAACTGTGATACCATACCATCATACACATGGTGCTCCCAGTCGTAGAAGTGACCGGCCCAGAGCCGGTGCAAGACACCAATGTGAGGTCCAGACACCCTATTGGGCGACGACGACCCCGTCAAGAGAACTATAATCGCCATGGCTATTGGAGCGGGGTCCCATGATTATAAATTTGGATATAATTTTGTAATATTTTGTAATAGTTTAGTCTTGCGCAGGGGCTTTAGGGCGGGTCAAAACCCCTAATGAATTTTAATGGTTCAAAGGGTATACCAAGGGGGACGCAAACCACAGTTTTTGGACCATAGAGTAGCGTAGGCTAAAAAAGAATAAATAGATGGATAGATCGAGTCTAGAGGCAAGTTTTGGGATAAGTCTAAATAGGAATATCAGATCTGTGATACTTTGGTGTGGATTTGTCTGGGTAAGGGATCCTGTTGGCTGTGTGCGCGGAGACCCTAGTCCTAATGTGTGCAGACCCCACTGGCTGTGTGCACAGGTATGTAGAAGAGTTTGTAAGTGAAATCTGAAGTATTAATGAATGAGAAGACAATTGTTGATATTGGAATATCTTTGTGTTCTGTTATGGGTTGCGCTACATGTTAATTTCATGTTATTTCTATTTTATCTCTACAATAGAAACTGCTGATTGTAGATTAAGTGCGTACCTGTAATAAATGAATGGAAGAACAATGAATGCATAGATCTGAGTTATATTTCTCTTGTTAAGTGATTATCGTATGATTTACAGGTTGTGCAAGTTATTATGTTACACATATTGTTAAGGGTTTATGGTTAGGGCTTCCTCAGCGCAGGTCTGTTTAGATATAAAGGTGTCCACTTCATTAAATCTCTCTCTCTCTCAGGGTGCAGAAAACTGGTTCTAGCACCCCCCCATACTACTTTGGGTGAGACCTTGACCTGCGCAAGCAGGCCATTGCTGAAAGGGCCAGTAGTACAGGGGTTTGTTGGTTAACCTCAAGTTCGACCCTGGGTCAAGACCCCTAAAACCAAAAAAGGGTTCCGTTGCTGGGACCGGGAGAATTTTGAGAGAGATACTAGGTGATGAATCAGGGTCTATGGAATCCAGAAAAATATGAAATCGAAGAGTGGTTCGAAAAACATATCTAGGAGTTTTCCCTAAAATAAAACAAGAGTAAGAAGTTGTCTGCTGAAAAGTGGAAGAATAAATATATCTTCACAGAGGTACATGATATCTTCTTCATGAACTTTGAACACGAGTTGCAGGAGTGGTTGTCGACATTGGAAAATTTCTAGACCTGTTGGAAGAATGATAGGGTTACATAGTGGAACCTTGAATTAATTCAACAATTGGAAAGAATTGATAACAAAATCACCTAGACCGTAGATCACTAGGTTGATAGTATCTTAGGTCGATTTGTGACATAATTTGCGTAGATTAGTTTGTATCATACTCTGAAGCTGAGAGAAGATATTTCAAGGGTTTGAGAGGTAAGTTTTTTCGGACATTGCCTTTGCTGATTAAGATGCTCTTGAGTGAAAAAGGTGTTCTGTGAAACCACATCGAGTGAATGAACTACGAACAGATTGAAAGTACCACGCAGAGCGGGAATTATTACAGGATCAATCAGAAGGGGGAAAAATCTGCATATAGCCCTCTGAGATTAGATCCGCCAAATTGAGAAACTGAGGCTACACACGTTGTAGGTAGCCCTCCTGCTACGACATATTCGAATCCGCGTAAGACTCAGACATCTCCTACACCTCTGCCTCCCCCACCCACCGACGATATGGTGAAGCACATGAAGTTACCCACCTTTAAGGGTGCAGGGGATGAGGATATGGATCGGTTCTGGTTCATGGTTGATGCAGTATGGGCTGCGCAGAACGTTAATATTGATGCTGTAAAAAGAGCGCAACTGGCCATGGATTTTGAGGGTCGGGCGCTAGACTAGTTTATGGGATATCTGAAACAAAATTATGCTCAGAACATCACTCCCCTACTATCAATGATATCAAGAAGGAATTGAAGCATCAATTCAAAAAGTCAAAGTCCTATGTGCAGTTAGTAGTGGAGATAAAATAATTCAAGCAAGGAGCAAAGGAGTCAGACTGGGAAGTCGATCAATGACTCAAGAAATTCATTAGTGATGGGGGATTTGTTTACGATGATAAGAAACATAAGGAATGGTTCATCACAATGCTATTATCGCATCTGCGTGGAACTATAAGTCAGAAGAATATTGATTCGCAGGAAGAAGCCCTGGAAATTTCTATGAAGCTAGAAGCTACGTCGAGGGATGATACCCAAATTGGGGCACTGCAGATCCAGAGCCAATTAGAGGCGATGCACTTAGAAATTCAAAATTTACGAAGAGACCATGTTAAAGAAGCTAGCACATAGGTATAGTGTATTCGTTGCAAAGGGGTGGGCCACACCAAATATTAGTGCCCTGTGTTTACGGATTACCTACGAGCCGAAGGACCAAATCCACTGCGCCGTAGGGAGGATGGAGGGCCCAACAATCCCATCCTGTGGTGCAATGATTGTCGGGTAGCTAGCCAACATGATACTGACCATTGCCCAAGGTTGGGAGCCTATGTTACAGAGTTGAAGCAACAATATTACAGATTCTACTCCTTGGTTGGCCATGATGAGCACCACTGCCGAACATATGAGTTGATGTTGTAAACAAAATTTATATGAACAAGAAGAGGACCGATCGGGAGATGCGTATGACTGCAGAGATTGGAGAATATGAGATGGATCAGGTAATCTTGGATCTGGGATCTGATGCCAATGTCCTGCCCAAGAAAACCTGAAAAAGGATGGGAGAGCCGAAATTGGAGTGGTCTTCCATTCAATTACGTATGGCCAACCATATGTTAGTGTCAGTCTAGTCATACTGCCATCAGTGATCAAAATTTCTCTTTTTCATTTGCATATTGGGAGTCCCATACCAATAAATTTCACCATTCCGCTAGGTCATGGATTCATTGATGGTAGTGATTTTTCATCAGTTTTCCCTCATGTGAAACTTGCTATTTCTCCTCTCTATGGTCTTTAGTCATGAGTTACTTTCACTTTGTGAGTCATGTCAGTTGGTCATAGGATGGGTCTCATTAGGTTATAGGGTCTCATCATGGTCAAATTAATGAGTCAAGTTTCAATAAATATCAGCAAGGTCATGAGGAAGTCAATAAACTCAAAATCACAGCACCTAGAAGATCAAAGAAATATTTTATTCAATTTGAGAAGCTGCCATATCCACAACGTAATCACCCTTCCTTCAGAGAATTTTTCCACAGCATGTTCAGCACCAAATCATCTTCCAAGAAGATCCATCAGAAAGAGCTCGGAAAGAGCTTTCCAACGGTATATTGAACTCTTAAAACTGACTTCTGGATTGAAATTTATGCTTAAGTGAAGTAACAGTCCCCTATATCCTCATATACGCCCTATTTCCCATTTTTCCCTTTAAACTTTGTATTATTAAATTTTAATATTTTTCTTTAATAAAAATCCCTTCCCCCCCCCCCTCCGATTACAAAAATCGCGTTATTAAATATTTTAACTAAATATGCGATTTAATTGCAAACCACTTCCCCTCATGCCCTTGAGACTTTATAATAAAATCCAAGTCTCATAGTATGAATACCCCCCGCCATTCCCAAAATACTCCCCCACCATACTTGAAACATTATGATATAAATTTCAAAGGTTTTATTATAAAATCCCGCTGACCTTTCCATCGCGAATCGCAATATTTGAAACATGTTTCCGATTGGCCAATCGCAAAAAACTTCGATGCGATTGTATTGGCCCCCTCCGATGCACATCTTGACCGTTGATCGGCCCCCCTTAAATCCGATGGCCCATACAAAATCGGCGCATTCCAATTAGCCCCTTCGATTGAATCAGACGTCACACAGTTCATTGCGTCCTCCCAATCGCATCGGCCCAATTTTTTTATGTAAAGCCCCACTTCGATCCCCAATGCCGATTGAATATGGGCCCACCACTTAAAACTTCCACCCCATTCGTAATGATATGGCCCTTTCCCTTTGTATAAATTAATTTTTGTTTTATTCGTTTATATAAAGAACTCTCCCCAATCGCATCGGGGGGAAGTTTCAATATGTAACACGCCCGCCCCGCTCTCTGATTCCGATTGCGATTCATGTCTTGGTCCCACCATATTTCCCTCCGCCCTTTCATAATTAAAAGGCCTATTTCTTTGTAAAAATCAAATTTTATTTGTGTTTCTCTTAAATAAAGGCCTTATCCCTCATTGCCTATTCCCAATCGCATCGGGGAAATTCTGTGATATAATACACTCGGCCCTGCTCCCGAAACCCGATTCCGATTGCGATGGCGCCGTTATATAAGCATATTTCAATATGTTTTATTTTGTATTCCGCCCCATTATTATATTATATTCCCTCCGCTCCGTCCATTCCGATTGCGATTTAATATGATTCTCTCCTCCTTCTCGTCCCTTTTTCCCATTCAAAAAATTAATTTCCCTTCACAAAGGCATAAATTCATTTTGAATTATTTCAAAACATTTTATAAAAGTCACTTTTCTTCAAACAGAATATGGAAAGCAATAGTCATAGGCTGAGAAAGCTTATTTAAAATAGATATTGTTACAGTAGCAACAAAGTAGGAAATCTGTTTCCGGATTGCCTATTTTTCCTTCATTCAGTATAACAACGAATTTTCAAAGGGAAAAAATGTATTGTTGTTCCTTGTTTTCAAAGGAAAAATGTTGGTTCTCTTTGCCATATTCATATTTTAGTTCTGAGTTGTTAAACAACTCCCTCTTTTCGTGGATCTATGTTCCCACATTTCAGCTTATTTATTGTAATTGTAAATCATTTGTAAAGGAGTCTTGAGAGTCCGAAATTTATAACTTTAAGTTAGGGGAATAGTGTGGAAGAATGGTGTGCTCATTAGCCAGCCTCCGACAGTGGAATTAATAAGAGACTACTGATTTGTGGGATCCAGAAGAGAGATTTAGCTTTTTGCTTTCTCTCCTTTGTGTTCATATGTAAATTGTTATGTGTTCCATTCATTCATAAACATTCCTTTTTGAATGCTTTCAAGATAGAAAGGTAGAATCCATTTTATATGCTCTGCCCTAGGAAATCATTCATACTCTGTGTTTTTCTTATGTTTGAAAATGATCCATCTCCCATGCCCTTTTCAGCTCCTCACCAGTCTTTCCATTCCATCCTTAATTAAAATTTATTGCTAAAATTTCTTGCCTACCTTGCCCCATGAAATACCCTGTATCCTGATTTAGTTTCCCAGTTTTCAAACTGTCCCATTTTTCCCCACACATTCCTGAAAAATTCATTCATTAAAACATATTCCCATCATTTTACCTAGCCTAATATTAGTTCATTGTTGTACTTTGTTGAATATCCTTTTCACGGAGAGAGCCCTCTCCTGACCTTGTAGGGCTAGCTACAAGGTTGAGCGTGGTTTAGATGTTACCCTGTTTTTCCCTTTTTCACCTCTAGGGTCCAAACATCGTGTTAACATCTCTCTCGGGGACTCCAATCGGGGACTAATTTATTTAAAATAGTAGATCATATCCTCCCTAGAAAGGAATAATGAGTATTATATCTAAAAGTTGATGGTGAACAACAATCAGATGCATATAAAGGCTGAAAACATTCACCTGGCGACTCCATTCACTGAAATATCCAGAAAATCAAATCCTTCATGGTGACTCCACTGCAAGAATATCAATAGCTTTAAATATTTTTAAGATGGAACGTATTGCAAGAAGGTATGCTCCCATGAGTCGAGATCATATTCCAGGTTTCCCAAATAAAATGCCCAAGGTGGATTGGCTTCAGAATTTGCCTATGTTCAGAAATGTGGAAGGTAATGACGATGCTCCTCATCTGGTGAAATTTCACATTCATGTGCATAAATTAAAAATCAATTTTCCTGAAGACTGTTTGAGGAAAATGTTTATGGCTACTCTAGAAGATGAAACTCGATCTTGGTATGAAAGTTTGCCACCTGGTTGTATTTATTGTTTAAAATATTTTCATACCATATTCTTTGAAAGGTATAAATAATCTTGTCCATCCTTAATATTAGTGCAGAATTGTTGCAAACATGTTAATAGTTTCATTGAAAATCTTGAGAATTTTTATGGAGATGATGAATTTATGGACGAAGAAATCAAGGAAGCACTGTATGAAAATCCATTTCAGCAGCATACAGAAATATTAGAGGATACTTATCAAGATTAGCAGGCTGAAGAGCTTTGTACAGTCGAAAATGATGGAAGACAAGGTTTTATTTTAGATCTGATTGAAATAAAGGATGAGATACAGGAAAATGATGTCCCAATCTCACGTAGTGATAAAGATAAACCAGACCTAGAGTTAAAATGTGATGAGGAAGAATATGTTGTTCTAGATCTCATGAAGGAGAGTTATATTGTTGAGGTCACCTCAAATGAAGAAAACAGATTTATAGACCTAAGTGTTCTCATTCCATCAGAAAAAAGTCTTCATGAGGAGGTAATCCATTCTCTCTATGAAAAACAAGATGTGGTATGTGTTCAAGTAAGTGAAAAAGTTTCTTTGGATGAATCTTTGGTAGATGATAGAAATCTCATCTTTGGGTTTCAAGGATCATCCGAAGTTTCTTCTCTTATGATTGACGAATGTGATAAGAAACATGATAATCTGGTTGTTATATCATATGAATATGATCAATAATATATTCAAAATATAGAAGACCAGAGCATTCAGAACTGCCATTCAGATTCTTCTTCCTATGTTTCATGTTTTGAAATGTTTTTTCAAGAGGAAATCTACTCACCTACTTGTTCAAAATTTTTTGAAGACCAGGAACACACTCTTACTGAGGTACATTATGAAGAAAGATCATAATCAAGAGAAAGGGACACCTTGTCTCTTCAGCAAGAAGTGAATCTTCATGTTTTTCAGGATCCAGTGGAAAATCTATTACAATCAGCAGTGAAGGTAATTATTACAGTATTCAGTGATGAAGGAGATCATGGTCAACTATGCTTTTGGATGCCCAGTTGCAAGTATCTATTGTTTTCCAAAGCATCTGATCAGGAGAATAAATCAAGGAGGCATTTAGCAGTTCCAGTTTATCATTTTAATATGGCTTGATATTTAATAAGAAACACGATGTATGTCTTGCCATCAAGCTTCAAATTTTAAGTTTGGTCTTAGTCACTTTTGAGTTAGTTTTTTGAGTCAAATTTCTTTCAGTTTGGTTTTTAGCTATTGAATCCATGCCCAATGGATAAGGCTACTTGGTCTACAGTGTTCTTGGCACCTCCAAGGAGCTACCATCCCCATTGGAGCCAATGTTAGTGTCAGTCTGGTCATACTGCCATCAGTGATCAAAATTGATCTTTTGCATTTGCATATTAGGAGTCCCATAGTATAAATTTTCACCATTCCGCTAGGTCATGGATTCATTGATGGTAGTAATTTATTATCGGTTTTCCCTCATGTGAAACTTTTTGATTCTCCTGGTCTTTAGTCATGAGTTATTTTCGCTTTGTGAATCGTGTCGATGGAGGTCATAGGATTAGATCTGTTGGTTTCTTGGGTCTCTGCAAGGTCAAATTAATGAGTCGAAGGTATTAAATATCGGCAAGGTCATGAGGAAGCCAATTTGGTTCCAAGATCATAGCCCTTTCAGCTATAATATATGTTTGTGGGTTTGATCTGCCATTTCACCTAAAACATGATACTTTGCCTTTTACATTATATTTATTATGTAATTTTATGTCAGGATATGTAATAAGTCACACTTTAGAAGCTGCCATCTCCACAAAGTCATCACCCTGCACTTCAGAGAGGTTTTCCATAGCATTTTCAGTTCAGAATCATGTTACAAGTATGTTTAGTAGAAAGAGCGTGGAAAGAGCTTTCCAACGGTATGTTGCACTCTTAAAACTAACTTCTAGATTGAAATTTATGCCTAAGTGAAGTAAAAAGTCCCCTATACCCTTAAACAATCCATTTTCCCACCTTTCCCTAAACTTTATTTTATTAAAGTTTTATATTTTCTTAAATAAAATCCCTTTTTTCCTATTCGATCACATAATTCCATCATTAAATCTTTTATACATAAGTCCGATGCAATTCAAAAACATAACCACTTCCCCACCATTGCCCTTTAATAAAGTTCAAGGTTTATTGTAACCCCCCCGCCGTTCCAAACCACTTCTCTGCCATATTTTGAAACCTTATAATAAAAATTTATAACAAAGTTTTATATTACTCTGCCGCTTTAAGTCCCTTCCCTTTCCGATCGCATCGGCACATTTTGTAAGTGCTCCCGATTGGCCCATCGCCCAACTTCTGATACGATTGTATTAAACGACTTCCAATGGCAGACCCCGATTGACCCCCTCCGATGCACATCCTGACCGTTGATCAACCCCCCAAATCTGATGGCCCATATGCGATTAGGCCATCGCAATCGGAAATTCCATATATCATTTCGCTCTCGCTCCCCTTTCACCTCTCGATTCCGATTGACAGTCGGGCCCACTATATAATCTTCCGCCCGTCCATTACAAAAGGCCCTTTCCCTTTGTAAACTCTAAAATCACGTTTTATTACATTTCATAAAGGATTTCCCATCATCGCATTGGAAGTATTGAAGTTTGTTATGCTATGCGCCCGATCTGATCTCCCGATGTTGATTAAACCTGGGCCCACCACTTAATAAACTCTGCCCATTCATAATGTAATGGCCCCTTTGCCTTTGTTAAATTCAAACTTTATTTATTTTGTTTTATACAAGCGCTTTTCCCCATCGCATCGGTTAATCCGTTAGCACATTATATTTTATCTCGCTCCAACTTCCGATTCCGATTGCAAAATCATCCATACCCGGTCCCACCATTATAAGTCCTCCTCTCTTTCATATAAAAAGCCTTCCTCCCTTTGTGAAAACGAAAAACCGTTTCTATTATATGTTCCCACAAGTCTGAGAGTTGGAAAGTCTATAACTCGAGAGTTGGATCTATGTTCCCACATTTCAGTGTATTTATTGTAATTGTAAATCATTTGTAAATTAGTCTGAGAGTTGGAAAGTCTATAACTCGAAAGTAGGGGAATAGTGTGGAAGAACGCTCTGTGGTCCATTGTACAGTCTGACAGGGAATTAATAAGAGATTCAGCTCTGATTTGTGGGATCCATGTGGTATGAGATTTAGCTTTTGTTTCTCTCCTTTGTTTCATATGTAAAATTGTTATGTGTTCCATTCATTCATAATCATTTCCTGTTGAATGCTTTCAAGATAGAAAGGTAGAATCCATTTTATATGCTCTGTCTTGGGGAATCATTCATACTCTGTGTTTTTCTTCTGTTTGAAAATGATCCATTTATTGTGCCCTTTTCAGCTCCTCACCAGTCTTTCCATCCTATCCTTATTAAACTTAATTGCTAAGATTTCCTACCTAACTTGCCCCATGAAATACCATGTGTCCTGATTTAATTCCCCAGTTTCAAACTGTCTTATTTGTTTCCATACATCCCTGAAAATTCATTTCATTTTATTAAACATATTCCTATCATTTTACCTACCCTAATATCAGTCCATTATTCTACTTTGTTGAATATCCTTTCATGGAGAGAGCCCTCTCCTATCCTTGTAGGGCTAGCTACAAGGCTGAACGTGGTTTAGTTGTTACCCTGTTTTTCCCCTTTTTCAACCTGGGGTCCAGATCAGGTGCTAACAAGAGGAATAACTGTTATGAGCTGATTCATTCGAATTTATCTTAGGTTGATCTGTCTTTTTTTTTATCTTTAATCTCTATCTTAAGCTTTTAAACTTTGTCTTCATGCTTTATTGTCTGCCTCACTGTCTTTTACTCTTTAATCGCTGACTATCTTCACTTTCTGCCTTAATTTCTGTGTTATGAATTAATCTCCTTGATTTTATTTTTGATATCAGATTAACCCTTTAATATTTCTTTCCTTCTTCACTGCTTCTTCTGACTATAATTATCTTTTGTGTGTAGGGTAGGTTTCTTCATGGTATGAGGGTTTATAACCCATCGAGGATCATGCTTCATCAAAGGTAAACCTTTATGCAAACCCCCTGGCTTTCTTTTATGTGATTTTACCTCTCGGATCATCATCCAGAGGCTAATTTGATCATTTCTTGACCATCGGAATGCCCTTTGGGCATCCCACCATTAAACTTGCATAGAACAAAACACATGTTAGCTTTAAAACCTGTGAAGAGTGGTAAGACTGCATTTTTTGGGGGGTTTTGAATCGTCGGGGTTTGCTTGAAAAGGACGAAAAGGTGCAGGAGCATGGTTTCGAAGGCGGAACCTGGGTAAATTCAAATGGGGATGAAAAATATTTGAATTTTTGCAAGAGGAGTGAGAAAGTGGTTTCAGAAAACCAGAGTGGTTTATCGTGCGAGTGATGGGCGGTAAGCAGTTTTGGGTCGAACACATGTAATTCCATTGGGAAATGGATGCATGTCCGACGAAAAAACGCCTATTTTTCACGGGTTAAGGGTTATTAAACCCATTGCAAATTTCTATGCGATATAGATTTCGGGCCGTCAGATCTCGGGTGATGAGATCTACGGTGCTGAACGATCTGGGGAGCAGTGTTCAGGTTTGGAGGATGGAGCCTGAGATAGATGGCGCAATGTGAATGGTTGGCGGGGTTTGAGTGGAAGGCGGGTGAGGTATGGGATTCGACATCCGTTTTATTGGGGGGAACATATCTCGATCAACAGCAAAGATGGCCTGATGAAAAGGTAAGGCGGGGTGGAGGAAAAGTGGGCCCGCCCTTTAATTTTTCAAAGGTTTAGAGGGGGTTTTTATAATGAAAGTCAGAGGTGAATTTTATACAGGGGAGGGGCTAAAAATATGCAGAGGGCACAGTTCTGTGCAGGTAACAGAGACCAGGGGCTGAAACGAAAAGGGCTTAAGGCCTATTTATATAAAAAGGTGGGTTTTAGTATAAAAACAGGGTTTTTATAAGGTTTTTGAGAAGGTCTGATAGCCTTAAAAGTTAGATTTAAAAAATGTAAAAAGGGATTTTTACATTGTTTGAGGTTTTTAGAGGAAAAATATGAATGAGGGGGGTTCACAGGGTTTTGAAGAAGGGAAAAAGTGGGTTTTTTCAGAGAAAAAGGGTTATGAAAGTGATTGGGGGTAAGGTGTTGGAATGACGCAAACAGGCCTAAAATGATGTAGTCTTTCTTTGCAGCAGTGATAGATTTTTAGGAGGCAGAGAGAGGGCAAAGATAGAAAAAATAGTTAGTTTAGAATGATGAAGGCAGTGAGATTTCTATAACTCACAATATTTCTCAAATGTTGTTTCTAGAAATCTAGGATTTATAACTTAGTCATCTTTTGATATCAACAAAAATTACTGATGACTAACAAGTGTTACGGACCTACCCTGTGAATTCATTTCTTGAGCAAGTAAGATATATGTATAGTTTTTCTCTTTTCCATGCATAATTCCGCTTAAACAGTTAGAGTAACTAGATTTCTCACTTTGTATTTTCTATCAATGGCACAGGTAACTTACTCAACCATGATGAGGGTTTGCATGCAAGTTTCACTTTCAAGGGTGCGCTTCATTTTTCGTTTACCTTTCTACCATTCCTTTACAGGTACCGGCTTCTCCATCTATCACTTAAAATTCTCGGCATAAGCCCTCCAGATTCGGCTTTGTGGTGCTCCGCGACGTTGTATAATTTGGAGAATTTAATTTGAAGGCAATGGAATGCCACATGTTTGATTTTCCTTATGTGTTCAAGGGTTCTTCCCATGAAACATTGATTGTGTGCAGTTTTCTTGAATCTCTTATGTAAATTTTAAGGGTTATACACCTGGTTAACTGACGAGTAATTGGCTTTTCCTAAGAGGGTAGATTCATCTGTAATAGCGTCAATTTAATGTTTTAATATTTGTCATAATTAATGGATTGACTCTCGATTTCTTGGTAGACATATCTTATCTCTTATTTCATTTTTGGCTCGCTCCTGGGGAAGTAATGTCATAAATAACAATTCATGTTTTGTTAAGATAAATGGATATTGTTATTTTCTATATTTCGCTGCTCTTTATTCATTAATCCTCATGTTAGCTCGATGAGATCGTTACCTTTCTTATTAGCGTAGAATTGGTTATTTTTAATATAATAATAATAATGCAGAGAGAAAGTATCACATGTAGTTGTTATTCTTTGTATTGGCTGCTACACTTTTGAGTTTCACTGTGCACGTTTTCTTCAGAGTTGAAATATGTATGCATTTCATTCATACGAGGATTTTATTTTTATTTCTTTACTGTTTTATTTCTAGTTCTTTGTTCAATTGGAGATGTCCGGGCCATCTGGGTTTTTTGGAGCTTTTATACACTTTGTTTTCCATGTATATCATAGTTACAGAAGAACGACCAGTTCTAGGGTCTATGGTTTCAGCCTAGGACCCTGAACTAACTGTTGGGTATGTGTTATACTCATTCCCCAACTAGTCACGCGCGAGGGGGTCACAAGGGGGGCGATAGCACCTCCTTTATGTTGGGTCGGGCGCAACAGGGGGCACGACGGCCCCACCCCAATTCAGGGTCTAGGGCAGCACCCCGAGAAAAAAAAAATTGGACCCTATTTTTCGGTCGGCGAACCTGCCCATGGTTTTGTGCATGGGATTGCACATGGTTTTGGGGCATGATGGTTTTCAGCCCCTGGTATTTTGTAGATCCGGTCAAAGGAACTATGGTTATGTTCTAATCCAGGGTTAATGGATTGGGGTTTATGTATGCTTCGGCATGTATATATGTGTTGTAACACTAAAAGGAATATAATGAAAAATCAAGTTGGTCATCCCGATTTGGGATCCAGAGGCAAATCTCTGTGTATATCTATTTTATGTTTTATGCTCTCGCTATTGTTTATTTTATGTTTTTAAGATTCGTTTGCAGATAATTTCTGTACAGGGTTAAACCTACACTAACATTTTCTTCCAGTTCGTATTCCTAGTTATATATTTCTATCTTTATTTAGTCTAGTATTGTGGTTACTGTTTACACTGTATTTTTCTTTGAAATTCAGGCTATAACTTCAGTATATATATAATTTTGTTACACAACCCACATACATTCAACAATTCCACAGTCAAGCCTAGAATATAATACAAGAAAGAAAGATATATTTTATCCTCAACATGCACAACATAAAATTATTCTTTCCATATTTTCAAGAAACAATTCCTATATTAAAATAATTCGGTCTAAAAACATTCATGTATTAAAAAATTGTGTCTAACATATCTGCATTTAGTGAGTCTGTCTAAACATTTATGTATTAAATAATCTGTATACTTATCTCGCTTTAGACTCTGCTGATGATGTCCTCCCTACCATGAGAGAGACGATTACGTCCTCATCTCCCCCTGTGCTCTGCACATGAGATGAGTAGGTTGACAAAGATTCCGGAAGAGACCTCGGGACCCCGAGTCCAATACTCTTCTTTTCCAGGATTCAGGAATGCTCAGTGTTTCCACTAGTCAACACCATCTCAGGAAATCATCACTCTCTCCCTTCCTCCCTTAGTCACTGGACAAAACCCCTTTTCTTCAATGGGATTTACTTTTATCCCTAGAGGAAAGGTAACTGTCTTTAACTCTTTTCTATTCAACCACTCTCAATTCTTGGAATACTTTTATCATCAGTATTTTAAATTTTTATGGAACCACTATTCAGTAATTACATTTTATTTCAACAAAACATAATTAATTTATGTTCATCAAATAATATTTTTCTCAAAAGAAATAAATGTTTTAGTCCCCTTTCAAAATAAATCACATGACAACTAGTTAGCGATTAAGCCAGTTATCGCAATATTGTTTTTGTTTACAATTTTTATCATTATTTCTCTTCTATTGTCATTGACTGGAACAAAACATCCCCAGTTGAGTGACAAAATTTTAGGGAATTTAGAAGTTTCTAAAAAGTTTCGAATATTTAAAATTCTAAATTAAAATTTCATTTTAAGGTAGTACCATTTTTTAGTATTATTAAATTAAAAGTAACTAATTTTATTTAATTATTATAAAATAAAATAAAACTATACATAAATCTTACTCCAAAAATTATTTAAAAAATAAGTTAGTAATATTCACTTTGTAAAATCGCTACCCAAGATTGTAGAAAGCTTCAACAAGGCAAAAGCGTCTTGCAGGTCTCGCATAATTGGAGACTTAGCAAAATCCTTCACAGGATAAAACTCCATATTAATCGAACCAAAGGGACATCCTTCCATACTGTCAGGCATAAAGCCAACCAATTGGTGGATATGCTGGCCAACGCAGGTGATTGTGAAAATCTTCACCTCCTCTCCAAAGCATAGGAAGATCTCACACATACAGAAGTCAGGGAGGCATGCTTAATTATAATGAATAAGGAAAGGTCGGACAAGTACAACCAAAACTAATTGATAAGACCCTCCACCATCAAAATCATTATGATTTGTAACAACCATTGCCATGATCCCACTGGCCTTTATACGCTTGCTCTGAGGTTTATCTCTGTCAGCCGCCCTTCGGGCCTCTCACACTCTAGGTGCAACTACTGCAATTACTCCCCTCTGCTCTTGGATTTCTAGCCCATCATTTCACTCCCCCTAACATCCCATCAAGTCCTTCCTTCCTATGCCTATGTATATCCAGCCTTCAGCTCTATCGCCTTGTTCTTCCGTGTGCTCCCATATCTTCGTTTCCCCTTCCCCTGGTTGCCCCGCCTCAATTCTTCCCCCTTGCTCTGTATCCCTCGGCCCTCTTTTCATATCTATCACAGGTCTCAGTTCTAGCATCAAAACAAGTTTGGCATGGCTCCCCTTCATTCCAATACTCCCATTCAAGCAAGGAGCAGTAGAGGTCTTGGATCGTGCTGGTATACTCCAAATAGACCTACCATAATGATAGCGAAGGTTGTGATAATAAATGAAACTCTAGTGTATGAAAAGGAAACCAATCGGGATGCCAAGGATCAAATTGAGATGCTCAAAGACAGAGTCAGAACTGTTCATAGGAGAGTCTCCACTAAGGAAGTTGATGCGGCATTAAACTGGATCCTTGATCCAATCCTAACTCAAGCAAGAGAAAACCTATTCAACAGGGCTATTGAGCTGAATTGGCAAACAAAAACCCTTCTGGCCTTGGCCCTGCAGGATCAGAGAGACAAAAACAATGTCTTGGCAAAAAAAAATGACGCTCTAACTGAGAAATTTGTAATATATGTGAGGGATGTTCATCACCGCAGCTTCATAGAGAAAAAATCCCCCCATTACGCCCTCCTCAAACGTAGAACAACCAGTCACCAAATCAATCCGAAAATCAAAGAAGAAGCTGTTGACCCCTCTATAAGTCGGCCCCTCCACGAGCATGACAACCTAGCATGCGGAGGCCCCTCTTCCAATGGAAAGGTTCAACACACTTCAGATTATGGCAGCACTCCAGAATGGCCTATCAGTGTTGACGACATTTTGATGGATGACTTGGACTAACGCGGCCTTCTGCTTCTCCATTCTCTATTTTTTTTGTTCATGTTCAGAATTCTTCGACTATACTCTTACTATTCCAATGTTAAGTTTCAAATTCAAGGTTGGCAGTTCTTTTTTCCCAGGGTTCCGTCTCCAATTTTTTGTAAAAATATTTCCCCCCTCTGTCTACTCCCTTGTAGAATCATTCCCAGAGGGCTAAAATTGCAATCAACAGCCATGGGCTCTGCAAAGACTATTGGTGTTGAAACTGCTCTCACATGAGTCTGTTTTGGATAGTGATGTAATTACTGGTTTCTAATGTTAATAGATATTTTTAACTCACAAAAAAAATATTCATTTTGTAATTGTGGATAAATTAATTATATTGGAACTAAACATCAAATCCTAATAAATCAATATGGAAGTTTAATAAATTAACATTTTAAGATATAATTGTTGTCAACCAACCACATTATTGTTTTTTATTATATTTTCGTAATATGAGAATAATTATGTTTATTTGTTTTCATAATCCAAATTTAAACAATAATTCATATTTTCCTATTACAAGAATAATTATGTTTAGTTATTTTGTCAATCCAAACTAAAACAATAATTCAAATTTTAAAAAAATATTAAAAGTTTTTGTACTTCTAATTTTATAAAAATATTAATATTTTGTATGTGTATTTTGTTTCCTATTTTGTAAATGAATATTTGTAGATATTAAAGTTTTGATATTTTGTTAAATAAATTCATTTAATTATTAACATAAACTATTATTATTTTAATTTTAAAACAATAATATTTTAATTTTAAAAAATAATTTTGTGTAAATTTCTAATTAAAAAAAAAAAAAAATTATAATTATTAAAATACTTTGTAATTTAAATTATTTTTTACATATAATATTATTGCTTCTGATTTCTAATTAGTTTCTTTTGAATACTCATACAATCTTGGAATATATATTCCCCACACACATATCTACATTTTCCTCAAAAAATTATTATCATGTTATAAGATTTTATTTTCCTTGTAATGATAATGAGTAACTAGGAAAAAATTAGATTATATTTGAGAAATTACAAGAATGTGTTTATAATGATAATGAGTAATGAAATAACTGAAATAACAACATTACATATAAGAAACATAGAATTCTTTGCATTAATATAAATTAAAGGAGACTACAAACATAAGTATCAGTCGATCTTGTAGAAGAGCTCCTCTAAGATGTTAACTCTTCCTTTCCTTGTCTCACTATGCACCTAGAGTCACCCTATGCATAATATGATAACTACTTACTGCAACAACATAACGATAGAATCATTCTCCAAATCCAACCATTACCTCTAGCAAATGAGAGTGTAAATATATAGGAGAGAGGGGTAAGTTGGGAGTTCTTATCCAATTACCATTCTAAGGGTTTAGATCAACCTTTTATGGAGGGATAAGATCCAGGCATTACTGCTGAAAAATCAAAAGTAGGGTAAGTTAGGATTCGAATGTCAATCCAAGGTAATTAGTAGAAACAAATTCTGGAAACTCCTAGAAGGTGAAGCTTCTAAAATCCCACTCACTCTTGGAATTCTAGAACCAAAGTAGGTGCAAAGGAGGGCTACCTGCTAGTCACCAACGCTGGCCACAGTGGAGAAACATGTAGGTAAACACACCTAATTGGCCTGCAGGGACCGTTGGTCCCCAAACTAGCTTAGATAGGGCATTTCAGGGTTTAAATTTTGAGGGATGAAAGGTGCATGCTTAGGGATTTACGTAGGATCATGACAAGGGGAATAGGATGTTGATTAATCCCATTAGGAGGCTTATTTTGATTGGATGTGAAAAAATGGCCTATAACACTTAGTAAAATTGAGTAAATCAAATTTCCACTTCAGCAGGACAACTTGGAGGTCGGTAACTAGTGTGACATGGATCTTGTCACTCAATTATCTAAATAAATTCAAGTTAGACAGCTTGGAGTTTAGTTATGCACGTGTGATTGCTAAATTTTAGTAATCCAATTCAATTATTTTCAGTTGTATTCAGTTAATTGGCCTTTAACTATTGATAGAGTCGGTTGAAGGTTAGTTATGCAGTGGGAAAATAGTCTAACTCAGAGTTTTTTCGGTTAACTGATCAATCAGCCCAAAATAGATAGTGTATGCAAGGAGTTTGAATTCCTCAGCTAAAGTGGAGATGACAAGGCAGTGTAACATGAGTTGTATACTAGTCTGAGTGTAAAGTGTTGCATGAGGTTAGATGAGCAATCCTTGTAAATTGTACAATCAATTTGGAGGAAATTTCTAAAGAAAAGGGGCCAATTTCCTTAGGATTTGCGTAAGAAAATGGGATACTGGGTGAGTATATATTGATATCATTTTTGGCTAGAGTGTCTCATTGAATAGAGAGAATAGTTATTATTTTGCAGGTTGATCTCAGAGTTGGAGCTAGAAATTGTAATATGTTTTATATTCACATTATTAATTCAAAGAGGCTTGAGGGTTTTTTTCAAGTTGGTTCCCCTGGAAATCACTATATACTTTTCGTTTTGCTTATTTCATGTCTATGCATGTTGTTCTAAACTATGATTTCTATTCCGCGAATCAGTAAAGTAGAATTGTGTCTCTTGATTTTAGTTTAATTTATTGATAATTTATAATTTATATCAAATTTATACATGGTATAACAGATGTAAAATCACATTAGAACCATTATTTCGAACTTTTCTATCAGGAATTTTGAATTTTCAACTTCAGTGCAATAATTTTTCTTCAGGGTTGGGAGAATGTCTTTCAACGAATTGAGATTTGAGTATGCCCTGGAGGGAAGCTCAAATTTCATACCCTAGAAGGATCGCATGGAAGTAGTGCTTGATGATAATGGTGTTTTAGAATATATTAAGATTGATATTTAAAAACCCCAATAGTCAGATGCACAACAGTTAACCCAATGGAAGAAGGATGTTGCAAAGGCCACGAAAATTATTCTAGAAGGTGTGAGGGAGCATGTGGTATCAAATATCCATGGAAAAGGAACACCATTTTCTATGTGGAATACACTGACTAACCTATTCGAAATTAACAGTGACCATAGAAAATTTTCCCGCAAAGACAAACTATGAAACATTAGAAAGTAGAAGAATGATAATATTCCATAATATCTCTTGCAATTTACACAAGTTTGTGATGAGCTTGGAGAGGTTTGGGTGAATTTTGAATAATATGATCTGGTGAGCCTAGCTCTTCTAGGCCTTCCAAAATCCTAGCACAACTACCAATACTATGTGAATGGAAGGGGAAAATTTCCAGATTAGGAAAGGTTGTGGTTCTATTTGGTTCAAGAAGAGTTCAACAGAAATAAAAGAGTTTAAACATCATCCAAAGTTGAGGATGAAGAAAATTTTGCATTGGTTGGAAAGGGGAAGAAGGGAAAAGGGAAGAAGACCCAAAGAAAATTAGAATTGATCCAAATAATGGAAAGAAGAAATATTTGAGCAAGATAAAATTCTTACAGTGCCATAAATTTGGTCATTATACAACTAAATGTTTGCACAAGAAGCCTTCAGGAGGAGCAGGAGGTAAAGCACTGGATTCGAAATTCGAATTATACTGCACCCTAATAACATGCATGGCCAACACTATTATGGGGAGTGTGTGTTACCTTGATTATGGTGCCTCGTTCCATATGACAAGGTGCAATGGGTTTTTCAGTAGCTTGGAGGAGAAGGATCTCCAGATGCATATCAAAATCGGGGATGATGGGAGGTACAATGCTACAGGAATTGGTACTAGCACCTTTGAGAGGGAGAAAGCCTCTCCTCTTCACCTCAAAGATGTTATGTTTGTACCTAGGCTAAATAAGAACCTAATCTATGTAGAAGTATTGGAGAATCGTGGCTATGATGTCATTTTTAGTAAATGGAAAGCCTTTCTAAGACACATAGCTATCGAGAAAGTGAAGTAGATAATTGTTCGAGTGAAGAAACTATAAAAAATTAAGGTTGGATATTACAATGCATTGAGCTGTAAGACTGAAAAAGTGTAGAGACAAGATGTTGGATAGCTTTGGCATAAGAGATTGGGTAATTTACACCATGGTGTCTTAAAAATCATGCAAAAATTCACCATCGGTATCCCTAAAGGATCCCCTGATTAGAGGGATGTCTACAATGGTTTCACATTGGCGATAAATGTCAAATCCACTTTCAATGGCTGAGATAGCAGATCAGATGCAATCTTGGAGCATGTCCACTCTGATGTCTGTGGAACATTTTCTACAACCCCCACAATAAAACATAATCACTATGTTATTTTTATTAATTATTTCTCTAAAAAATATTGGATCTTCTTCATGCAAAAGAAGGATGAAGTTTCCACAATATTTGTTGAGTTCAAGGCATTGTTAGATAATGAAACTGGGAAGAAGGTGAAGGTTCTCAGGAGCGACAACGGAGGTGAATTTGTTTCACATTCCTTCAAGGATTTATGTTCCAAAGAAGGTATTCTAAAAGAAATGATATCGCCCCATAACCCACAGGAGAATGGGGTAGTTTAAATGCAAAAAAAAAATGTAGTGGGAGAAGCAAGGGACATGTTGCATGATTAGGGGCTGCCTTTACATCTATGGGCAGAAGCATGCAACACCACAGCCTACTTACATAACTAGAGTCATAGAATACTTGGTATGAACACACTGGAGGAAGCTTTCTCTCAGAGAAATACTGATGTGTCTCATTTCAGAATTTTTTTGTGCTTCATTTTATTTTCATGTCTCCAAGGATTTGAGGAAAAAACATGAGCCTATAGAAAATTTGGGAGTTTTTGTAGGATACAAAAAAAGTCCACACAATTACCAGGTGTATTTACCTTCACTGAGAAAGAAATTTGTGAGGATAGATGTCAAGTTCAATGAGGAGAAGGATATGAGATGTTCTCTAGAATGAGAGCTGAGTATCCCACCAGAGAAGAAGCTTCTAGCTCCAATGGTGGGGCCTCAGGATGAGGCACAGGAAGTTGTGGAGGAACCACATGAAAATGAGTAGATAGGAGGAAGAGTGGAGGCAACCACTCAACCGAAATCTTCTAGCGAAAGAATAAAGAGAAATAAAGAAGTTGATAGATTATTGTAGGATCCAAGGAAGAATGTGGGAGCCCCCATATCACAAAGCATGCATAGAAGGTCACCTGATAGTTACACTAGGTACATGGATATCATGGCATAATTCATTGAGATAGAGCCTACATCATTTGAGGAAGACATTTCTCAACCTATTTGGGTTTATTCCATGGTGGAAGAATATGAATCTATCATGAAGAATAGTGTATGGGAGGTGGTGTTGAGACTAGAAGGGAAAACAATGGTCGGTTTGAGATGAATCTACAAAGTGAAGCATGCAACTTACAGAGGATTATCGAGAAGTACAAGTCCAAATTTGTGGCCAAAATATTTTCTCAGATAGAGGAAGTGGACTATGAGAAAAATTTTGCACTAGTTGCCAAATGTTTCTCAGTTAGATCCATTATAGCATTGGATGTGCAAATGGGGTGGAAAATCCACCATATGGATGTGAAGACCACCTTTCTCAACAATTTCGTTGAGGAGAAAATTTACATAGATCATCCAGAAGTATTTGAGACATGTGATCGAGAGTCACATGTGTGCAGACTCAAGAGAGTATTGTATGATCTAAAACATGCACCACGAGCATGTTACACTCGGATTGATAGTTATCTCAGTGGATTGGGCTTCACCAAAAGTGAGGTATATGTGAACCTCTATCGCACTGTGGTAGACGTTAAGTTTCTTATTCTTGTTTTGCATGTCGATGATTTAATATTGACAGGTGATGAGCATTTGCCCCACTCTTTCAAAGAGGATATTGAAAGGGAATTTGAGATGAAATACATGGGCTTAATGCATTACTTCCTGAGGCTGGAAGTGTGGCAAGGTTATGGTGAATTTTTTTTGTCTCGGGGGAAGTATGACTAAGAAATACTTCAGAGATTTTACATGGATAATTGTAAGCCCAGTGGACACACATCTAGCTACAAGCTGGAGGAAGGAAAATTCCACTTCAGGTGAAAATTTCGATGCTACCATTTACAAGCAACTTGTGGCGTCTTTAATGTATCTTGTGAATACAAGGCTCGACATGTACTCTGTAGTAAACCAGTTGAGTCAATTTATGGTGAGGCCTACCAAGTTGTATTGGAAGGCAACAAAGCATGTGTTATTGAACCTAAAAGCCATTATCAAGTATGGATTATGGCACAAGAGGGAAGAGGGAGTGAAGCTCTAAGGATTCACTCATGTATATTGGGAAGGGATTCTAACATATACAAAAAGTAATTCAGGTGTTATCATTAGTCATGGGTCTGCAGTTATTTCCTAGTACAACAGGACGCAGAGGTCTGTGGCACTTAGTTCAAAAAAGGTTGAATACATGCCTGCAAATCAAGAAACATGTGAGGCCATATGAATGAGGAAAATACTTGTGGGTCTTTGGAGTCAGGAGATAGATCCAACACTGATATATTGTGATAATCATATTTTCATTAAGCTCTCTGAGAATCCAGTATTTCATGACAGATCCAAGCACATTGATAACTGGTATCATCATTTTGCGGGATTTTGAGCATAGGAGAATTATGTTGCTAAAGTACATTCCAATTCAGGAGTAAGATGTTGACATCTTAACAAAGGAATTTTCAAAAGGTAAATTCAAATTCCACAGGTGCAGGATAGGGGTGGTGAAAAATCCCTTTCTTGTTAAGAGGGAGTGTTGAAAAAATGTAGCAAGAAAGGCTTAATTTGACTTTATCCTTAGTCAAATTGAGTAAATTGAGTTTCCACACTAGCAAGACAACTTGGAGGCAATTAACTAGTGTGACATGGATATTTTCACTCAATTAGCTTAGTAAATTCTAGTTAGAGGGCTTGGAGTTCAGTTATGCATGTGTAATTGCTAAATTTTAGTAATAGGGTTTATTTATTTTCAGTTGTATTCAATTAACTAACCACTAACTATTGATAGAGTCTGTTGAAGGCCAGTTATGTAGTGGGATGGAAATAAAACTCAGATATTTGTCAGTAAACTAATCAATTAGCCCAAAATAGCTAGTTCATGGAAGGAATTTGAATTACTCAGCTAAAGTGGAGATGACAGGGTAGTGTAGCATGAGTTGTATACTAGTCTGAGTGTACAGGTGTTGCATGAGGTCATATGATCAATCCTTAGGAATTGAAAAATCAATTTGGAGGAAATTATTAAGGAATAGGGGCCAATTTCCTTAGATTTTGCACAAGGAAATAGGAATCTAGGTGAGAAAATATTTGGCTAAGTGTTGACCATAGTTTCTCATTGAGCAGAGAGAAAAGTTATACTTTTGTAGGTTGAGCTCAAAGCTAGAGCTATATATTTTAATAGTTTATCTATTCATTTTATTAATGCAAAGAGGCTTGAGTTTTTTTTCTTAGTTGGGTTCCCTAGAAATCATTGTTTACTTGTAGTTTTTCTTATTGCATGTATATGCATGTTTTTCTAAACTGTTATTTCCATTCCGTAGTTTAGTAGAGTAGAATTGTGTCTCTTGATTTTAGTTTAATTTCTTGAGTAGTTGCAATTTTTATAAAATTTATACAAATAATGAATGTTTCCCTTATCATACCCAAAAATGCATAAAATGATGATAGTAACAATAAAAAGTAAACAAAATCATGAGGTATTTTGAAATAAACGACTATATACAACCAAACAAAATGGAGGCCTGACATCCCCCCATGTTGATCATCTTTTATATACTCATGCAAGCGAATCAACTGTTGTATAATCGTTTCCTTGCAAAGAAAAATAATATTAAAACATCTACTTATGAACTTTGTAGTTGTAATAATGTTCCTGCAACTATGTGCAATAAAAAATTCCTCTACTAGATATGGTTGTTCTCGAACATAATATACACGTTGGTTTGTTTTTAGACTCTTCATCCATTACGACTGATTCCAAGAAATTATGACACCAGGGTTGTCATATGAATGATAATAATATTGTTACTACAGGGATACACTTATCATGGAATAGCCAACCATCAAAATAAAGCATCTCACAAGTAGCCTTAGTCGAAAAAATGTCATCTTAATAATCTCATTACAAATAAAAGTGAAATAGCCACATTTTGAAATCCATGGCACAAAATATGGATGGAAATATGACAAAATAATATTTTCCCAAAGTGAACATCTAACCATTTTCCAAGAATATAGTTTAAGCTTATCTTTTTCAAGAAAAGTGAAATACCCACTCTAAGGATCCCAGATCCATGAAAACATTCATATTTAAGAATGTAGAACTCCAAAGCATGTTAATGAAAGGATATTATAGCCATTCCCAATGATATATGATAATGAGTTCTAAGAAATACAAATATGACTAGTTAAATCATAGTGTAAGTTTAACTTTAATACCACAAGCATGAGCGTTGTTGCCATCATGTGTTTATAGCCTCGACATGGATGCATTTTAACCCAATGAAATGCATGTGCCCCATCTATTAGATATAGATTCAGATCTATTTAAAAGAGTTTACTTTTAGAAATTAATTGAAGGTCATTTTCCTAGCTTGGTAACCAGCTAACGATACTGCCATTCACAAGAACTAACAAAAATGAAAAATCCATCTCATGATGAGACCTCTTGTCTTCCAACTTTTCAACTTAAAGCCATTACCCTGGCTTGGTGACTAGTAGTGGTAATGTCATTCTTGTCAGGACCCATGATCATGGTAGGTCGACTCGTAATGGGACCTCCTATCTCTCAATCAATCCCTTTATGTTAAAATAGAATTTTGTTAACCTTACAGGTTTCTTAATAAGTGGGAAAGAAAATATACTCCTTAAGAGCAAGGGATGATGTGAAATTTTTTTAATGACTAATATTTACTTGTTAGTCTTTCTCCCCTAAATATTCATTCTTAAAAAACATCCCAGATAATGACTGTAATATTCCTCGATTTAATCATGTTATGCTTCTCATGATAGATCATTAGGGTATTATAGGAGTGGTCCACCATAGGATAATTTTCATCAATACTTGCGTAGAGAAACTTGAAATGTTTCTTCGATAACATCTTGCTTTAGTGACTAGGCCAAGGATAGGGTTTTGGGCTTATAAATGAAAAGTATTAAGCATAAAAATGATTCATTCCATTAACTGACCCAATGTATTATCTCATCCATGGAGAAAAATTATCTAATCAATAATCAAAGTCACTTTACAAAATATGAGGCATTAAGAGTGAATTGCTTATGACAATTCTTACCAGAAGACTTTGTAATAATAGAAGTTTCAATATTGTGCCTTAGGGAATTGCAGTTTCAAGGGTGTTGCTATAAAAAAGTTATTCCAAATGAAATTTTTATTTATTATTTCTATACTACCATACCATAATTTAAAGAGAGGAAGATCTCTTTCAACTGTAGGAGTACTTCCAATGTAACCATGTACATAAAAGAATGCTAAATACACTCACACTCATTTTTAAAAAGTAAACCTCTATCCATATCGGAATATGACAAATCAATTTCTTTAATTGATATGGCATCAATAATTGTCGAATGATGAGGGAAGGTTGCATGTCGATGATTATTTGGAACCAGGATTTGATTGGATCAACATATTCATGGTTCTCTTATTCATTCAAAAATATTGGCATGTATTCCTTTGATATGTTATGCATATATTCCCCATATTGACGGCTTCTCTCTTGAAAACATAAAGGATTTGGTGAAAGGAAAGAGAAAAACTCCTCAATCTCGGTCTCCAATGTTTGTTCCTCATATTGGAAAGGATGGTTAAGGGAAATTCTATGGTTTTATTCATGAGTTTTAACAATAGTTTTAGAACAAGTTCCAATCATAAATTATTCCTCTAATGGTAATTGGATTGAAGATTATTTCTGAGGAAAATGCTTTTTGGTAATAGGGGAAGTTTTCGAATTCACTCTTTTTCCTGCTCTAAAATATATAACATTACATTCAATTGTGTTACATTTAATAGGGGAATAAGTAGGAATAACATGTGTTTTAAATTGTTGCGCAACTTGATTATTGTGATTAGGGTTTGGTTGCACAAATGGATGGGACCATAGAGAAGGATAACTTTGTGGTACATTGGATAGGAATTGCAGTTTTTGTTGCTTAGGAAATTGAGTTTGCATGGGGAATTTCCCTAGAGAGGAGGTTCTAAACCATCCTTGAGGCTGCGGGAATATTTGACTCGAGAGAGAGGGCCATTGTGGCCACAAGGTAGGGTTTTGAATCAGAGGACTATAAGTTTCCTATGGAACTGCAGGGTAATAGATCTGCTAAGGAAATTTTTTAGGACAATAAATTTTAGTCCAAGTATTAAATGACGACGATTTTGAGTTATACATGGTGGTCAATTTTTTTCCTTACTTTATTCCCTAAATACTTCTTGTAACCCTAACAATGATGATAAATAATATATCAAGTGATCCTCCTAACATTTATTTTGTTGTTCCTGCAAAACATCCATTTTTAACTCCTATCAAATTTAAAGGTTCATTCATCTTTGATTCCTTTGAGTAGGAGTGTTTTCAAGGTCTCTTTCGCCAACTATTTATGCTTTGATTTTTGAAAGTTGTATCGAAATCGCTCCACATAGTCTTCCAAACCTTCAATTTCGCTTTGTTTCATACTTAAAATATATTCGCAGACCTTGTAGTAGTTTTGGTACTTCTCCAAGAATACATTTTTCATGTCTTCTCATATTTGAATGTAGTTCCCACCAAGGCTCATGAACCATCGAAGAGCTCCTACTTTTAGAGTAAGAGGAAACACTTGCAACATTAGAGCATTAGTACAATAACTATATCCTCTATAAACTACTTCTAACTCAAATAAGAATGTATTTGGGTCTTTGTTTTTCACACCGTGAAAATTTGGTAGAGTATATAGGGGAATATTGTGCTTTTGTACCACTCCTGTTGGATCTATGATATGGAATTAAAATTTAACGATATGTGCCATTTAGTCCCAAAATAAAATCAGTTCTCCATATACTACTTCAAGACTCCTTCTCCGAATGTTCCTTCCAACTAGTTAGTGAAACTGGTGCATTGGATGATTGATATTAGCCTCCAAATCCTCATTCAAAAATGACTCGAAACATGATTTCATTGTTCTCAACAAGCTAGCTAGTATATTTTGTCAGCACATGGATAAGTATATATGGGAATGTTCTTACAAAAACCTAGAAATGGAAACAAAATGTGCAATAATGAAATAAAAAATTGCAAGAAAAACTAGGTAAAGAGCAAATCAAACGTCACCAGGTCACCAAGGTCAATCCCCTAATCGCCTCCCTGACAATGGTGCCAAAATTTTGGATGTAATATACTGTGGAATAATGAACACACATTTAATTTCAATCGAAGGTCCACGGACTTCGAGGCACAACACTATAAATGCTAAAGAGAGACTCCAACAACCTGCAAAACAAAACCTTCGCTTGTCTAGAAAAGTTAGTGTTCCTTGTGTTCTTGCACTATTCAATCCTTGTTGTAATCCTGCACTAAAAAAAAAGTCTTTAGAAATGAAATCATAAACACTAATCATAAAATATGCCACCAATATGTAATAAAACCATAGTTATTATTCATTGAAAAAATAAAAGCAGTCCTTACTCTAGACTATGCATCAATGATCTTTCAAGTTCTCGAAAAAAATGCATAAAATCCCAACTCAATTCCTTTACTAAGTGTGGAAACTTTATTAAAATAAAAGCACACTAATAAACTTGGGTATTGGCTACTTTACTCATTAAATCATCAAGAAAACTAAGTCTAAAAACTTGATAAATAATCAAGAAACTTGAAAAGAACAGAAGCCTTAATCCAAAAATTCCAAAAGAGTGCTTAAAGAAATACAAATAGGTGTTCAAAATATTCCTATACTAGCTCAATTCCACTCTTGAATTCCTATACTACAAATTCTCACTCTTTTTATGCTTTAATTCCTACATTACTTTAGCTTTTCACTCTTTGTTCATTTAGAAGTAAATTGTGACACTTTGGTGTACTAACTAAATGTTTAACTTGTGTAACAATAATATTACACTCTATTCTATCTCCTCAAACCAAAATACATCTCACCTAGAGATCTAAAATTGTTCTTAAAAGAAAGACTTGCTAAAAAGAGGGAAATAAAATCAATCTTTGCAATCAAGAACCAAATTACGAAGGAGTATTGATAAACAATAAATGACTCACAATAAACTTCTCATCACTATTTCATTTAAATCAATAAAAATAAAGGTTCCACACTTAACAATTCAATCAAAAAATAGAATAAGTTACATTCATCAACTAGTCACATTGTATCCAAAGGAATATTTTTGAAAACTAGCTAATATTCAATGGTTGAGTTATGCGAGCACTTACCCTCAATATGAAAATGTTTCTTAAACCACGAAAAAACAACAATTATGATAGTAAGAAAGTTTCGGGTAAAGAAACAAAATTGTATCTTGCACTTTAAGCATACATACTTTAATCATTGAATATGACTTGAATTGTTACGAGTTTTCTTTAGGGTATATAACTTCAATGTGACTTTACTTATTATATTATGAGATATTCATAAAGAATCAAGGAACCCTTAACATATTAGATCTAGAATAATTCAATGGTTTCAAAGAGAAATTTTATTAGGTTCTCATGTTAGAAAATTAAAGTCTTCAAACCAATGCTACCAATACCCAAAGAAATGATTCCAAGTAATTTTTTCACAGCTTCAGCAAGTCATATATAAAGAATACAGTCACCTTCAGGGTAGATCTCACAAACCCAAAACATATATTAATGGAACAAGGTTCAAATAACAAAGTGTTTCATGAACTAATGTTAATTCTGAGTGTCCTTAAAAAGCTTCTTGAATTCAAGGGTTGCCAAAATACAAAGGGAAAACATTGAGTTCAAATATCACTGTAACCATATTATAGGAATGAATAATTGATTTCAAGAATTGATCTAAACACAACTTAACCCAAATAGAAATTACAAAATTATATTAAATGTATTTAATGGCCCCTTTTTAGATCTAGCTTGTAAGCATTCGAAATCATACACAGTTTATATCTTCGAATGAGACAGAGTATTTAAAATAAATGGAAAAATATTAAGTAAGTCACAGAATAATAATATACTCAATCTTATAATCATACACATCACATTGCTATATTTCAAAGGCAACCCACACAATACTACCTAATAGAGGAGTAATGGGATTGATTGGTTGGGCCCAAACCAGAAATTTTGTACCCTCCTTAAAGAGAGATTAAACTACATAACAATGAGAAATACTAACAAGATTAAACAAAAATGGAAGGAGAACCTCGCATTTATGCTTCTTATTAAAAAAATATTAGTATTTAATACATCTCCAGCAATCCAACCTCCAACTGATTAGGGGGAAGGGGGAAGAACCCCCTAGAATTTACTCCAACAACATGAGATTACAAAGAATGGATTCTTTGACTCTAGGCTTGGAGCCACAAACTTGTTTATATAAGCTTTTTACATTACAAAATAAATGAAAAATAAAATAAATTAATATCAAATATTTTTCCATTGATATAAATCTAATGTAGCCATAGTCCAATAAATAATCGAAATCTAGTGCATGACAAATTGAAAAAATTCCATTTTCTTCGAATCTTAGCAAGATCCTAGAATTCTGGAAAAATTTCATTTTTTACAAATATGCTTCAACTGACCCTTCATATATCCCCAACCATGGTTAATTTTAGAAAATCATCTTGATTCAAACTCAATTTCCTATATCAGGAGAAAAACCCATGTCCCATAATTTTAAAATTCATCTTCATCTACATGACAATCCAGGCGGAAGTTGGCAATTTGAAAACTGTTGTGAATTTGAGGTTGAAGCATTAATTAATTTCAAAAAATCCACTCGTACGACCTCAGTGTGTTTTAACTGATGTGGGAGCATGAAAACATCATTATGAACACAAAACAAGTGTCATTTTCCTCTTGGAAATGATTTTAATATGTTGATCCCCAAATTAGTACAGGAACATTCCAGAAATGTATTTCATGCTCTTGTATGGTCCTTTTTCAAGTTGTTGGTGTATGATATCCCGTGCATAATAAAAATAACACAAAGATTAATCATTAATAAAAAACATTAGTGTAAATATTATCGAAGCAAAGGGAATATATTCAATAATTAGAAATTACCTAGTCACGCTCCATGTTTAACATAATAGCTTGAAATTATGCAAAATGATAGTAATGATAATGTAAAATTGCCAGTAACCATAATGAAAAATCATGAATTAAACACGACAATTATGGGGCCTGACAGTCCCCACAAATAATTTACTAATACCATGTGTTAATAATTAAATTTGATGTGAGAAGAAACTAATTGAAAATAAATTACACACATAGTAGCAATACACATCATTTACCCTAGAGTACTCCAACTATGGAAAAACAAACCAATAATATATCTATTATCTTATTTATTAAAAGTATTCATTCCTTGACTTAAACGTAGCTAATCCAACCAAAACCCTAGCCCTGGCCAAGTGAGCCTTCTGCTCAACTTTAGCACATTACAACACATAACTCCAAGCCTTTTAAAGGATTTTCCTATTTGTAGTACCATGAACTTAATACAATGGGCCACCAATACGAGGTGCTTAAAACCACCACTATTGACCTAACAATCCTGATTCTTTCACTTGGTCAAGTTTACCTAACACGATGTAATACATGATGTGCTTTAATAGTAGCAGGTAAATAAGGTTTTCATGCCACTAGTATCACTCTCAAGAAGATATCGAATGGTTCAAGGTAGTGACGTGCCAATTGTAGAAATTACACCAATGGATTCAATCCGATCATGAAATGTACTAAAATAAGATGTTGAATCCTTCTACAATATTTGCATAATATAAATCATGATCGCTCAATCACATGCAAGTAAGAGAAAGAAGTAAATCAAGCGCACAACACAAGATTTTCCTCCGAAAAGAAACTACTAAAAACCCCTTTATCTATATTGTATAACAAGCCAAGGACTCATGAAACAATATAATGCATGTGTGCTCGCAAGAACCTCACACACTCTACCAATCATTTTACACTGATCTAGGGACAATTGAACCAACACATAGCCAATTTTCAGCCTACCTTTAGCCTGATTTTCTCACACAATCCCTAGGAAAAATAAATCCCTATTAAATAGGAATTCCAACCTTCCTTGACTATGAAATCCTTCATGGGCATCCTATGGCTTTATAACTGCACCTAGGCAGTTCGCTAATAAACAAATGATAGTTATCTTTCCTTTAACATTTGTCCCAATTGGGTATTCATCGGATTTGACATGAATGCAACTAATAATAGCAAATAATCAGTTACTTGATATATCACTACTTTTGAATTAAATCTAATTTAATTCACTTGACCTCTCACTAGCTCATCACTTAGTTAGACATAGTTAAACTGATTTTAACTCAACTTTTTTAGTCAACTGATTAAACTCACACTACACTTGTGAATTAACTACAACTGGACCCCCAAAATAATAGAATCACTATACATGCCTCACCATTGACCCTCAACTCGAAATTATTGAGCTAACTAATTCTATCTCACTTAGTTAACTAATACAAGTTGTTATGAGATAAGATTACAATTTATTGTCTAATTTATTAAAGGGAAAAAAAAATTAGGCACACATTTTCTTGTTGATTTTCAACACTCCCTCTCAACAAGAAAGGGATTATCGACTACCCCAATCCTGCCTCTATGGTATTCAAATTTTCTCTTTGCAAGCGCCTCTGTCAAGATATCTGCATCCTGATCCAGTGTGGGAATGTACTGCAACAACATAATGCTCCTCTAAACAAAATATTTGAGATGGTGGTACCTAATGTCAATATGCCTAGACTTGTCATGGAATACTGGATTAACCGAGATTTTTATGCAACGTTGATTATCACAATTTATCACCGTCAGATCCATCTAATGACCAAAAAAACAACAAGTATCTTCCTCATCTAGATGGCCTCACATGCAACTTGACTAGCTGCCATGTACTCTTCCTCGGCTAAACTGAGTGCAACTGTTCTCTAATTCCTGTTGTACCAAGAAATTGTTGCTCATCCTATGTTGAAGATGCCCCTTGATGTTCTATTCCTATCTGATGGGCTATCTACCCAATATGCATCGGTGAAGCATTGAAGCTTCACTCCCTCTATCCGTCTGTACCATAATCCATACACTATAGTACCCCTAAGATATCTCTAAACATGCTTCCCCGCCTTCCAAATTATTTCGGTAGGCTTAACCATAACTTGAATAAGTTTTCTAACTACGTAGCATATGTCTAGTCGTGTGTTCACCAAATAATTAAGTGAACTCAAAAGCTGCCTGTAAACAGTAGCATCCACTACCTCACCTGAAGTAGCATCCTCCTTCCTCCAGTTTCCTGCAAGAGGAGTCTCCATGGGTTTGTTTCCCTCCATGTGGACCTTCCTCAGAATCTCCTTGGCATACTCACCCTAAGATACAAATAGCTCCCCATATCTTTGCCATATTTCCAAGCCAAGGAAATAGTGCAAGAGCCCCATGTCCTTCATCTCAAACTCTCTTTCAAGATCATCATTGCAAGAAGTTATGAGATGATCATCACTTGTCAATATAATATCATCAAAATAAAGTACAATAATCAAAAGCTTACCATTACCCACAATATGATATAGGTTCACATCAGCTTCACTCTTTGTGAAGCCCAACCCGGTGAAATAGTTGTCGATCCTGGAGTACTAAGAATGAGGTGCTTGCTTCAGCCCATATGGTGCTCTCTTGAATCTGCACACATGCAACTCCCTGTAAAAGGTCTCAAAACCTTTTGGCTACTCAATGTACACTTCTTCCTCAATAACTCCATTAAGAAAGGTTGTATTTACATCCATCTAATGTATCTTCCACCCCATCTGCACTGAGAGTGCAAGGATGGATCTAATCGATGAGTACCTTACAACTTGTGAAAAAGTATACTCATGGTCAATCTCCTCCACCTTTGAGAATCCTCTAGCCACAAATATAGCCTTTTATTTCTCCACACTCCCATATGATACTCTCTTCACCCTGTAGAACCACCTGGATCCAACCACTGACTTCCCCGCTACTCTTGGGACCACTTCACATGTAATGTTTCTGATAATTGAGTCATACTCCTCAAACATGGCATCAACCCATGCTATTTGTTGCACTGTTGCCTCAAAAGAGGATGGTTCTTTCACAATACACTTGCTCATAAGAGCCATGTATCTAGTATACTTGTCCGTGGACCTTCTCTACCTGCGCTATGATGTAGGTGCACCTACATTCTGTATCACATCTATCATCAATATTTCAACCTCTCTGGTGCGCTTCCTACCATTTGTGGTGGATGGCTCTGCATGAGTGGTTTCTGCCACTCCATGATCCTCTACTTGTGGCTGCTCCACATCCTGAGGTTCATCCTTTGGAACTAAGAGTTCCTCATCTGCATGCAAGTCAAAATCCCTCTCAAGGGACAATCACATGGCTTTATCCTCATCACATTTAACATCTCTCCTGAAAATTGTCATCTTGTTAGCCGGAAAATACACCTGATAGTTGTGGGGAGTATCAGTGTACCCCAAAAATATCCCAACATTTGTTGTTGGTTCTTGCTTCTTCCTAGCATCTTTGGTCACATGGAAATAAATAGATGAGCCAAAAATTTTAAAATATGAAACATCTGGTTTCTTACCTAAAAAAACCTCCTATGGTTTACTCATGCCAAGTATTCGGTGAGGACTACAGTTCTACACAAGTACCATTGTGTTGCATGCCACTGCCCAAATATGCAATGGTAGGTCGTGATCATGTAACATAGCTCGTGTTTCTCCCACAATTTTTATGTTCTTTCTTTATGCAACCCCATTCTGTTGTGGCTTATGAGGTGCAATCAATTCTCTCTGAATTCCTTCTTTGGCCAATAAGTTCTTGAATTCATTAGAGATATACTCATCACCATTATCACTCCTTAGAACCTTCGCCTTCTTCCCTGTATCTTTCTCTATTAGTGATTTGAACTCAAAAAACTTGGATAATGCCCGATATTTCTTCTGCAGAAAGAAGATCCAACACTTTCTAGAAAAATCATCAACAAAAATCATATAATACATGTGCTTTGTTGTGGAAGCTGTTGAGAATGGTCCATGCATGTCTGAGTGAAATCTCCCAAGGATTTCCACTACTCGGTTCTCCTTCTCATGAAATGTGTCCTTTCTATACTTCCCCATGGTATATCCCTTGCATGTGTCGATCTGGGCAAGTGTAACCTTTGGAAGACCTGTAGAAATCTGCTACATGATCCTTAAACCACAGTGGTGTAGATGACCCAACCTCCTGTGCCATAACTCACTAATATCCCGGCTCACCACCTTCCCTGCTTTATTGCTCAATGTTGCGCATCCATCTACAACAAGTTTGTAGAGGTTCTTCACATGGTCCCAAATCGTCTTTACCTATATTTTGGCTTTGTGACAAAGGAACATCTTTCCTTTACTCAAAAATACATCATATCCAAGATCCTCCAACATAGAAACTGAAACTAAATTATTTTTCAAGTCGTTACTTTCCAGAGGCAGACAAGTAAACCTTTCATATTAAAAGATGTCATGCATGTACCAATCCCACTAGCACTATACCTCCTATCATCACCCATCTCGATGTGCATCTAAATATCCTTCTCCTCCAAGCTACTAAAGATTTCTTTGTTGCTATTCATGTGGAAAGATGCTCCACTATGCAAGTACCACATAGATCCCATTACAGTTGACACCATGCATGCAATGAGAGAGAAGTCCAACTCAAACTATGAGACCAAAGATTCACCCGCTACAGCTCCTGGAGCCTTATTGTTGTTCTTCTTCTTTTGTGAACAATTTGTGGCTTAGTGTCCATGATCATGAAAATGAAAACATTTCACCTTTGACATGTCATGCTTCTTTATTTCTTTGTCGACCTCAAATTTGGAATATGAATTCTTCCCCTTCGCCTTCTTGGCCTTACCAACCAAGGCACAATTTTCCTAATCATCAGTCTTGGATGAGGATACATCCCTGGTATCCCACTGAAACTCTTCTTGTACCAAATCCAACCATAGTCGTTCCCAATATGCTAACTTCTCTCTCCCATTCATAGAGTCCTGGTAACTATGCAAGCTCTTAGGAAGGCCTATAAGTGTTAGGCTCACCAATCATCATTAGCTACAGTAATCCCAACACTTCCAAGCTCATCTCGACATTTCGTTCACTTGGTCAAGTATTTATGGATTGTGTTGCCCTTCTCCATTTTGATTTTCCTGATCGTGTCCTTGAGTCCCAATTTTCTATGGTCACCACTACTTTGAAACAGATCTTTCAAGGCCTTCCACATAGCATATGGAGTTTCCTTGCCATGGAGACTCAATACAATATGATCTCGAACTCCCTCTAACAAGATCCTTCTCACCTTTCCTACCTTCTTCTACCATGCATCAAGAAGTTGGACATATGCTACCACGGGCTTGGGAATATCAGTATCTATGAATTCCTTCAACCTTTTTTCCTCCAACACTGCCTCCATCCTGTCCCTCCATGAAATATAATTAAAACTACCCTCGAATGCATATCTAAGTTTGAAGCCATTGAAATACATCTTGATCTCCTGTTAGATCCAAATAATGTACCTGCAAATTTGAATATTGTTATACACAAACTCAATTTATTCTCCACTATTGTGATTATTGGTCCTCTGATACCATGTAGAAATTACACCAATGGATTCAATCCGATCATGCAATGTACTAAAACAAGATACTGAATCCTTCTACAATATTTGCAGAATATAAATCATGATCGCTCAATCACATGCACGTAAGAGAAATAAGTAAATCAATCATACAACACAAGATTTTCCTGGGGAATGCAATTTCTAAAAACCCCTCTATCTCTATTGTATAAGAATCCAAGGAATCATGAAAAAATACAATGCATGTGTGCTCACAAGAACCTCATACACTCTACCAATCGTCTGACATTGAACTAGGCACAATTGGACCAACACATAGCCAATTTTCAGCCCACCTTTAGCCTTCCTTGCTCACGCAATAGCTAGGAATAATAAATCCCTATTAAATAGGAATTCCAACCTTCCTTGACTGCACAATCTTTCATGGCCATCCTGTGGCTTTATAACTACACCTGGGGAGTTCGCTAATAATACAACTGATAGTTATCTTCCCTTTAGCCTTTGTCTCAACTAGGTCTTCATCAAATTTGACATGCATGCAGCTAATAATAGCAAATCATTAGTTACTTGATAGATCACTATGTGAATTAAATATAATTTAATTCACTTGAACTCTCACTATCTCATCACTCAATTAGAACTAGATAAGTTGATTTTCACTCAATTATTTTGAGTTAACTGATTAAACACACACTACACTAGTGTATTAACTGCAACTGGACCCCCCAAAAAATAGAAACACTCTACATGCCTCACCATTGACCCTCAACTCGCAATTATTGAGCTAACTAAGTCTATCTCACTTAGTTAACAAATACAAGTTGTTATGAGATAAGATTATAATTTATTTTCTAATTTATTTAATGGAAAAATAAATTAGACGCAAATTTTCTTGTTGATTCTCAACTCTCCCTCTCAACAAGAAAGGGATTATCAGCTACCCCAATCCTGCCTCTATGGTATTCAAATTTTCTCTTTTCAAGCACCTTCGTCAAGATATCTACATCCTGATCCTCCGTGGGAATGTAATCCAAAATCATAATGTGCCTCTTAACACAATATATGAGATGGTAGTACTGGATGTAAATATGTTTGGACCTATCATGGAATACTGGATTAATCGAGATTTTTATGCAACTCTGGTTATCAGAATGTATCATTTTCAGATCCATCTGATGACCAAACATACCAACAAGTATATTCCTCATCCAGATGGCCTTGCATGCAGCCTGACTAGCTTCCATGTACTCTACCTGAGCTGAATTGAGTGCAACTGATCTCTGCTTCATGTTGTACCAAGAAACTGTTGTTGACCTTATGCTGAAGATGCTCCCTTATGTGCTCTTCCTATCTGATGGACCTCCTGCCCAATCTGCATTGGTGAAGCCTTGAAGCTTCACTCCCTCTGTCTATTTGTACCATAATCCATACTCTGTAGTGCCCTGAGATATCTCAAAACATGCTTCCCCGCCTTCCAAAAGATATTGGTAGGCTTAAACATAATTTGAATAAGTTGGTTAACTGCGTAGCATATTTATGGCCATGTTTTCAACAAATTCATAAGTGAACCCACAAGATTCCTATAAATAGTAGCATCCTCCTTCCTCCAATTTCCTGCAAGAGGAGTCTCAATGGGTTTATTGCCCTTAATGTGGAACTTCCTCAGAATCTCCTTGGAATACTTGCCCTGAGATAGAAATAGCTCCCCATCTCTTTTCCATATTTCCAAGCCATGGAAATAGTGCAAGAGCCCCATGTCCTTCATCTCAAATTCTCTTGCAAGATCCTCTTTGCAATAAGTTATGAACTGCTCATCACCTGTCAGTATAAGATCATAAAAATAAAGTACAATAATCAAAATCTTACCATCAACCACAATATGATATAGGTTCGCATCTACTTCACTCTTTGTGAAGCCCAACCCGGTGAAATAGCTAATGATATTGGTATACCAAGCACGAGGTTCTGGCTTTAGCCCATACAATGCTCTCTTGAGTCTGCACACATGTGGCTCCTTTTCAAAGGTCTCAAAACCTTCTGGTTGATCAATGTACACTTCTTCTTCAATAAATACATTGACAAAGGTTGTATTTAAATCCATTTGATGTATCTTCCACCCCATTTGCGCTGAGAGTGCAAGGATGGATATAATCGATGAGTACCTTGTAACCGGTGCAAAATTCTCATCATAGTCAATCCCTTCCACCTGTGAGAATCCTCTGGCAAAAAATCTAGCCTTGTATTTCTCCACACTCCCATATAATGCTTTCTTCACCTTGTATATCCACCTAGATCCAACCACTGACTTCCCCACTGGTCTTGGGACAACTTCCCATTCACTATTTCTGATAATGGAGTCATACTCCTCAACCATGGCATCAACCCATGTTGGCTGCTACACTGCTTCCTAAAAAGAGGATGGTTATGTCACAATACACTCGTTCATAAGAGCTATGTATCCAATATGCATGTCTGGAGACCTTCTCTACCTGCTCTGTGATGTAGGTTTACCTACGTTCTCTATCGCATCTAGCATCAATATGTCAGCCTCTCTCGTGTGCTTCCTACCATTTCTGGTGGATGGATATTCATGAATTGTTTCTGCCACTCCATGATCCTCTACTTGTGGTTGCTCCACATCCTGAGGTTCATCCTTTGGAACTAAGAGTTCCTCATCTGTATGCAAGTCAAACTCCCTCTTAGGGGACAATCACATGGCTTTCTCGTCATCAAATTTAACATCTCTCCTGACAACTGTTATCATGTTAACTTACAAATACATTCGATAGTTGTGGGGAGTATCAATGTACCCCCAAAATATCCCAACCTCTGTTGTTGGTTCTAACTTCTTCGTGGAAACTTTGGTCACATGGAAATAGACAGATGAGCCAAAAAGTTTAAAATATGAAACATCTGTTTTCTTACTTGAAAAATCCTCCTCTAGTGTACTGATGCTATCTAATGAGGACTATGGTTCTGCACAAATACCATTGTCTTGCATGCCTCTACCCATCGATGCAACTGTAGGCCTTGATCATGTAACATAGCTCGTGCTAATCCCACAATTTTTTTGTTCTTTCTTTCTGCAACCCCATTATGTTGTGGGTTATGAGGTGTAATAAATTCTCTTGAAATTACTTCTTTGGCGCAGAATTTATTGAATTCATTAGAGATATACTCACCACCATTGTCGCTCCTTAGAGCCTTCACCTTCTTCCCTGTATCTTTCTCTACCAGTGCTTTGAACTCTTAAAACTTGGAGAACTTCTGATCTTTCTTCTATAGGAAGAATTTCCAACACTTTCTAGAAAAATCATCAACAAAAATCACATAATACCTGTGCTTTGTTGTGGAAGCTATTGAGAATCATCCACACATGTCTGAGTGAACTCTCTCAAGAATTTTTGTTGCTCGGTTCTCCTTCTCATGAAAGGTGGCCTTTATATACTTCCCCATGGTACATCCATTGCTTGTGTCTATCTATGCAAGTGTACCCTTTGTAAGACCTGTAGAAATCTATTGAATGATCCTCAAAGCACTGTGTTGTAGATGACCCAACCTCCTATGCCATAACTCACCAGTATCCCAGCTCACCACCTCCCTTGCTTTAATGCTCAATGTTTCGCAGCCATCTACATCAAGTTTATAGAGGTTAGTCACACGAACCCCAATATTCTTTACCTGTCATGTGGATTTTTGCAAAGGAACGCATTTCCTTCACTCAAAACCACACCATATCCAAGATCCTCCAACATAGAAACTGAAACTAAATTCTTTTTCAAGCTTGGTACATGCATGACATCTTTTAGTATTAAAGGTTTACCTGACTGTCTCTGGAAAGTAACTATACCAATCTTGATGGTGCTATACCTCCCATCATCAGCCATCTCGATGTGCATCTGAAGATCCTTCTTGTCCAAGCTACTAAATATTAATTTGTTGCCAATCATGTGGAAAGATGCTCCACTATCCAAGTACCACATAGATCCGATCACAATTTACACCATGCATGCGATGAGATAGATGTTAAACTCAAATTGTGAGGCCAAAGCTTCACCCACTATAGCTCACGGAGCTTTGTTGTTGTTCTTCTTCTTTTTTGGACAATTTGTAGCATAGTGTCCATGATCGTGACAGTGAAAACATTTCACCTTTGACATGTCACGCTTTTTGCCTTCTTTTCCAGTCTCAAAATTCGAATAGGACTTCTTCCCCTTCCCCTTATTTTCCTTAGCAACCAAGGCACAATTTTCCTCATCATCAGTCTTGGATAAGGATCCATCCCTAGTATTTCACCAAAATTCTTCTTATACCAAATCCGGCCATAGTCACTCCCAATCTGGTAAGTTCTCCCTCCCATTCATAGAGTCTTGGTAACTATTCCAGCTCCTGGGAGGGCCTAGAAGTGTTAGGCGCACCAATTCATCATCAACTATAGTAATCCCAAAACTTCCAATCTCATCTCAACATTGAGTGAAATTGGTCAGGTATTTCTGGATTGTGTTGCCCTTCTCCATTTTTATTTTCCCGAGCTTGTTCTTAAGTGCCAATTTTATGTGGTCACTACTTCTTTGAAACAGATATTTCAAGGCCTTCCATGTAGCATATGGAGTTTCCTTGCCATGGAGACTCGAGGCAATATGATCTCGAACTCCCTCTAACAAGATCCTTCTCACCTTTTCTACCTTCTTCTTTCATGCATCAAGAAATTGGGCATCTGCTCTCGCGAGCTTGGGAATATCAGTATCTATGAATTCCTTCAACTTGTTGTCCTCCAAAAATGCCTCTATCCTGTCCTTCCATGCCCTCGAGTGCATATTCAAGTCTCAAGCCATTGAAAGACATACTTATCCACTACTAGCTCCAATGAATGTACCTGCAAATTTGAATATTGTTCAACACATTCTCAATTTCTTCTCCACTATTGTGATTCCTGATGCTCTAATACCATGTAGAAATTACACCAGTTGATTCAATCTCATCATGAAATGTACTAAAACAAGATATTTAATCCTTCTACAATATTTGCGGAATATAAATCACGATCGCTTCATCACATGCAAGTAAGAGAAATAAGTAAATCAATCGCACAACACAAGATTTTCCTGGGGAAAGAAACTGATAAAAAACCCTCTATCTGTATTGTATAATAATCCAAGGAATCATGAAACAATACAATGCATGTGTGTTCACAAGAACCTCATACACTCTAACAATCGTCTCACACTGATCTAGGCATAATTGGACCAACACATAGCCAATTTTCATCCCACCTTCAGCCCGCCTTGCTCAAGCAACCCCTAGGAAAAATAAATCCCTATTAAATAGGAATTCAAACCTTCCTTGACTGCACAATCCTTCATGGGCATCCTATGGATTTATAATTGCACCTAGGCAGTTCGTTAATAATACAACTGATATTTATCTTCCCTTCAACCTTTTTCTCAACTGGGTCTTCATCATATTTGACATGCATACAACTAATAATAGAAAATCATCAGTTACTTAATAGATCACTACTTGTGAATGAAATCTAATTTAATTCACTTGACCTGTCACTAGATCATCATTGAGTTAGAACTAGTTAAACTAATTTTAACTCAATTATTTTGAGTTAGCTGATTAAAATCAAAGTATACTAGTGCATTAACTACAACTGGACCCCTAAAATAATAGAATCATTCTACATGCCTCACCATTGACCCTCAACTCAAAATTCTTAGGCTAACTAAGTCTATCTCACTTAGTTAACTAATACAAGTTTTTATGAGTTAAGATTACAATTTATTTTCTAATTTATTTAAGGGAAAAATAAATTAGACACACATTTTCTTGTTGATTTTCAACACCAATTTAGCACAAGTTCCTATTTTTATGGAACTTTACTTTGGGTTAATCCTGAGATGCACATGATCTCCCATTTTGAACTGTTTGTTACTCCTATTTTTATTTGTATATCTATTTTTTTGAGCATGTGATACTTTCAACCTTTTCTTAATCTTCACCACCTCCAATTCCATTTCTCTCAACATGTATATTCCAAATGTTATTTTATCTACTGAATTATCCTAACTAATCAAAGTATTGCAGTTGCTTCCATTGAGTGCCTCCAACAACCTTGTTTTCAATGAATTCCGATAGCCATTATTATAAGAAAACTCTATTAACAATATCTAATTTTCCCAATTAGTAGGCTTACTCATTACATACACATGAAGCATATCTTTTAAGCTCCAATTCATCCTTCCTATCTCCCCATTTATTTGAGGGAGATATGCCTTGTAGAATGCCAATTGTTTCCAATTACATCAAAAAATAGTTAATCTTTGAGACTTAAATACAATTAAGCATAGTAAAAAAATATCATCCTTAATGAATTATAATCAACCACAATCAACTAAAGATAACCATACGCAATTTACAATAAATATAGTTTACGATTAAGAACCATAATGAATGAAAATAAACTATTGTCAATCATAATTAGCCATAGTTAAGAAAAATAAGTACTATTCAACCATGTTGAATAATGATCAACCCTATTAACATGACTACTATAATCAACTAGTGTCATTCATAGTTAACCATTATGATCTCTAATTTACTGAATTCAACCACCATATGCAACCGTAGTCACTATAGTTACCAATAGTTAAGATTTGACATTCTCAAACAAGTTTAATTGTAGTTAAACACTATCAACTAGAAATAGTTATCGACCACTATTAACCAAATATAATTATACTCAATATACAATCAACCATAGTTAACCATCAAGAATTGTACTGAACCAAACTCAACTAGTGTCAACCCTTTTAACATCGTCTACTATATTTAACCATAGTTTGTCATCATCAAGCATATATTGTCATCATAAACCATAGTTAACCATCATCATCCATAGTTGAAGATGGTCAACCATAGTCAAACATGGTTTACCATAGTCGAACATGATCAATCATAATCAAATTGTTCACCAAAGTTGACCTCCATTCAACCATACTTAAGCAGTATGATCTCTACTCAACCATATTTAAACTTCATACCAAACCATAGTCACTTCTACTTAACAATAATTAATATTTTAAATACTCAAACAACTTTAACCATGGAATTTCTATCATAGCATCTAATACAAGGGAGATACAATTTTTTTTTTTTTTTTCTAAGTTAGAGTAATCTATTAACAGTAGGAAATATTGTACATCAAGCCAAGGCCATAACAGTGCCTTCGTGGAGGCAATTCGAACTGACAGAGACTAGTTTTTGGCTGCCCTTCTAGAGGGAAACCAGCCTGAAGAACTTTCAATAGAAAAAATCCCACGCAGGGGATCGGACCTGAGTAGCTTTGACTGAAAACTGAAAACATATACATTATATAGCAGATTTACTGGACCATGACAAAACTGGACCACTGTAGGAACTAAGACTGGTCGCTGACAAAAAAGGACCATAACTGAAGGAGACATTAGAATAACAAGACATTCCCTCAGAGAGGGCAGAGAAAAAACATGAGAAACAAGAAAAAAAGGTCGAATTACTCATCAGGAGCGACCTCCTCGATCCTGCAACCGAAGTCTGCTGGTGCGCCATGGGCTTGAGAGAGTTCAGCATTGGGAAGGACCTCTGAAGGAGTTTCCGTCTGATGGGGCGGACCACGAGCCGAATCCTCTTGCATAACCTCCCTGCGCTCACTTGTCTGTCCCCTCGAGTCAAGCATCACAGCTTCCAAGTTGGCGCCATCGACAGGAGCAGAATCATCCGGCGGATTATCAGGCGGGGGCTCCTCCAGGAAAAAAACAGAGATGGCGACCGAGACACTTGGTCTATTAAGGGCGCAATCAAACGAAAAGAGAGTTGTATGGGACTGAGCAGGCAACGCATCCCCAGAGGGCGAGTCGAGCCTGCGTCCAGAGCGAAATTGGCGGCCATGGAAGAGGCGAGGAAGGTTCTCAGAGGGAAAAGAGATTTCAGAAGGAGAAGTGGATGTGGAGGGCGAGCGTCTCCTGGCGGAGCGTGAGGAACCCCTCCTGCAACGCATCCTCTGCCTCAGACGGGGCATGTTTGCAACAGAGATGGAACTGTGGCTCTGGAATAGCGGCGAGTTAACCAGGTTCGGCTCTAGAGAAATGCTCAGGACCAACGAGGCAGAATTGCAAGAACCAGCAATGGAGATGTGAAGATTGTCGTCAGGCTTCAGACAGCAAGTATGGCGACTACGCTTCCCTGTGGTGGTGCGCTTGTTGGCGCAGTCCTCCACTGAATTGCACAGCGAATTCCTCGGTGCAGGATCCATTTCATATAGCACCCTGTTCCTGCAACCAACTACCCTCTGCATTGAATGAGCAATCTTGTTAACCTGGTGCAAATCGCCATTGCGACATTCGAAAATGCCTCGATCCTCAGCATACGTATCGAGAGGCTTCACCATAACGTTTGTCATTAAGAGCGAGCAGATGTTATTTACTGCTATCAGGTGGGCGCGAATGGGCTGGCAGGTGGCCTCCCGTCCTGTCGACATCTGTCCCATCGCCCCTATTAACACTGCTATCACCCGCATCCGGGGGGAGATACAAAATTATTGATGTGAGAAGTAGAATTAAATTATTATAAACCCAAAACATGCAAGAGGAATGAGATCGAGAATTCTTTATTTTTTCTTCTTTCAAGTCATCTAAATATGTAGATACAAGTGCAATAGCATTATTAATTTTATTTTATATTTCAAATAATAAATTTTGAAAGTTTAGTCCACATTAACATAGTTGAAACTTTGTTTTACGCGCTTATTACCAACTTTGGAAGAATGCACACTTCCTTTGATGAGTTATATCTAAATCTTCGTATGATAACTTTAGCTTTGACCACAAAATATCGTTATATCAACTATCAATAGATGAGGGCCAAGACATGGAATCCAAAAACTGCTTTAGGGACCTCTTTTCCAATGAGGCTTCCACTCAAATAAATTAAAATAAAGAGCTTCCTTACACTCCATAATATTTCAAATCTAAATTGGAGAAGTAAAATTAATCAACTTCTTGGATCATCAATATTTATATTGTTCATGGTTCCCCATTAACTCTTTTCAAGTCTGTTAAATGTGACGACTATGGTTGTCCAAAAAATTAAATGAATATGAGTGATTATTGGTCGAATAAGTAACCATGATTTTGGAATAAAAGATTTTGGTTTCCTCTAATTATTAAAACCACTTTAGATAGTACAATTTTAGAAAATTTCCCTTTCTTGAGATGAAGTGAAGTTTGAGAAATCTCAATGTGTTGCATAAAAACAAAATTTTCTTTAAAGGAATATATCATGACAAAGGAGCTTTTAAAGAAATGAGATATGTCATGATCAAAGGAATTTTATGTGCAATACACATTGTCTGATGATGACAAGAATTTTGAGAAATTGTAATATGTTGCACATAAAGGAGCTTCATTGTCATGTAATTTTTCATGACAAAGCAAAGTTTGAAGAAATGTAATATGTGAGAAGGAATGTTTTGGAACGAGTAATCTGCCATACAGAACAAATATTTCCATAATGTGATATGTTATGACAGATAAAATTTTGGAATGATGCAATATGGCATCGTTTAAGGAATTTAGATGTGATAAACACTTGCTACAATAAAGGAAAGTTTTAAAAAGTTTGAAGCACCGCATGGAAATAATCTTTGACATGGTACGATATGTTGTAGCCAAACATGTTTTATGTACATTATGTGTTGCCATAATGATGGAAATTTTGAGAAATTATGATTTGTTGCATGGAAAGAAACTGACATGAAGTGATATGTGATCAAAAATTAAAATTTGGAGTGATGTGGTATGTTGTAGCCAAAAAAATGTTACGTTTGATATGGAAAAAGAAACAAATTTTTTTGGAAGGTGTGAGGAGTAGTTTTCAACCAATGTGATATGGTGCAGCACACTATGTCATAGAGATAGAAAGTTTGAGGAGATGTGATTTATTGCAAGGGAAATAAACTTTATACTCTACGATATGTCATGAAAATGAAAAATTGGGATCAATGTGAGATGTATCCAAAATCATATTATTTGTGCTAGCACACTTGTCTTTGTCTAATCCCTTTAAAAACTTATCTATCCTTTATGTATAGCATGAAGCATGATTTTGGTGCAATGAGTTGTGTCCCAAATATAGAATGTTTGAGGAGATGTGATATATCACAATGGAGTTTTTTTTAGAAAAAATCATTTATTGATTATGAAGGGGAAATTACCCAATGTGATATGTCACAAGAAAATAAAGTTTTGAGTGATGTGATGTTTCATGATGTTGTACAAAAGGGATTTTTTATGTAACATGATATGTTGTATGAAATGAAAATTTTATGGGATGCTATGTGTGGTGACTAAACAAAGTTAACATCAATGCAAAAGGTCATGACTAGAGAAATTCTATTTCCACGCAATATGTCACACGAAAAATAAAATTCCAACACTGACATCTCACACCAAAACTCTGGATACATAAAGAGACACAACACAAAGTTTCATGGTTCACATAAGACAAACATCTTGTTGAATCAACATGTAGCACTCAAATGTAAAAGAGGTATGATATACATGAAACTAAAGCCTTTTTAGTGTGATGTGTGTAAGTCATTTTTTTTTTTAAAAGATTATAGGAAAAACAAAAGCCTTTTAAAGTGATTGACATATGGAAAAAATCTATACCAAATCTAGTTTTAAATGTCATACATAGTTTATCTTACCCAAAGTTACTTTGGTCACAACATAACATATCTCATTCAAAATTAGTTTGGTCATGACAAATCACATCACTTTTATTTATTGACACCCTATCACAACACAACATTTCTCACTCAAAATTAGTTTAATCATGACAAATCACATCAATCTTATTTATGTAACAGATTGCACTTTTTAAACATTGTTTTATTTTAAAATTCTCAAATTATTTTATCTATGTGACAGATGGCACCTTTATAAAAATTGTTTCATTAAGATAATGAGAAAATTCTCAAACTTCCCTTCACATAATAGAAACATTCTTAATTTATTCAACAAATTTCAAAGATATAACACTTCAATATTTTCACATTAATGAAATACATTTTGCATCTTCATGAACAATGGCATTTTAAATTCTTAATTTATTCAACAAATTTCAAAGATAAAACATTTCAACATTTTCACATTAATGAAATACATTTTACATCTTCATGAACAATGGCATTTTTCACATTATTGTGAAAATTATATAATATAAATTACATTAATTTATTATTAAACCTTTTATTAATTTCATTTGTTTTTAAACCCTTTATTAATATCATTTGTTTCTTTCCATGTTGAGTGGTTTTTTTCCATCTACAATTAAGTTGACCATATGTCCAAGATAGCCAAATATTACATGGAAAATAAAAACAAACTTTTCTCATTACAATGTTATCATCAAAATTGCAAAAAATTAGATTGAGTGAAACCATATTCTAGATAGTTATTTTTGGCAACAAATAATTGATTTGTTATTGAACAGTTAAGGCTGTAGGTGTATATGCTCACCCATACATAATGTACTTGCTCAAATTCAAAAGTGATAATGTAGTTCACTCGTAGATAATGTAGTTGCTTAAATCCAAAAGTGATAATGTATATGCTCACCGGGCTCATTGTTAGATAATATACTTGCTTAAATCCAAAAATGATCATATACAACCCCACACACCTCAAAATAATGTATTTTCTTAAATCCAGAAATGATCATATACAACGCCACCCACCCCAAAATAATGTACTTGCTTAAATCCAAAAATGATCATATACAGCTCTACCCTGCCCATTTAATATCCTATAATATGCCCGTTATTTTCTATCTATTCTCTTGGGAGTTGTCTTTAATGTGATTTTTTTGAAGATTTTCCGGTGGATTTTTTCAGTGCAATTTCTCTAAATTCAGGCGGAATTCATTGAAAACAGAAGTTTGACGGATAACCTTGTACAATCTAAATGTCCTCAAAGTTTTTAGGATGATGAACCCATATATACAGTAAAAAACAGTTTAAATAACAGAAATCAAGATTCAACCTCAAAAAATTTCACCCAATTCTAACACCAAAAACTCCAAAAAAATCACATTAAAAACAACACTTATTCTCTTTATCGTTTGTCGTTATTCTGAAGCATACGTGGTTACATATAAAGCATTTACCTCCGCGCAATCACTGCAAATGACGCAACGAACGACACCTAGATACTCTGCATGCGTTGGGTTTTGAATGCTCTATTGATTACTCCAGTGAAGGAATCTCTGCAATTCAAGTGCCCACTTGTGTTTTCATGGAAGAAACATAAAGTCTTGTGCAGAGAAAGAGTAAAATGTGTGACTTTACCAGTCTATGTGCGCCACCAGGGAAGGAATTTAACGGGGTAAAAATTTACAAAACATTCCAAATTGAAGTTAATTGATCATAGTATTATTTTAATATGTAATTGAAGTTAAAATGTGATGTAACGGAAAGAATCTCTGCAGTTCAGTGCCCACTTCTGTTTTCAAGGCAGAAACATGAAGTCTTGTGCAGTCCATCTCTGGGTATCCATCTTGCACATATTCAATGCACATGGTAGCTGGGACCAATTCAAGATTGTGGAAAAGCATTGGGTATTTATTCCTCAATTTTGCAATTTTATTTAAGAAAGAGTACAAATTCCTGTAATATTTTAGTCAAAATCTAACAGAAATTTTGAGAAACTCTGTAATTCCGGAGCCCACTTGTGCTTTCAAGGCCGAAACAGGAAGTCTTTGACTAAAATATATGGGAGTTTACTCATACAACTGCGTTTCCATGCGTGACAATTAATAAATATTATAATGGTCGTATAGAAATTATTTATGTTAGATTACACTTGATTCAGTGAAAAAGTTAAAAGTTCGGAAGTTTACAATAATGGTTTTTGATATATTGGTTTATGATATTAGAGTTTTGTCATTATAGCTATCAAAATTTTTGGTAACTTTCATTGTAATTAGTTAATCAGGATATAGATTTATTTAGTTATTTTTAAGTCAATACATGGTTGCATTTAAGTAATAAGATACTAATAAATTATTGTTGGATGAATATTTTTCCAAAATATTTTCATGATAAATCATGGCGTGCATGATTTATGTGTATTTGTAACGTGCACACCATTACAATATTTTAAAAAATTACTTTTATATCCTATTTGTAACTTATGAACTCACATATATTATTTGTTAGTTATGGTGATTACATTTGTTATCATCTTGACTATTTAAAATATATCACTCGTTTTACACATGTGGACTAATTATTATCCATTCGGTGCAATGGTTGTGTCTGTAATTATATAGTGATTGGAAATTATACCATGGTTATTTAAACTTTGAAGGGACATGACAGAATCACGATAATGACTTTTATGATTTTCCTCGGTTGTATATATTTACCGTATGCTATTCATTAAATTGGAGATTTATGATTTGTACCACTCGCATGGGGTTTCGGGTTAAATGTGGACACTTGTGCCACTATCCATCGTTGGATCTCAGGGTTCATGATCTACGGTCACAATTTCCCCAAACCAGTTTAGGGTAATGACCCTGCCAACCTTAACTGAATTTTTCATTCTTATCAACCTCCGGTAGCGTTGTGCCTCAGCGACCATGCCGCCTCCAGACCTGTTTGACCAGGGTTCGATTCCGTTGGCTTTGGCTGCCATGGCACCTTTACAGGTAAGTGGAGCCTCTGCACAGTCTTGGGGGTTTGCGTTTTATGGCTTAACAGGTTATTTTTTTACTATGTTTATGAAAATCTCTGGTTTCCTAACCATTTGGCAGATGGTTGCAGGTTACAGGGCTCGACTCCATGGCTGGGGTAGCCCATGTTGATTCTGGACAGGTCTCGGGCTTCCGTCGTCATCTTCAACAACATCTGCCCACTCCCTCGAGTCGGTAAGCCCTCCAGCTTAGCCCTTAAACTCGCTACTCTTTAGCTGCCAGTTAATAGTTGGGTAATTTTGGGTCTCACTCCTACTATATCCTTCGCTAGTTTTGTTGGTGTCTCGTGATTTGGCAGATTGATATACCAAATGACAAGGCAACATAGAACCAGTATTTGGAGTCCTAGGACCTAGCCTTCCTGGACTCAAAGAGGGATCTCTCTATTTGTTTGCAAAGGATGTGGACTTGTTTTCTTTTAAGGGTTGATTTTAGGCTAGTTATTAAGTGTGAGGTTTTGTTGTTTGTTTTGGTTGGCCATAATGATCAAAGAGCATAGATAGAATGAGGAAATATCTAAGTCATTGGGCAATGGAGTCAAATGGAAGTTATGATAAGTTCATCAATAGATCGGGGAGTATCATAGGGAAAATCTAACTTGGCCAGTGGATCTTCAAGTTTTAAGGGGGTTTATGAGATGGACATCAATTGTAAGAATGAAAAGTAGGGTAAAGGATAATTAAGAATCCTTTATCATATGTACTTCTCAACAAAGGGACTTAAAATATCACAAGAACATAAAGAGGCAATCAATAGACAGGGAAAACCATAAATTATACAATCGACACTTCAGCAAGTAATAATTCAAGACAAACTATTACAATGAAATATAGAAGGCGAGAAACTCATTTAACTTCTAGTGACTTCAACTTCAAAGACAGAAAACACTTAAGACACACATATAATTGCAATCAGAGAAAAGGGAACTCCTAAACATCTTTGATTATAGTTATGAATATCTCTAAAACAATTAATTAAGCAAGTACAAAGGGTATGATCGAAACAAAACTTCTTTGGCAAACTTTAAAGAATGGTACTTTAGAGAGAGACTTCAAAAAATAGTGTTTAAGTGGCAACAAGCAGGGAAAACCATAAATCATGCTTGAAACCAACTATATTCAACTATTTATGAAATAAATAGGCTTAGGGGGTCGAGAGAGTAATTAAGAATTCTCTGAAATGTCCTAGCAGAAGAAAACATTAAGGCAGTGAAGAATAAATAGAACAAAGGTGCTTTCAAAAGACATTTCTTAGCCTAAAAATTTTATTCTACTACAACACAGAAAGGTGGAAACATAATGAAAACAGGAAATAACAATAATAGATTAGAAGCACTTCACCAACAACCAAGCTCGGGGATCCAGTGATCTAGCCTCTTCCATCAACAAACAAACCAAGACATCCACAAGTTCCAAGACTTCAATTTTCTTTCAACTTCCAAGAGACTATGTATTGCTTCAAAGAGTCATCAAATGCCAACAAGATAATGAGTTCAAATGCAGTATTTATGCTGCAAATTAGGAGGTGAAGCCTAAGATATGGTTTGAGTATCATTTATTACGGATTAAGTGGATTCCTGACCTTAAAGACCATGCAAGGCTCAAGACAGGAATATCTGCAGCTACTTCTCTATTTTAATAACTTCTATCTTAACTTCTAAGGAAAAATAGGTGAAATGTTTGACTTTAAGGCTTATTCATAACTTTTGACAATAACTTCTTGACGGATAAATATCTCTGACTCAGCTCAATAACTACCTAAATGCTTTTTGAAAGGAACAAAGCACCTAGATGGCTAAAAATATATTTTGAGAGGAATAACTGTTATGAGTTGATTCATTCGAATTTATCTTAGGTTGATCTGTCTTTTGTTTTATCTTCAATCTCTATCTTAAGCTTTTAAACTTTGTCTTCATGCTTTATTGTCTGCCTCACTATCTTTTAGTCTTTAATCGCTGACTACCTTCACTTTCTGCCTTAATTTCTGTGTTATGAATTAATCTCCTTGATTTGCTTTTTGATATGAGATTAACCCTTTAATCTTTCTTTCCTTCTTCACTACTTCTTCTGACTATAATTGTCTTTTTTGTGTAGGGTAGGTTTCTTCGTGGCGTGAGGGTTTATAACCCATCGAGGATCATGCCTCATCGAGGGTAAACCTTTATGCAAAACCCCTGGATTTCTTTTATGTGATTTAACCTCTCGAATCGTCATCCAGAGGCTGATTTGATCATTTCTTGACCATCGGAATGCCCCTTGGGCATCCCACCATTAAACCTGCACAAAACAAAACACATGTTAGCTTTAAAACCTTCTGAGAGTGGTAAGACTGCATTTTTTTAGGGGTTTTGAATCATCGGGGTTTGCTTGCAGAGGAGGAGAAGGTGTAGGAGCATGGTTCCGAAGGCGGAACCTGGGTAAATTCATACAGGGATGAAAAGATTTGAATTTTTGCGCGAGGAGGGAGAAAGCGGTTTCGGAAAACCGGAGTGGTTTATCGTGCGGGTGATGGGCGATAAGCGGTTTTGGGTCGAACAAACATGATTCCATTAGGAAATCGATGCGTGTCTGGTGGAAAACTGCCTATTTCGTGCAGGTTAAGGGTTATTAAACCCATCACAAATTTCTATGCGATATAGATTTCGGGCCGTCAGATCTCGAGTGATGAGATCTATGGTGCTGAACGATCCAGGGAGTGGTGTCCAGGTTTGGAGGATGGAGCCCGAGACATATGGCACAATGTGAATGGTTGGTGGGGTATGAGTGGAAGGCGGGCAAGGTAGGGGATGCGACATCCATTGGATTGGGGGGAACAGATCTCGATCAACAGCGGAGATGGCCATGTTAGCCCCCCTATAAATTTTTGACAAGCAAACAAGGGGGATAAAATGTTTCTGAGCCTTCAAGGAATGCATTTCCTCTGAAAATACATCATCCTTGAAGCCTCCTTGTGCCTTCTGTTAGTGTCAGTCTAGTCATTACCTTCGGTCACTATTCAGAAGCTGTTATCTCCACATAGTGATGTCCCTGCCTTCAAAGAATTTTTCTGCAGCAGGTTCAGCACCAGAGCATCTTCTAAGTAGATCCATTAGAAAGTGCCCGAAAAGAGCTTTCCAACGGTATATTACACTCTCAAAACTGACTTCTGGATTGAATTCTATGCCTAAGTGAAGTAAAAGCCCTTATATCCCCTATCTCCCCTTTTTTCCGTTTAAACTTTGTTTTATCAAAGTTTATACCCCTTTCCCCCCTTCCGATTGTAAAATCGCATTGTAAATCATTTTCAAACAAAAATATGCGATTTATAAACCACTTCACCAACCATACCCCTTAGAACTTTATAATAAACAAACGTTAAAGTTTATTATAAGTGCCGCCCTTCATAACCACTTCCCCGACCATACCCCTTAGAACTTTATAATAAACAAACGTTAAAGTTTATTATAAGTCCCGCCCTTCATAACCACTTCCCCTTTCCATCCCCGCTATGTATTGCAATAAACTTGATTATAAAGTTTATATTATATATAACCTGCTGCTTTTTAAATCGCAATCGCAATTTCTTTTCAAATCGCAAACTTTCCCAAATCGCATGTTCTATTGTGAATGCTCTGATCGCTCATCGCAAATATTTGCGATGCGATTGATTGCGACTTAACTCCGATCGCACCTTCCACCCGATCGCATAATCGCAAGTCCATTCCTCCGATCGCCCTGATCGCTCCATTCCTTTGATCCTCCGATTGATCGCATCGCAACATTTGAAATACGCGTTGCGATCACCCCGCTTCCAATCTCCAATTGCGATTGACCCCTTGGGTCCCACCACTTAATACTTCTGCCTATTCATATAATATAAGGTCTTTCCTTTGTAAATTGGAAATTCATATGATTCTCAGTTTTACAAAGGGTTTGCCCCAATCGCATCGGAAGTTTTCTATGTGTCATTCCATCCCGCCCAACTCCTGATTCCGATTTGCGATTGCGATCCGTACCCCGGTCCCACCATACGGTCTTTTCGCCCATTCCTTATAAAACCCTGTTTTCCTTTGTAAAGGTCAAAAATTCATTTGTTTTATTTTTACAAAGGCCTTTTCTCCATCGCATCGGAACTTTTGTGTGGTGTTTTCAATCGCGCCCCTCCGCCCGTCGATCCCGATTGCGATTGATATATGGGTCCCGCCTACTCCCCTTCCCTTTTTCCCATGAAAAATAGATTTTTCCCTTCACGAAGGCGTAATTTTAGTTTATTTTTATTTCAACGACATTTATAAAAGAAAAGTCAGTTTTCTACAAACGGCAAATGGAAAGCAAAACGCAGCGTCAACAGAACACTCTTCTCTCAGAAGTACACCATTCCTACAGCGCCCTCCGTGCCCCCTCGAGCCCAGGAAAGTTAAGGACACTGACAAGAGCTTCTTAAAAGACTGTCAGGTCGCAGTTATGAAGTATGGAGTGGCCTGCAGATCCTTCCATCCAGTTCACCAATTTCAGAAGGCAGCGCAGAGTTCCAAACACCTGAAAAAACTCCAAAGAAATAGCAGAGGTCAATCTTGGCCTAACAGAGTCCCCCAGAAAAGCCTACAGAGTACACACAGTGCTGCTGAGCCATTAAGCAGTATGGGCATGAACACTTCCACCACTCTGTCTTAATGAGATCCATTTAATGTTCATCTACTCCTGCTATTATTCATTCTCCTATAAGAAATCCCCGATAACATATGGTAAAGGTTGTTGTTCGGCTGCTGCCGTTGTAGTTAGAGGGATTCAGTTTTAACTGTTAGAGCAATTTTGGGAGGGATTAGCAGAGTAGTTGTTATGTAGTAGGCTAGGAGGAGAAGTCTGGACTGTAACAGCCATTGAGCTTAGAGTATGTGACTGGTTTTGCATCAATTAATCAAGCACATTTCACAGAATCCTGGTCTATTACTATTGGTGATGTTTTTTCTAACTTTGTTAATTACATTTTCATACTGTTTCATTTTCTGCTGGCTTTCTTCAGAAATATGGCATAGGATTTACCCTTGTTAAGTACCCTATGTCTCTACTCTCCTTGCCTTTAATGTTTCTCTGCTAAATGTATTGTCTGAGGATTGGTTTCAGTTGATTTAACCAGTGTAGTAGTTCCTTATGCTGCTGGCTGATGTATGAGTTAAATGAATCTGTTCTTAGATGTTCTTGTTGGGTTTGAGCTGGAATATTTGGGAACACTGGGGATCAGAGTTAGCCCTATCCACTAGGATCCTTGTGCGACCAACTGGCCTTTATAAGATCTCTTGTTAAACTTATCTTTGTTTTCCCTGGAGCATGCTAAAGCTAACCTGGAGTTAAATGACCTCTGGTCCGATCTATAAGCTGCCCCTTTGTCCCTCCTTTGAGAGTTGCCTATGAGTATGTCCAAGCAGGTCTGGAGTTAAATGACCTCTGACCTGATCTATAGACAAAAATTGGGTGTCTTTCCTTCTTTCTCTTTTAATCCTTGATGTTCCATCCCACCATCTATCTAAAAAGATCCTTTGGTGTAGATGACTCGCCCTCTGAAAGCCTTGGCTAGTTGTTGCAAGTAATTCTCCTTTCATGACTCCATAGCCCAATGGATGGCACTTTTTGACCTATCCTCTTTGCTAAAACATCCTGCTGCTTTGTCCCTTTTCTCCCATTACTTTCTCAGTATATGATCTCATGACCAACCCAGCAACCAACCAATCAAATCATTTTAAAAACCCCCTTTGTGCCTCATAACTAGCCTAACATCTCATTTGAGCTTTCAAGGATATATCATTCTTTGTTTTATTGGATATATCCCTCTCCGGGTCCAGGAGGGCTAGATCCTAAGGCCCCAAAGTGGTTAAATGTTGTCTCATTTTTGGTCTTGCCAATCTGGCCAAAACATGGGAACCCCAACATAATGGCGACTCCACTGGGGAATTAAGTGCATTTCACCTTAAACATTCTTAGGCACTCAAAGACCCAAGATCTCTGGTTAGATTGACATTCTATTGCTGATGGTGGACAACATCCTACTTCAACATTCATATACATCCACCTGGTGACTCCACACTCCATAACTCTCAAAGACTCCACTGGAGGAAAAACCTAAAATATGGCCAGACCTCATAGAAGGATAGAACACATGGGTTGGATTTGGTTTAAAGAATTCATTGTCTTTGTCTACCACTATGTTCTGTCCTACTTTAAGCCTAATCAGGTGTACAAAGATGAGACCCACAATGAATGTGGGAAAGATCTCAAGTCTCAGTCTTCAGACCATGAGGAGACCTGTACTCCTGTGAAAGACCTGGTGGAACAAGAGCCTCATGTCATATCCCCCACTCCTAAAGAAACTACAAGCAGTCATGAGCCTCCTGTTGCACTACCCACACCCACAAAGGTCATAGAAAGATACAAGCCTCTGGTTTTACGTCTTCTCTTCCAATCCCTTCCTACATAACTTATAAATTAGCTGTCTCTTTTCGATGGAGAAAATAAAAGGACCACTGCTGAAGAACATGTTCAAAACCTTGAGGATTTACTTGAACTGTATGAAATAGAAAAATACAATGTGTGCATCAGAATGTTTGCCTTGTCATTACAAGGAAATGTTAAGAGTTGGTTCAAAGGCCTGCCAGAAGCAAGCATTTGCAGCTTTCATCAATTTTCTCAAGTTTTCCTTGATAAGTGGGCAGCCCCAAAGAGTGCTCTCCTCATCCTAAAAGAGTATCAAAATTTGAAAAGGCAGCCAGGTGAGACAGTACAAGAATTTTCAGCCAGGTTCAATAAGGTATATCATGCAATACCTTCTGACATAAAACCACCTCTAGGATGGGCCCTAGTGGATTATCCGAGTTCTTTTGACCCCAAGGTGGAATTCCATATAAGAGAAAGAGAACCTTCGAGCCTGGAGGAAATGAAGAATACAGTAGTCACTGTCGAATACAACATCAAGTGCAGGGAGGAAAGATTAAAAGCAGCAAAGAAAGACCGGGCAGAGCAAATAGCACAGATCTCTTTAGAGAACAAGCTGGAAAGATTGATAGAGACTGCCAATACCCTGTTGAGCACAGAAGAGGAAGAATATGAGGCTGAAACCAGAAATGATGATTGGAAGAGACCCGCTCCTTGTCCTCAAGAAAGACAAATCAGATCACCGCAAGACGGAAGAAGCATGCCAAGCATGTATGATGAACAAGAGTTTGAATCAGAAAATGAACTTGCAGACTATTTTGAAGAAAGACTTGCCGAGAGTCTCGAAGATTTGATGGATGACGATGCTTATAATCATGATTTCTCTGATTTTGATCTGTCTGATGATAATTTTTTCCAAGGGGAAACTGAGCTTGCAGGGCCATCATCAGTAGATTCATGGGAGGAAGATTACGACCATCAACTTCAATAAATGATGAGCCAACGCAGGCCATCTATGATACTGATGGAGAAAGCGTTGAAAGCATGATAGCAGATGAAGATTCATTGAATCTTCTCTCTGCTTTATATTTGAACATCAGTTATACTTTCCAAGAGGATGGAAGCCAGCAGCCCTTTAGCGCAGGGGACAAGGAGGAAAAAGATGAAGAAAATCTTGAGCGGAATGAATATCTTGAGCCTTATCCCAAAAGGATTAAGGTAATCAAAGAAGCCCCCGCTCAAAGATGTTTTTTCACAGAGTTCAGTCCGTTTCAGCAGAACCAGACTGCGTTACTAGAGGACAACACAGTCAAATATAATGAGCCCTCTAGCTCAGGATGTAGTGAAGACGAGCGAGATCTTCTTTCCCACAGGCATCTTTGTCTCGATCCAGAGGAAGAAGAGGTATTCCTGGTTTATGTTCATCCTCCAAATACTCCCAACCAGGAAAAGGAGGAGTGTGATTACAGAGGCCTCATTGCAGATGCAATGATTGAAACTTCCCAGGATGTAGGCAGCCTACCAGTCATGGAAGGCCTTAAAAAGGAAAGTATATACCATATTTCTGTTGATCCTGTGGCAGAATACATGGAGGCCCTGATTGGCTCAGCTCCTCAAGCATCAATCCTGTGCAAGAGCCAAATACATCAGAATTGGTCACCGCTGCTGGTGGCCTCAGTTTTGAAGATCCACATATAGAGCATCCTACAGTTGTCTCTGATGAGCAGTCAGTTCTTCTTCCCATTTTTGCTATTACTTGACTGGCTGCATTGGCATTATTGTATCACCTAGAGCATCAGAGATTTCTAGTTAGAGTAAGGTAGGTAGGAATTCTGAAATAAAGCTCAGCCTGTGAGCATGTAGTTAGTTGTTTTAATTTCTGCAAAATCCAGCAAGCCAGACAATCTAATCCTGGCTTGGCTATTTTTCAATTTCTGTCTTAGAATGTAGAGAAGAAATCTATTGGACAGTTTAATCCTAGCAGGTATTAGATTAGATAGAGAATCTATGAGGCCAACAACCTAATATGGCCTCATGGAGTAATAAGGGTAGAATTAGAATAGGTTTATTTTCATGTTTGTAAAAATTGATGATGTAAAGGGTCTGTAAGTCCAAATGCACCTAGAAGAAAATGTCAGGACTATAGTGTGGGTAGGTAGTTGTTTGGGAGAAATTTTACTGCTGACATGATGTCTTCATGATTTGTGGCAGCTGATCTAAGAAAGAAAAGAATGAGTCAAGTACCAGGCATCTTCCCTACACCAAAGATCGCTATCTAAATTCTTGACTCCTTCAAGAAGAATCCATCCCCATGTGGAGCCACTGTTAGCCCCCAATAAATTTTTGACAAGAAAACAGGGGGGCTAAAATGTTTCTGAGCCTTCAAGGAATGCATTTCCTCTGAAAACACATCATCCTTGAAGCCTCCTTGTGCCTTCTGTTAGTGTCAGTCTAGTCATTGCCTTCGGTCACTATTTAGAAACTGTTATCTCCACATAGTGATGTCTCTGCCTTCAGAGAATTTTTCTGTAGCATGTTCAGCACCAGAGCATATTCCAAGTAGAACCATCAGAAAGTGCCTGAAAAGAGCTTTCCAATGGTATATTACACTCTCAAAACTGACTTCTGGATTGAATTCTATGCCTAAGTGAAGTAAAAGCCCTTATATCCCCTATCTCCCCTTTTTTCCCTTTAAAATTTGTTTTATCAAAGTTTATACCCCTTTCCCCCCTTCCGATTGTAAAATTGCATTGTAAATCATTTTCAAACAAAAATATGTGATTTATAAACCACTTCCCTGACCATACCCCTTAGAACTTTATAATAAACAAACGTTAAAGTTTATTATAAGTCCCACCCTTCATAACCACTTCCCCTACCATACCCCTTAGAACTTTATAATAAACAAACGTTAAAGTTTATTATAAGTCCCGCCCTTCATAACCACTTCCCCTTTCCATCCCCGCCGTGTATTGCAATAAACTTTGTTATAAATTTTATATTATATATAACCCGCCGCTTTTTAAATCGCAATCGCAATTTCTTTTCAAATCGCAAACTTTCCCAAATCGCATGTTCTATTGTGAATGCTCCGATCGCTCATCGCAAATATTTGCGATGTGATTGATTGCGTCGCAAATATTTGCGATGCAATTGATCACGACTTAACTCTGATCGCACCTTCCGCCCGATCGCATAATCGCAAGTCCATTCCTCTGATCGCCCCGATCGCTCCATTCCTCTGATCCTCCAATTGATCGCATCACAACATTTGAAATACGCGTTGCGATCACCCCTCTCCTGATCTCTGATTGTGATTGACCCCTTGGGTCCCACCACTTAATACTTCCGCCTATTCATATAATATGAGGCCTTTCCTTTGTAAATTGGAAATTCATATGATTCTCAGTTTTACAAAGGGTTTGCCCCAATTGCATCGGAATTTTTCTATGTGCCATTCCATCCTGCCCAACTCCCGATTCTGATTTGCAATTGCGATCCGTACCACGGTCCCACCATACGGTCTTTCCGCCCATTCCTTATAAAACCCTGGTTTCCTTTGTAAAGGTCAAAAATTCATTTGTTTTATTTTTACAAAGGCCTTTTCTCCATTGCATTGGAACTTTTGTGTGGTGTTTTCAATCGCGCCCCTCCGCCCGTCGATCCCGATTGCGATTGATATATGGGTCCCGCCTACTCCCCTTCCCTTTTTCCCATGAAAAATAGATTTTTCCCTTCACGAAGGCGTAATTTTAGTTCAGTTTTATTTCAACGGCATTTATAAAAGAAAAGTCAGTTTTCTGCAAACGACAAATGGAAAGCGAAACGCAGCGTCAGCAGAACACTCTTCTCTCAGAAGTACACCATTCCTATAGCGCCCTCCATGCCCCCTCGAGCCCAGGAAAGTTAAGGACACTGATAGGAGCCTCTTAAAATACTATCAGGTCGTAGTTATGAAGTATGGAGTGGTCTGCAGATCCTTCCATCCAGTTCACCAATTTCAGAAGGCAGCGCAGAGTTCCAGACACCTGAAAAAACTTCAAAGAAACAGCAGAGGTCAATCTTGGCCTGACAAAGTCCCCCATAACAGCCTACAGAGTACACACAGCGCTGCTGAGCCATTAATCAGTATGGGCGTGAACACTTCCGCCACTCTATCTTAATTAGATCCATTTAATGTTCATGTACTCCTGCTATTATTCATTCTCCTATAAGAAATCCCTGAGAACATATGGTAAAGGTTGTTGTTCGGCTGCTGCTGTTGTAGTTAGAGGGATTCATTTTTTACTGTTAGATTAGTTTTGGGAGGGATTAGCAGAGTAGTTGTTATGTAGTAGGCTGGGAGGAGAAGTCTGGACTGTAATAGCCATTGAGCTCAGAGTATGTGACTGGTTTTGCATCAATTAATCAAGCACATTTCACAGGATCCTGGTTTATTACTATTGGTGATGTTTTTTCTAACTCTGTTAATTACATTTTCATACTGTTTCATTTTCTGCTGGCTTGCATCAGAAATATGGCATAGGATTTACCCTTGTTAGGTACCCTATGTCTCTGCTCTCCTTGCCTTTAATGTTTCTCTGCTAAATGTATTGTCTGAGGATTGGTTTCAATTGATTTAACCAGTGTAGTAGTTCTTTATGCTGCTGGCTGATGTATGAGTTAAATGAATCTGTTCTTAGATGTTCTTGTTGGGTTTGAGTTGGAAGATTTTGGAACACTGGGGATCAGAGTTAGCCCTGTCCACTAGGATCCTTGTGCAACCAGCTAGCCTTTATAAGATCTCTTGTTAAACTTATCTTTGTTTTCCCTGGAGCATGCTAAAGCTGACCTGGAGTTAAATAACCTCTAGTCCGATCTATAAGCTGCCCCTTTGTCCCTCCTTTGAGAGTTGCCTATGAGTATGTCCAAGTAGGTCTGGAGTTAAATGACCTCTGACCTGATCTATAGACATAAATTGGGTGTCTTTCCTTCTTTCTCTTTCAATCCTTGATGTTCCATCCCACCATCTATCTAAAAAGATCCTTTGGTGTAGATGACTCGCCCTCTGAAATCCTTGGCTAGTTGTTACAAGTAATTCTCCTTTCATGACTCCATAGCCCAATGGATGGCACTTTTTGACCTATCCTCTTTGCTGAAACATCCTGCTGCTTTGTCCCTTTTCTCCCATTACTTTCTCAGTCTATGATCTCATGACCAACCCAACAACCAACCAACCAAATCATTTTAAAAACCCCCTTTGTGCCTCATAACTAGCCTAACATCTCATTTGAGCTTTCAAGGATATATCATTCTTTGTTTTATTGGAGAGATCCCTCTCCGGGTCCAGGAGGGCTAGATCCTAGGGCCCCAAAGTGGTTTTATGTTGTCTCATCTTTTGGTCTTGCCAATATGGCCAAAACATGGAACCCCAAAAGGCCCGATGAAAAGGTAAGGCGGGGTGGAGGAAAAGTGGGCCCGCTGTTTAATTTTTCAAAGGTTTAGAGGGGGTTTTTATAATGAAAGGTAGAGATGAAGTTTATACAGGGTAGGGGTTAAAAATATGAAGAGGGCACGGTTCTGTGGGGGTAAGAGAGGTTGGGGGCTGAAACGAAAAGGGCTTAAGGCCTATTTATATAAAAAGGTGGGTTTTAGTATAAAAAAAAGGTTTTTATAAGGTTTTTGAGAAGGTTCGATAGGCTTAAAATTTAGATTTAAACAATGTAAAAAGGGATTTTTACATTGTTTGAGGCTTTTAGAGGAAAAAGATGAACGAGGGGTATTCAAGAGGGCTTTGAAGAAGGGAAAAAGTGGGTTTTTTCAAAGAAAAAGGGTTATGAATGTGAGTGGGGGTAAGGTGTTGGAATGAGGAAAACATGCCTAAAATGATGTAGTATTTCTTTGCAGCAGTGATAGATTTTTAGGAGGCAGAGAGAGGGAAAATATAGAAAAATAAGTTAGTTTAGAATGATGAAGGTAGTGAGATTTCTATAACTCACAATATTTCTCAAATGTTGTTTCTAGAAATCTAGGATTTATAACTTAGTCATCTTTTGATATCAGCAAAAGTTAGTGATGACTAACAAGTGTTACGGACCTACCCTACGAATTCATTTCTTGACCAGGTAAGATATATGTATAGTTTTTCTCTTTTGCGTGCATAATTCCGCTTAAACAGTTAGAGTAACTAGATTTCTCACTCTGTATTTTCTGTCAATGACACAGGTAACTTACTCAACCATGATGAGGGTTTTCATGCAAGTTTCACTTTCAAGGGTGCGTTTCATTTTGCATTTACCTTTTTGCCATTCCTTTACAGGTATTGGCTTCTCCGTCTATTACTTAAACTTCTCGGCATAAACCCTCCAGATTTGGCTTTGTGGTGCTCCACGACGTTGTATAATTTGGATAATTTAATTTGAAGGCAATGGAATGCCGCATGTTTGATTTTCCCTATGTGTTCGAGGGTTCTTCCCATGAAACATTGACTGTGTGCAGTTTTCTTGAATCTCTTTTGTAAATTTTAAGGGTTTTACACCTGGTTAACTGCCGAGTACTTGGCTTTGCCTAAGAGGGTAGATTCATCTGCAATAACGTCAATTTAATGTTTTAATATTTTCCATAATTAATGGCTTGACTCTCGATTTCTTGGTAGACATATCTTATCTCTTATTTAAGTTTTGGCTTGCTCCTGGGGAATTAATGCCATAAAGAACAATTCATGTTTTGTTAAGATAAATGGATATTGTTATTTTCTATATTTCGTTGGTCTTTATTCATTAATCCTCATGTTAGCTTGATGAGCTTGTTACCTTTCTTGTTAACATAGAATTGGTTATTTTCTCTATAATAATTATAATGCAGAGAGAAAGTATCACATGTAGCTATTATTCTTTGTATTGGCTGCTACACTTTTGAGTTTCATTGTTCATGTTTTCTTCAGAGTTTAAATATGTATGCATTTCATTCATACGGGGATTTTCTTTTTATTTCTTTAGTGTTTTATTTCTAGTTCTTTGTTCAATTGGAGTTGTCCAGACCATCTGGGTTTTTTGGAGCTTTTATACACTTTGATGTCCGTGTATATCATAGTTACGGAAGAACGACCAGTTCCGGGGTCTAGGGTTTCAGCCTAGGACCCTGAACTAATTGTTGGGTATGTGTGATACTCTTTCCCCAACTAGTCACACGCGGGGGGGTCATAGGGGGGGCGATAGCACCTCCTTTACGTTGCGCTGGGTGCAGCAGGGGGGGCGGTGCACCCCCCAGTTCAGGGTCCAGGGCAGCGCCTCGGGAAAAACAATTTGGACCCTATTTTCCGGTCGGCGGACTCGCCCATGGTTTTGTGCATGGGTTTGCACATGGTTTTGGGGCATGATGGTTTTCGGCCCCTGGTATTTTGTAGATCCGATCAAGGGAACTATGGTTATGTTCTAATCTAGGTTAATGGATTAGGGTTTATGTATGCTTCGACATGTATATATATGTGTTGTAACACTAAAGGGAATATAATGAATAATCAATTTGGTCATCCTGATTTTGGATCCAGGGGAAAATATATATGTATATCTGTTTTATGTTTTATGCTCTCACTATTGTTTATTTTCTGTTTTTAAGATTCATTTGCAGATAATTTCTGTACAGGGTTAAAACCTACACTAACAGTTTCTTCCAGTTCATATTTCCAGTTATATATTTCTATCTTTATTTAGTCTAGTATTGTGGTTAGTATTGTTTACACTGTATTTTTCTTTGAAATTCAGGCTATAACTTCAGTATATATATATAATTTTGTTACATAGCCCACATACATTCAATAGTTCCACAGTCAAGCCTAGAATATAATAAAAGAAAGAAAGATATAGTTTATCCTCAACATGCACAACATAAAATTATTCTTTCCATATTTTAAAGAAACAATTCCTATATTAAAAGAATTCGGTCTAAAAACATTCATATATTAAATAATTTTGTCTAACATATCTGCATTTAGTGAGTCTGTCTAAACATTTATGTATTAAATAATATGTATACTTATCTCGCTTCAGACTCTGCTGATGATGTCCTCCCTACCATGAGAGAGGCGATTACGTCCTCATCTCCCCCTGTGCTCTACACATGAGATGAGTAGGTTGACGGAGATTCCGAAAGAGACCTCGAGACCCCAAGTCCAGTACTCTTCTTTTCCAGGATTCAGGAATGCTCAGTTTTTCCACTAGTCACCACCATCTCAGGAAAGCATCACTCTCTCTCTTCCTCCCTTAGTCACTAGACAAAACCCCTTTTCCTCAATGGGATTTACTTTTATCCCTAGAGGAAAGGTAACTGTGTTTAACTCTTTTCTGTTCAACCACTCTCAATTCTTGGAATACTTTTATCATCAGTATTTTAAATTTTTATGGAACCACTATTCCATAATTAAATTTGATTTCAACAAAACATAATTAATTTATGCTCATCAAATAATCATTTTCTCAAAAGAAATAAATTTTTTAGTCCCTTTTAAAAATAAATCACATAACAACTAGTTAGCAGTTAAGCCAGTTTTCGCGGTATTGTTTTTGTTTACAATTTTTATCATTATTTCTCTTGTATTGTCATTGACTGGAAAAAAACATCCCCAGTTGAGCGACAAAATTTTAGGGAATTTAGAAGTTTCTAAAAAGTTTCCAATATTTAAAATTCTAAATTAAAATTTCATTTTATGGTAGTACCATTTTTTAGTATTATTAAATTAAAAGTAACTACTTTTATTTAATTATTATAAACTAAAATAAAACTATACATAAATCTTATTCCAAAAATTATTTAAAAAATAAGGTAGTAATATTCACTTTGTAAAATCGTTACCCAAGATTGTAGAAAGCTTCAACAAGGCAAAAGCATCTTGCAGGTCTCACATAATTGGAGACTTAGCAAAATCCTTCACAGGATAAAACTCCATATTAACCGAACCAGAGGGACAACCTTCCATACTGTCAGGCATAAAGCCAACCAATTGGTGGATACGCTGGCCAACGCAGGTGCTCGTGACAATCTTCACCTCCTCTCCAAAGCATAGGAAGATCTCACACATACAGAAGTCAAGGAGGAATGCTTAATTATAATGAATAAGGAAAGGTCGGACAAGTACAACGAAAACTAATTGATAAGACCCTCCACCATCAAAATCATTATGATTTGTAACAACCATTGCCATGATCCCACTGGCCTTTATATGCTTGCTCTGAGGTTTATCTCTGTCAGCCACCCTTCAGGCCTCTCACACTCTAGGTGCAGCTACCGCAATTACTCCCCTCTTCTCTTGGACTTCCATCCCATCATTTCACTCCCCCTAACATCCCATCAAGTCCTTCCTTCCTGTGCCTATGTATACCCAGCCTTTAGCTCTATCACCTCGTTCTTCCGTGTGCTCCCATATCTTCGTTTCCCCTTCCCCTGGTTGCCCCGCCTCAATTCTACCCCCCTGCTCTGTCTCCCTCGGCCCTCTTTTCATATCTATTGTAGCTCTCAATTCTAGCATCAAAACGAGATTGGCATGGCTCCTCGTCATTCCAATACTCGCGCTCAAGCGAGGAGCGGTAGAGGTCATGGCTCGCGCTGGTCTACTCCAAATAGAACTACCATAATGATAGTGGAGGTTGCGATAATAAATGCAACTCTAGTGTATGAAAAGGAAACCAATCAGGATGCCAAGGATCAAATTGAGATGCTCGAAGACAGAGTCAAAACTGTTCGTAGGAGAGTCTCCACTAAGGAAGTTGATGCAGCATTCAACTGGATCCTTGATCCAGTCCTAACTCGAGTAAGAGAAAACCTATTCAACAGGGCTATTGAGATGAATTGGCAGACAAAAACCCTTCTGGCCTTGGCCCTGCAGGATCAGAGAGACAACAACAATGTCTTGGAAAAAAAATTGACGCTCTAACTGAGAAATTTGTAAATATGTGAGGGATGTTCATCACTGCAGGTTCATAGAGAAAAAATCCCCCCATTATGCCCTCCTCAAACAGAGAACAATCAGTTGCCAAATCAATCCGAAATTCAAAGAAGAAGATGTTGACCCCTCTATAAGTCGGCCCCTCCACAAACATGACAGCCTAGCATGCGGAGGCCCCTCTTCAAGTGGAAAGGTTCAGAATGCTTCAGATTATGGCAGCACTCCAGAATGGCCTATCAGTGTTGACGACATTTCGATGGATGACCTGGACTAACGTGGCCTTCTGCTTCTCCATTCTCTAGGTTTTTTGTTCATGTTCAAAATTCTTCGGCTATACTCTTACTATTCCAATGTTAAGTTTCAAATTCAAGGTTGGCATGCCTTTTTTCCGAGGGTTCCATCTCCAATTTTTTGTAACAATATTTCCCCCCTCTGTCTACTCTCCCTTGTAGAATCATTCCCAGAGGCCTAAAATTGCAGTCCATAGCCATGGGCTCTGCAAAGACTATTGGTGTTAAAACCCCTCTCACACGAGTCTGTTTTGGATAGTGATGTAATTACTGGTTTCTAATGTTAATAGATCTTTTTAACTTACAAAAAAAATATTCATTTTGTAATTGTGAATAAATTAATTGTATTGGAACTAAACATCAAATCGTAATAAATCAATATGGAAGTTTAATAAATTAACATTTTAAGATATAATTGTTGTCAACCAACCACATTATTGTTTTTATTATATTTTCGTAATATGAGAATAATTATATTTATTTGTTTTCATAATCCAAATTTAAACAATAATTCATATTTTCCTATTACAAGAATAATTATGTTTAGTTATTTTGTCAATCCAAACTAAAACAATAATTCAAATTTTAAAAAAAATATTAAAAGTTTTTGTACTTCTAATTTTATAAAAATATTAATATTTTATATGTGTATTTTGTTTCCTATTTTGTAAATGAATATTTGTAGATATTAAAGTTTTGATATTTTGTTAAATAAATTCATTTAATTATTAACATAAACTATTATTATTTTAATTTTAAAACAGTAATATTTTAATTTTAAAAAATAATTTTGTGTAAATTTCTAATTTTTTAAATAAAAACAAAAATATATAATTATTAAAATACATTGTAATTTAAATTATTTTTTACATATAATATTATTGCTTCTAATTTCTATTTAGTTTCTTTTGAATACTCATACAATCTTGGAATATATATTCCCCACACATATCTACATTTTCCTCAAAAAAGTTATTATCATGTTATAAGATTTTATTTTCCCTCTAATGATAATGAGTAACTAGGAAACAATATCATATTTGAGAAATTACAAGAATGTGTTTATTATGATAATGAGTAACTAGGAAACAATCAGATTATATTTGAGAAATTACAAGAATGTGTTTTAATTACCAGGGGTAACTCGGAGTGATGATAACGAGTAACTAGGAAACAATATCATATTTGAGAAATTACAAGAATGTGTTTATAATGATAATGAGTAACTAGGATTGATTTTTTGAGGATATTTGAACTTTTGAGTCTGTGAGTCTGTTAGCAGTGTTATATATATATATATATATATATCATTGAATCCGTTGTGATCCTAATCCGATCGGTTCATGTTCAACTGGAATAATAGTTTGATTGTAGTGGTTTACAATCTTCCCTGTGTTTTTATTGTGGTCATAATCGATTATTCATTTCTTTTATATCATCCTTTATGGCCTGAACGTTATCATGAATGATTCATTTTTGTAATATTTAGTGGCCTGACAATCGTTGAATAAAACTAGTGTGTGGTTGACCTCAGTATCAAATTATGTATTCTCGATTTCCATCGAGAATGACTTATCTGTTAAAAAACTTACATTTTCCATAAGGTCCTTCGCTGAGTGTACTCTACCACTTCTGCTCAGATGTGGACTCCTCAGATTTATACCTTTCCTCGTCTCTGACTTCGTTCAATTACTTGAATATTTTTGCAGATTTTCGAGCTTCTTGGGAACATACATTCCGGGAATGTTCTGCTAAATGCGGTTATCCCCAGCCATGTCTCACAGCTGCGTAATGTCTATGGGATCTTCTAATCTATTCTGCAATACATTAATTAAAATCTTTAAGGTTGTTTAAAATAGCAATACATTGTCCATAATTGAATATATTTTTTTTTAAATAACTTGAAAATGATGTAGATTAGCAAAACATTGTCAATATAGAACTTTTGTGAGAGTTAAAAATTGTTGCATTAGAATCAAATTGTTAAATCTTTTATGGAATTTTTGTGAGAGTTAAAAATTGTTGGATTAGAATTAAATTATAAATTATTAATTATTAATATTCGAAAGTGCTTCGAATAGAGTTTTTGAATAAAGTAAGTGTGAAACAGTTTTTGACTTTGGTGTTGGAGAAATCTCTAATCTATAAATTTTATTAATTATATAAATATTTATTTTTAATTTAAAATTTTATTATATAAATTATATAAACATCTGTCATACTTTAATAATTTATTAATATATTTTTTCATATATGGATGTTGATTTTAATTTTTTCATATATATATAAATTATTTTTTATAAGTTTATTTAATATTATACTTTTATTCTAAATTTAATTTTAAGTGGTAATTTATTTATAAAATATGGAAAATAGAGAAGTTAAATTTTAAATATTAATTTTGTTTATAGTCCATAATTCAAATGAATGTTAATAAAGAAGAAAAACTAGATTGAATAAGTGTTGGATGGAAAAATATATTTGAATAAAAATGAATTTACTAGATTTCAAACTTATCCAATTATTCTAAGTGTAAAAATAGATTGATGCAAATAGATGTTAGAAAAAAGAAAAATAAAATTAAGTGTTGGATGAAAAGTATTCAAATGAAGAAGCCATGATATAAATAAATCATAGATGTTAACTTAAGGAATAACCTGTAAAATATCTTTCAAAACCAATCCTTATAATTTAAGTGAACATAAAATTAAGCAATGTGAAGATTCACTATGGAATACCTAAAATGAACTAATTTTTCAAACCCAACTACACAATATTAAAAGTGACAATGTTACACAAATGATGTTAATAAAGAAGCAAAACTAGATTTAATAAGCGTTGTTGAAAAAACAAATTAATAAAAAAATAAATTTCTTAGATTTCAAAAGTTATCCAATTGTTTTACCTGGAAAAATATATTGATACAAACTATAGATGCCAAGAAAAAAAGAAAAAGAAAAGTATATGTTAGATGAAAAGTATTCAAACCAAGAGCTCACAATATAAATAGTTAATAATGTTGACTTAAGGAATAATGTGAAAAATATCTTTCTAAACCTACATTATATTTTAAGTGTACATAAAATTAAACATTGTGAAAGATTCAATATCCAATATTAAAATGACTTAATTTTTCAAATCCAACCACACAATATTCAAAGTAACAATGCCACCCAAATTATTGAGATCAAAAACTATTAAACATGTTTATAGCAGTGGCATATTATCTAGTTCTCTGACACTAGGAATGAGACATCAAATTTACCACGTATAGGAAGGATTGGTACCCAAATAATATTATTTAGTGTTTATATATATTGGTTGGATTTAAATCTTGAATCTCATTATTTACATAATATTTTATATCATGGTTATCTTCAATTGAATTGTTTCCAATCGGAATTTGATGCTTACATTAAAACATAGATATGCAAATGATTTTTTGAGAAATTAAATTACTATATTTAAATTTTTTTTAAAGATAAATAAAAATATTTATATAATTTTCATGATTTTATACAATATAAATTTTATAGAAATATAAATATCTTATACTATTGTTGTGATCATGCATAATAACATCTTTCTCATTTTTTCTAGCCACTTATTTAACATTTTTAAACTTTGATGTTGGTTTGAAAGACATCAATTTTTAAACTTAAGTGGAAACAAAAATTATTGAGGTTATTAATTATTTATCTACTTATTATGAATTACTACACATGCCTTGTAATTATAGTATTATTTTAATATGTTAATTGAAGTTAAATTTTGATGTAAGTTTTAACATTTTCCCCTTTAATTATTTAAAATACTATTTTAAATAACTTGAGTGGGTTTAATGGTTAAAAGTATGTGTTTCTTTTTAAGAGATAACAGGTTCAAAACCAGAAGAGATAGAGTATGTATGCCTTCACTAAACTGAGGAGTGAAATCATGTATGCCTTCACTAGACTTAGCAGTAAAATCACTACACAAAATCTCATGCACCAATTTGATATAATAACAATATTTTATAATATATTATATTTTCTTTTACATATGATTAATGACAGTATTTTGTAAAATATTATTTTTTATTTCACAATTAAATTAATTATATAAAGAGATACTCATACTCATTCTTTAAAATGCTTTAGTCATTACATTTATTATAATTATTAATTTATAATAAATAAAAGTTGGTGATACCCTTCATACTTTCATGATATAAGCTTATTATTTAGTAGAATGCTTTAAGTCTAAAATGACTTCCTGTAAATGGGTTTTCTTTGGATCTTTTTACCAATAAGAAAATGAATTATTTGTTAGTTTATTTATCTTTGTATAAATTTTATATATTTATTAGTAAATGGGTTTTCTTTGGATCTTTTTACCAATAAGAAAATGAATTATTTGTTAGTTTATTTATCTTTGTATAAATTTTATATATTTTAATAAATAGCAAAGAATTCCTTAAGAGATGATTATAAATACTATGGAAAAAGTGTGCAAACAAATTTATTACTCAATGGATATGGGCTAAGTTATCTATCTTTTGCTGATATAAATGGAAATGAGAATTTTAGTAAAAAGTAATTTATTGTAAGTAAATTGAGAGCCAATTAAATTAAACACATGCAAATTGAACAGAAAACCAATAGAATTTAAATTAATATTTAGACATAATTTAAAAAAAATCAATTTTAATAATTGAATCCCACTGAATTGGATATATACAACCCAAAACATTTATAAATAAACTAATAGAATTTAAACCAATATTTAAACCGAATTAAAAAAAAAAAATCTATATTAATAGTTGAATTCAATGGAACCCAAAACATTTATGAATATCAAAATAGATTCTAATTGGATATATCCACAATCCATTTTATTTTTTTTAATATTGAAATCAAATGGCAAAAAGGTTTTAATGAATTAGTGTACTATTACATGTTTAATTGTTGTTGTTGAAATTTGGTGATAAAATATTGTTAGAGATTATAAATATTGACAATTGAAAATGTTAGGAATTTGGATTGTGTGATCCATAAATTATGTATAAATTTTTTTGGTGAAAATCACATTCAAGCAGATTGTATTGATTCGTTTCGAACCATCATAAAAACAAGATTATGATGAACCACACTGGGTAGTTCGAAACAGATCAACACAATCTACTTGAATGTAATTTTCGCTAAATTTTTTTATACATAATTGAAAATATATTTTTAGAATGTATAAATAAATTTAACATTCTTAAAAATCCTCAATGTACTGAAATTATGTAAATTACCAAATCAAACTTATTAGTCCAAAAGATCATCCCCACACTATTGCTATACTAATAATGAATCATTATATTATTACATATTAAATTATTATTAAAATTTAGTGATAAAACATTTTAACATATTATAAACTTGACTATTTAAAAATAAATAAATTCAGCCTCTTCAAAGATCCTTAATACATTGAAATTATGTAAATTAAAAAAAAACAAAGAAACAAACTTACTATTCCAAAAACATATTCACCACACTATTTTCAACTCAATTTAGAAAATACAATCATCTGGCCGTTATAAACCAAATTTTGCAAATACAATGTCAATTTTGCATGATCGCTTGAAATATGAAGTTTGCAAAAAACTCAAACTCGGCGATGGCCTTTATATCTGCGCCACTTCTCGTGAAAGGTGGGAAGAACCACCAGAATGCTGCACTGTATATAAAAATGAGAGTTAGAGGAATGGCAATGAATTTTGGCAATGTGATGGAAGGAGGCAAACCTCTTCTCAAACCAACTTCAATGATTGTGCAAAAACTATTGAAGATAAAGAAAACTGCAACCTCCCATCTGGTTCTGGTCTCTGTAACGTAAAAGTGGAGGAGTTCATACATCAATCCAGAAACTAGAAAAATCAACGATGCTGCAACTGCTCGTGCCCAGAAAGGAGGCTCCTCTGGATTAGCTTCTATTTGCTGGTCTCCTGCGTTTTTCTTCTGTAATCGTTTGTGGGTATTCCAGCAGATGTTCAGGATTGGATAATACACAGATGGGCGCATAGTTTTTGTTACAATGAGGTTCCATCTTTTTCCCCAGAAGTCTCCCAAGGAGCTGGAAAGATAGGGTTCGTTCAAATGGGGTTCTATTTCCGCTCCCAAACAAACTTTTGCAAGAGCTGACAGGCTTCCAAGAAACATTTCCAGAAACAAGTAGAGATGCGCCCCATAGAGTACAAGTATCACATTGTGGGGAATGTGAGTCCTGAATCTGAGCATTAATAAGAGGCATCCTTCTGCTGTCACTTTCATCAAAGGTGTCAACTTTGGAGACTTTGTATCAGAATTACACTCGGAATTGTGTTGGCGGACTTGGATTGGAAAAACAGCAACGACCATGAAATGAAAGAGATTCGATCTTGCCCGTGGATTTACAAGAGGACCCACCTCAAAGCACAGCATGAGCAGCTTGAAAGAGCCGAGCCAGACTAATGCAAATGCAATGATTTGTCTCATGTGGGGGCTAGAAAACTGCCATGGCAAAACTGTGTACATGGCAATGACAGGAAGCACTGCAAAAAGGCGAGGGAATCCCTTGGGAAGCTTTGGGAGAGCATAAAAGGAAAATATTATGTAAGACACTCACCAGAATGGTCATGTTCTTCCATCCTTCTAATTCCAGCGCATCTCTTGTGAGCCACCATTGTGATATCCATAACATATATACTAGTTTACAGGGTAGGCATCTTTCCAAGAAGTCAAACTAAACTAACAAGTATGATATCCATAACATATATATATTAGCACAACCACATTAGTAAAAACTAATGTGGTTGATATACGCCAATAAGTGTATATAAAATAGATTTACAACCATATTTACCAATGTAGTTGATATACGCCGATAGGCCTATATCCACTACCCATCACATTAATTTATATATCAATAAATAAATATTATATATAATAATTTTATTATATTAACTTGAAATATATATATTATATATTAATAAGAATATTAATATATTAAATATATCAATTATGACTAAAATCACAAAATATTTTATATATTAATAATATTATAATAAGTATTAATAATATATATTAAAATTATTTATTAATATATTAAAAATATTAAGTATAAACGTACTATAAATTAACTTTAAATATATATAATATATATCAATATAAAAATAATATTAATAATATATAATAATTTAATATTTATTTATATATTAATATCATAGATGGTTATATTATTAATAAACCAAAAGACCTAAGAATATATTAATAATATATATTATATCATAGTTGTTTATATAATTAATAATATTATAATATTACTAATAATCATTATTAATAAATATTTGAATATTTATTTATCATGATTATTAGTAATATTATAATATTATAATATTATTTATATATATTATTAATAATATATATAAATAATATTATAATATTAGTAATAATCATTATTAATAAATATTTTAATATTTATTAATAATATATATTAATAATATTATAATATTACTAATAATCATTATTAATAAATATTTTAATATTTATTTATAATGATTATTAGTAATATTATAATATTATTAATATTATTAAATAAATATTATAATATTATAATATTATTAATAATATATATTAATAATATTATAATATTACTAATAATCATTATTAATAAATATCTGAATATTTATTTATAATGATTATTGATAATATTATAATATTATTAATATGTACAAAAATATTTTATATATATTATTAATATTATAATAAGTATTAATAATATATATTAAAAATATTTATTAATATATTAATAATATTAACTATATACATATTATAAATTAACTTGGAATATATATAATATTTATTAATATAAAAATAATATAAATAATATATAATATTTTAATATTTTTTTATATATTAATATCATAGATGGTTATATTATTAATAAACCAAAAGAACTAATAATATATTAATAATATATATTATATGATAGTTGGTTATATTATTAATAATATTATTATAATATTACTAATAATCATTATTAATAAATATTTGAATATTTATTTATAATATATATTAATATATTAATAATATTAAACTCAAGAGAGTAATAAACCATATGAAAAAATATTTAAAAACAAAAAACCTAAGATATTAATAAACCCTAACAATTATTATTTTAAAGTGAAGATATTAATAAATCCAAGGGATAATTAATAATACAAACTTAAGGTATGAATAAGGCTAAGGGCAATATTAAAAACAATAGAGATTAAAAAACCCAAGAGTTTAATAATATAAACCAAATCAATTGGTGAACCCAAGGGAAAACCATTACCCAAAAAATTATAAACCAAAGGAATTGGTGAACCGAAGGGAATTGATTTAAACATTGAGACAATTGTTGTCACAAAGCGACGTTGGACCAACTATGACCAAGGTTGGCCATGGGTGATTTTCATATTAAGACAATATTTGTCAGAATGTGACATTTGATCATGGATGACATTGATCGATTATTCATATTATAAACCAAAAGAACTAATAAACCCAAGGGTTTAATATTATAAAACAAAGGAATTGGTGAACCCAAGGGACAACCATCACCCAACAAATTATAAACCAAAAGAAATTGGTGAACCTAAGGGAATTGATTTAAACATTGAGAGAATTGTTGTCACAATGCGACGTTGGACCAACTATGACCAGGGTTGGCCATGGGTGATTTTCATATTGAGACAATATTTGTCAGAATGTCACATTTGATCATGGATGACATTGATCGATTATTCATATTATAAACCAAAAGAACTAATAAACCCAAGAGTTTAACATTATAAACCAAAGGAATTGGTGAACCCAAGGGACAACCATTACCCAACAAATTATAAACCAAAAGGAATTGGTGAACCCAAGGGAATTGATTTAAACATTGAGACCATTGTTGTCACAATGCGACATTTGATCATGGATGACATTGATTGATTATTCATATTATAAACCAAAATAACTAATAACCCCAAGGGTTTAATATTATAAACCAAAGGAATTGGTGAACCCAAGGGATTTGATTTAAATATTGAGACAATTGTTGTCACAATGCGACGTTCGACCAACTATGACCATGGTTGGCCATGGGTGATTTTCATATTGAGACAATGTTTGTCAGAATGTGACATTTGATCATGGATGACATTGATCGATTATTCATATTATAAACCAAAAAAGCTAATAAACCCAAGGGTTTAATATTATAAACCAAAGGAATTGGTGAACCCAAGGGAATTGATTTAAACATTGAGACAATTGTTGTCACAATGCGACGTTGGACCAACTATGACCATGGCTGGCCATGGGTGATTTTCATATTGAGACAATATTTGTCAGAATGTGACATTTGATCATGGATGACATTGATCGATTATTCATATTATAAACCAAAAGAACTAATAAACCCAAGGGTTTAATATTATAAAACAAAGGAATTGGTGAACCCAAGGGAATTGATTTAAACATTGAGACAATTGTTGTCACAATGCGACGTTCGACCAACTATGACCATGGTTGGCCATGGGTGATTTCATATTGAGACAATTTTTGTCAGAATGTGACATTTGATCATGGATGACATTGATCGATTATTTATATTATAAACCAAAAAAACTAATAAACCCAAGTGTTTAATATTATAAACCAAAGGAATTGGTGAACCCAAGGGAAAACCATTACCAAAAAAATTATAAACCAAAGGAATTGGTGAACCCATGGAATCTAACCTAACATTGAGACAATTTGTTATTTAATGGCGACGTTCGAATTAACTATGACCATGTTCGTCATGGGTGATTTTCATATTGAGACAATGTTTGTCGAATGTGACATTTGATCATGGATGACATTGATCGATTATTTAAATTATAAACCAAAAGAACTAATAAACACAACGGTTTAATATTATAAACCAAAGGAATTGGTGAACCCAAGGGAAAACCATTACCGAACAAATTATAAACCAAAGGAATTGGTGAACCCAAGGGAATCCATTTAAACATTGAGACAATTGTTGTCATTATTCATATTATAAACCAAAAGAACTAATAAACCCAAGGGTTTAATATTATAAAACAAAAGAATTGGTCAACCCAAGGGAAAACCATTACCCAACAAATTATAAACCAAAGGAATTGGTGAACCAAAGGGAATTGATTTAAACATGGATGAAAGTGATCGATTATTTATATTATAAACCAAAAGAACTAATAAACACAAGGGTTTAATATTATAAACCAAAGGAATTGGTGAACCCAAGGGTAAACCATTATCCAACAAATTATAAACCAAAGGAATTGGTGAACTCAAGGGAATTGATTTAAACATTGAGACAATTGTTGTCACACAAGACGACGAATTTTCAACTATGATCATGGTTGGCCATGGGTGATTTTCATATCGAGACAATGTTTGTCGTATGTGACATTTGATCATGGATGACATTGATCGATTATTTATATTATAAACCAAAAGAACTAATAAACCCAAGGGTTTAATATTATAAACCAAAGGAATTGGTGAACCCAAGGGAATTGATTTAAACATTGAGAAAATTGTTGTCACAATGTGACGTTTGACCAACTATGACCATGGTTGGCTATGGGTGATTTTCATATTGAGACAATATTTTTCAGAATGTGACATGTGATCATGGATGACATTGATCGATTATTCATATTATAAACCAAAAGAACTAATAAACCCAAGGGTTTAATATTATAAACCAAAGGAATTGGTGAACCCAAGGGAAAACCATTACCGAACAAATTATAAACCAAAGGAATTGGTGAACCCAAGGGAATTCATTTAAACATTGAGACAATTGTTGTCATTATTCATATTATAAACCAAAAGAACTAATAAACCCAAGGGTTTAATATTATAAACCAAAAGAATTGGTGAACCCAAGGGAAAACCATTACCAAACAAATTATAAACCAAAGGAATTGGTGAACCCAAGGGAATTCATTTAAACATTGAGACAATTGTTGTCATTATTCATATTATAAATCAAAAGAACTAATAAACCCTAGGGTTTGATATTATAAACCAAAAGAATTGGTGAACCCAAGGGAAAACCATTACCCAACAAATTATAAACCAAAGGAATTGGTGAACCCAAGGGAATTGATTTAAACATGGATGACATTGATCGATTATTCATATTATAAACCAAAAGAACTAATAAACCCAAGGGTTTAATATTATAAACCAAAGGAATTGGTGAACCCAAGGGACAACCATTACCCGACAAATTATAAACCAAAAGGAATTGGTGAACCCAAGGGAATTGATTTAAACATTGAGACAATTGTTGTCACAATGCGACGTTGGACCAACTATGACCATGGTTGGCCATGGGTGATTTTTATATTGAGACAATATTTTTCAGAATGTGACATTTGATCATGGATGACATTGATCGATTATTCATATTATAAACCAAAAGAACTAATAAACCCAAGGGTTTAATATTATAAACCAAAGGAATTGGTGAACCCAAGGGAATTGATTTAAACATTGAAAATTTTTTTGTCACAATGTGACGTTTGACCAACTATGACCATGGTTGGCCATGGGTGATTTTCATATTGAGACAATATTTGTCAGAATGTGACATGTGATCATGGATGACATTGATCGATTATTCATATTATAAAGGAACTAATAAACCCAAGGGTTTAATATTATAAACCAAAGGAATTGGTGAACCCAATGGAAATCCATTACCCAACGAATTAAAAACCAAATGAATTGGTGAAACCAAGGGAATTGATTTAAACATTGAGACAATTGTTGTCATAATGCGACATTGGACCAAATATGACCATGGTTGGCCATGGGTGATTTTCATATTGAGACAATATTTGTCAGAATGTGACATTTGATCATGGATGACATTGATCGATTATTCATATTATAAACCAAAAGAACTAATAAACCCAAGGGTTTAATATTATAAACCAAAGGAATTGGTGAACCCAAGAGAATTGATTTAAATTATTTGTTTTGTTTAGGGAATGAAACATTTTAGAATAATATATATATATATATATATATATATATATATATATTAAAAATGAGAAATATAAGTTTTTTTTCTCTTCTTCTATCAAAATATGTTATTGATGGTTGAGGGTGAGAATGAAATATCTTAACCATGAGTCCTTCATAGTGAGTTGTAATTTCAAGAACAAAGTGAATAAGCGCAATAATAATGGATTATTCATGTTTTATAATGTTTTTAATTAATTTTGACCAAATATGTATAGTTGTTTAATTATAGCTCACATAAGTTTTTAGTTAGATATTATTTTATTTGACATGCCAACTAGGATTGAGAACAAAAGGAATTAGATATCTCTATCATATAGGGTTTTATAATGCATCTATTGGTCCAATAATGTTTTTAATTAAAATTAACCAAACATATGTAATTTTTTTTGTTCTCATTATGGTTGACATTATTTCTTAATTTAATGAACATTTTATTTTTACTTTAGGAAAGATGTGTCAAAGCTAGAGTAAGCATAAAAAGAATTATACATCTCATACACTTTTAGATAATAAAAATTGTATTACTTATACTACCGAATTTATATTTTTAAACCTTTTTAATATTTTATTTTCCTAAATTAATATTTAAAACATATGATATAAAAAATTTAATTTTTTAAAGTAAACTTCAAGTTTTATTTTTATTATTAATTTCATTTTCTTTTATTTTGATTATAAAAAAATTAATAATGATAATTAATAATAATTATTAGTGTTTATTAAAATTTATCTTGAAATTAAAAAAAAATAGAATTTGTTCAAATTTTATATGTTAAAAAAAAACACTCCAAAATTACTATATAAAAAAATTAATAATAAAATTAATATTTCCTAAATAAAATATAATATAAAAATTTATTCACTAAATTTATATTTATAATTTATTTGAACGATTCTTAAATGTAAAACTATATTTTATGGTTTTCAAAACTATATTTTGAACATTGGATCTCTCATTTTTCACTAATTTCACATTATTTTAATCACCAACTTAGCTACCTCATGACTATATTTTGATGATATCAAAAAAATAATTTAAACAATTTTAGTTAATCAAATTATCTAATTAAAAAACATTGATAGAAACATTTTATGTTCATGTATGACAATCATCTTCCACTTTTCAATTGCATTTATTTTAAATTTTAATACATTAAAAAAAATTTGAAGATAAAGATGTGAACATATATTAATGGATTTATAGTCTTTCAACACAATTTTAACAAGAAAAGGTATTTAAGTTATGGTTTACAAACATTGATAGAAAATTAAAACTAGAGATGGAAACATTTTACCTTCATGTAAGATAATTATCCACCACTTTGCAATTCCACTTTTTATTGACTTAATACATGGTCATAAGGTAGATGATTTTTTTTTTTAATGAAGGTAGGATGAAGAGTAAATATTGGATATAACATATTTTTATAAGTTTTACTTAATATTTATCCCCATCCCACATATAGAAGGCTAGTGTTGTGACAAAATATTGAGCAAAACATATTATTATAATTTTTATTGGATATTTCCCCTATATCATATATGAGGAGTTAGGAGAAACCAGAAAATTCACCCAATATTAAATCCTAAACCTCCTTTATAAATATTAGTAATCACACACCTTCGTTTCCCTTAAAATAGTGTACCCGTCTCCAAAATTGGAGTGAGAAAGATACTAGATAAAACATATTATCATAAATATTTATGTTGTCTTAATAAATCCTTTATTCCAAAAACAGAATTAGAACAAAATATTTAGTAAAATATATTATTATAAATTTTATTAATATTCCCTTCCTAATCTTCCTCTCACTTTTATATAAATATTTTTACACCACACCATAAAAAACTACTTATAATATAAAAACAAAAACCTTTACTTCAAATTAATAAAACCAATTATTAAAACCAATATGGATAAATATATTGTTGGAAAAAGTAATCTCATTAATTTGTTGGAAGGTAGAAGGTTGTGAAAAAATAAAATATAGATGTTTAAGTTATTAAATGGTCCTTTCCGGATAGAGAATAACAAGAAGATAGACCAAAACTATTCGATTACATTCGGGATAAGGCACGTTATCTCTCAGGCCGTTGACGACAGGAGAGTTATTGTTCTCTGAACATTGTGACGATCGGACTCTTCTTCTGGGTGCTTCCTTTGGAATTTTTCTCGTGATTTTACATTGAATTTTAATACAAATTTGGGGACCAATTTAAGTGTGTTACATATTTTTATTACTTTAAATTTATTTTTATTTTTAAAAATGAAATATAAAAACATTACTATATAATAAATAATGCTATCAAATTTCAAAAACAATCTGTTAAAATAAAAAATCTAAATTTCAATTAAAACAAACCCAATAGAATAAACTTATTATTATAAAAAAGTGGTTAACCCATTCATGAAAGTCACTGGATTTTATTTTCAATTTTAATGCAAATTTGAGAATCAATCTAACCGTTGCATATTTTTATCACTTTAAATTTAAAATAAAATGTAAAAACATTACTGCATAATCAAAAATCATGTTATCAAAATTAAAAACAATCTCTTATTATAAAAAGCTAAATTTCAATTAAAACAAACCCTCATTCATGAAAGTTACTGGATTTGACTTATTAGAGTAGGTTAAATTTAATAACTAGGCTAAATTCTCATGTTACCCTTTGAGAACAGCCGTCAGGATTCTTCATAAGTGCGGAGAATATTGTTAAAAAAATGTTTGAAATATCTAAGACCTCTTACCATTCTTTTGAAACGAAAATCATTACAAAAGGTTGATTTGTAAATTCAATCTAGAGATTGTATAAAAGGAAAATACACCCATTGTATTCTATAATAAATTGTAAAAACTTATTCCATTGGTTTTGACCCCATTGTTTCTACAGTATTTTTCTACTTGTTTTTTCTCTGTCACTGTCTCTTTTTCCTCTCCATCGATTTCGGCTGGGCAATCGAGCAGACCGCCTCCAAAACCATCTGGCATACATGTGGCATAAACGGTTGCCAACTTGCCCGCTCTCACCCACGTTCCATAACGGTTGAGAATTTGAACGATCACTCATAATGGCCCCAGCCACATGGTATCCCATGGTATCAGTATATTTCTAATACATACATTTAAAAAAAACATGGAAGTTCCTTGAACTGGTTGTTGCTATCCTTACGTGCGTTGGCATATTGGGGTTGAATTTAGTTGTATATTGTGTGCTTTGCATGGTTGTAGGGTTTGTGTTTCTGCAATACAATTACAAACTCTCATCATATGAAATATATAAATTTAAAAAAATAACTCATTGTTATCCGTGGTTGCTATACTTGCGTGCATTGGCATATTGGTGTTGAATTTAGTTGTATATCGTGTGCTTGCATGGTTGTAGGTTCTGTGTTATTGAAGTACAATTACAAACTCACATAATATGTAATATATGCAATTAAAAAAATAACTCATCGTAATCCTTTGAATCAAAATGCTCCAACTTTCTTAACGGAATTAATGCATCGTAGTAATATCCATATGACGAAATTAACACACTAGGAACAGGATTAACACATCGCTGCTTAAAAATTTAGGGAAAAGCAGAAATCAACTTGCAATTATGAAATAACACAATTAACGAAATTAACACAGGAGGAAGAGGATTAAAACAACACAGGTTAAAAATTTAGCAGAAAGAAGAAATCAACTTGCAATTCTCAAATATTTTCAAGTGAACAACAGCAACATAAAGAGAATCGAATTCGTAAAAGTGTTGAAAATAAAATGAATGAAATAATGAATTCGTAAAAGTGTTGAAAATAAAATGAATGAAATATCGAATTCATTAAAGTGCGGAAAATAAAATGAATGAAATGACCTCATTCATTCCGCTGATCAAACACCTCATTTCAGTGTTAACGTTGCAAATGACCCAGTCCTTCGCTCCAAAGAATCGAACTCCACTTCGTAGCTCGAACCACCGAAGGTAGAAGTCTGGCTGTAGCTCGAACCACCCAAGGCAGCCGAACGCGGAAGCCTCGCCGCAGCTCGCTCAGATGGAGATGGATATGGAAAAACTGCTTTCTCATTCAACTGGAACTCATGGGCACACGAATGAATTACCTCGTTCATTTTCATTTTGCTAATCATACTTGGGGGCTCGATTCAGGCTGGATTAAGGCTCGATAGCAGGGAGGGAGAGCGTGAGATATGGGATAACCGAACCACCAAAGGAAAAAGGCTCAGCTCAACTCAGTGCCAACGTATAGTGTTGCTTGCGGTCAATCGAGCAGAGAGAATACGATCTCCATCGATTCCGGCTGGGCAGTCGAGCAGACCGCCTCCAAAACCATCTGGCATACATCTGGCATAAACGGTTGCCAACTTGCCCGCTCTCACCCACGTTCCATAACGGTTGAGAATTTGAACGATCACTCATAATGGCCCCAGCCACATGGTATCCCATGATATCAGTGTATTTTTACATTTCACCCTAATTTGATAGGTGGCGGTCAGTAAATGGCACAGTAAATTTTTAATCAAGATTTGTAAAAAATTAATTTAAGTACGGTTTAAACACGTGATTTAGATATGCAAGGAAGTTAGTGGAGTAGATTTCATCCATGGATTGAGTGGCGACGACCAGAATATACCGGCATCTTCCAATCCTGACCATCAGATCAAAAAAATTAATTAGTATAATCACAAAACATGCTCCTTCCGATAGGGGGTTACGCCTATCGGCGTAACTAGTTCACAGGGTAGGCATCTTTCCAAGAAGTCAAACTAAACTAACAAGTCAACCATAATTATATATATATATATATATATATATATATATATATATATATATATATATATATATATATATATATATATATATTAAATGTTTGAACTTGTGAACTCTTCAAATACCCAAAACACTGGTACCATGAAACATAAACACATAACCCTATGAATATGAGGTAGGTAAGCCATGAAAACATAACAATGGCTAAGAAAATTTTAGCACATCACTTAAATGAAATACAAAATTGTATTATCTAAGAAAATATATTGACAAACATTTGTGCAAGCTCACAACATCTAATTATTTTAATAATTTTAAATATACTAAATATGTCCAAAATTAATCTGGTCATTTTAATTTTAACTTGGCTTAGTTTGTGGACATGATAAAGACTATTAAGAACAGGTAAAAAATAATGAAATAAAATTTTAGAGTGGAAAGTGACAATGTAAAAATGTTTAATGATAGAAAATGTGAAGAATAGGAATGTAGTCAATTACAAATAGTCTTGATCAATGTCAAACTATTTTGTTCTATTGTTGTTATTTTCATGCGTTATTTTTTCCATCTTTTCATATCAATCATATGAAAAGCGCAGTTGAAATCATAGACCATTCAAATATTTAACTCGAGATATTGTATTAAACACCATGCCTTGTCTCTCTATCTCTCCAATATTAATAGTAGCTTTCTCCAAAGTCAATCATTCGGACTTATGAAATTTTAAACCCCAAGTAAGTTTAAATTATAGTTGTTTTCTATTACCTCATTTGAATGAAAACTAACTAACAGTGTTGAATGATGGAAAATGGGAATAATAAGAATGCAATCAATTATAAATAGTTTACAATTTGAAGAAACAAACATTTCATGTAGGTGAACATTTTATTTAAGATAAAAATTCAAGTATTTTATATATAGTTGAATTATTGTAGCATGGACATGAATGCTCATCATCAATAATTTGTTTACGCTTACATTGAAATCAATGCATCTAGTGCAAACAATAAAATAAGATTAGAAACCAATACCTAAATTGAAATCGATGTTATGTGTCTAATGCAAACAATCAAATAGGATTAGAAATCATCATCTGCACTAAGATCTATGCATCTAGTGCAAGTAATCAAATAGGATTGGAAATTGACATCCACATTGAAATTAATACATCTAGTGCAAGCAATGAAAGATGATTACAAATCAAAATCTAAACTGAAATCAATTGATCTAGTGAAAGTAATCAAATAAGTTTGAAAATCAACATCTACACTAAAATAAATGCATTTATTATAGTGAAAAAACAAAATATTTATGAATTTCTAAATCCAACTTATTTTAACTTTTGTAAAATCCTTACTTCCTCTTCCTCTATGTTTAATAATGTTTAATATTATATAATTCTATATACTATCTATATTTGCATCTCTCTCTCTCTCTCTCTCTCTATATATATATATATATATATATATATATATATATATATATATATATATATATATATATATATATATATATTTATATATATATATATCCCTCTTTGTCCCTCTATCTCACCTCCCCTAAAACGCACACTCTTTATCCATACCTAGCCCACTCTCTCCCTTCTCTCTTTGGCTCTCTCTTCTTCCCTCTCTCCTCCTTCCCTATATATATCTCTCTCCATTTCTATCTCCCTATTTGTCTCTCTGTCTCAACCCCTAAACATACAAAATCTATCTCCATACATATCTATATCTCTCCCCCCTCCATATCCCTCTCCCTCTCTCTATCTCTCTTCCCATTCTCTTTATCTCTCTGTCTATCTTCCCCTTCTCTCCCTCTCTCTCTCCTTATCTCTCTCTTCCATTCCACTCTCCTCTCTCTGTCATTGTCTCACTATCTTTCCCTTGTTACTCCCTCTATCTCTCTCTCCACCTTTATCTCTCTATGTATTTCTTATTCCCTCCCTCTCTCTCCCCCTCCAACTGCATATCTCTCTCCTCCTCCCTCTCTCTCCCGCCTCCAACTCCATATCTCTCTCCCCCCTCTCTCTCTCCCCCTCCAACTCCATATCTCTCCCCCCCTCTCTCTCTCTCTCCCTCCAACTATGTCACTATCTCTCTACCTCTCTCCTTATCTCTCCCCCCTCCACCTTTGTGTCTCCCTCTCTCTCCCCCTCCAACTGCATATCTCTCTCCTCCTCCCTCTCTCTCTCCCCCTCCAACTCCATATCTCTCCCCCCACCTCGCTCTCTCTCTCTCACCCTCCAACTATGTCACTATCTCTCTACCTCTCTCCCTATATCTCCCCCCTCCACCTTTGTGTCTCCCTCTCTCTCTCTTCCCCTTCTCTCCCTCTCTCTCTCTCTTCCTTCCATCTCTCCTCTATCTCTCACTCTCTATCCATATCTCCGTTGCCACCCCATCTCTCTCTCTCTCTCTCCACTTTTAGCTTTATATGATTTTATTCTTCCCTCCCTCTCTCTCCACCTATATCTCTATATGACTTTGTTCTTCCCTCCCTATCTCCTCCTCTAAATCAATATCTCTCTCCATTTTTCTCTCCTTATTTCTCTCCCTTCTTCTCTCTCCCTCTCTCTCCCACCTCTATCTCTCTCCACCCTACATCCTAGTCATGATCTCCCTCCCTCTCACCCTATCTCTCCCACTCCCCATCTCTCTCTCTTTTCTTCTCCACTTGTATTTGGCTCTATGTTTTTGTTATTCCCTCCCTCTCTCTCCCCCTCCAACTCCATATCTCTACATTACTCTCTCCTTCCTCTCTTTTATCTCTTCCTTCCATATCTCCTCTCTCCTTCACTCTCTATCAATATCTCCCTTCTCACTCCCTCTCTCGCTCTACATGTTTCTCTCTCTATGTATTTATTCTTCCTCCTCCAACTCCATCTCACTCTTCCTCCCTCTCTTCTTCTTTCTCTCAAGTCCTCTCTCTCTCTTCCATTCTCTCTCACCTCCCTTTGTTTATGTTGGCGTAATATATGTGTTGGATTAATGGATCGACATTTACTTGTAAATTTAGGTCTGTGGACTTCAAGGAAAAACACCGAAAATGCTAGAGAAAGACTCCAATGACCTGCAAAAAAAAACCCTAATTTGTCTTGCAAAAAACACTCATTACCCACTCTAATACTACAATCAATTTTTTTCATTAAAATTTGAACCATAAACACTAATCCTACAAAAATATTAATGATCTTCTAAGTTCTGGAAAACACTGCATAAACTATCAATTCAATTCCTACACTAGATTTAGAAACTTTATTAAAAGAAAAATAACTTGATCAATTTGAATAGCATCCACTTCACTCATTGACTTATCAAAAAAACTGAGATTGCATACTAAATAAATAATAAAAATTCTCGAAAGAACACAAGTTTCAATCCAACAATCCCACAAAGAGTTCTTAAAGGAGTCTCACAAGACATGAAATTTTTTTCACACTATCTTAATTATCACTCTCTCGTTATTCCAATTCATGCATTTCTCACACTTTTCATTCCATCACTACTCACCTTCACACTTCATACAATCAAAATGTGGCAATCCAGGTATGCTAATAAAACATATCACTCACATAACCGAATGACCTCACTCTATTCAATCTTTCAAATCAAGATATATCCAAGTCAAGGATCTAAAATTGTGTCTAAAGGAGGATGAATATGTAAGAGAAAATAAGATCACATTACATAATGATTATGACCAATAAGATAAAATATAAAACTAATAAAGAAACCAATAAATTCTTAAAACAGTAATGGAAAAGTGAATAAACTCTTAACAAACCCTTCTTTCACTAGTTCACTTTAAACACCGTAGAAACTTGTCCCACTAAATAGATAATTCATAGGATAATATTAAATGCATTCATAGTATATTCACAGTGTGTTTGAAATATGTTTATCAAACTAATCTTTAGTCACCAGGTTGTGCAAGCACATTTCCTTAATATAGCTCTATCATAAAAATAAAGACATGACAATAGGAAAGCTTTAGGTAAAAATATTACAAAGGTTCAAATCTTGTGCATATATATTGTGGTTATTAAATAAGACTTGTACTGTTGCATAACTTAGGGTTTAGGGACTTCAATATTGCTTCATTTATTTTTTGAATCAAAAAAATTGTATAAAGAAACAAGATATCATCAATGTTTAATTTCCAAAACAAACCAAAAGTTTCAGAGGAAAGCCCTCTTAAATGTGAATGTTAGATTTATTAAATCCTTTGATTAAAATTCAACAACACCCAAAAAAATGATTTTACATAAGAATATATAGTTCAACAAGCCACATATAAAAGCAATAGCCACTTAGGGAAGGTCTAGAGAAACATAGAATATGCAAATATAGAACAAAGCATCAAGTGAATAGCCCCTAGTTTTTCTCGAGGGTTTTTTAAACTTGGAGCTGCCAAGCACAAAGGAAGAAACCCTTAGCTAAAAAATTCATTGTAACCAAATATTTAAGGAGGACATGAATGATTTCAAAGATCAATCAGTGCATAATGTAACTCAAATTATCATAACACTAAAAGATCTTAAATATACAAAACTACTTCTTCCCATTTATGGATTGTAAAAACTCCAATCCTCACAAAGTTTATATTCCTCAAAACAACAGAGTTCTCGGAAAAAAATAAAAGCATATGAAACAATATACATAGAGATATGAAACTCAATTGATGAACATAAACCACAATAACATATTCCAAAAAGAGTAAGACACACAATGCTAGCTAATAGAGGGGTAACAAGTTGGCTTGATTCGGCCCTAACCAACCAACTCATTCCATTTTTTAAAGAAAATATAAACTATATAGTAATGCAGGTCATTAAAAGGATCAAACAAAAAATTGAAAGAGAACCTAGAATTTATGCTTATTATTAAGAAAATATTAGTCCTTAATACATCTTTTGCAGTCTAGCCTCTAACTGATCAAAGAGAAGGGGGGGAGAACCCCATATAATTTACTGCAACAACATGAAAGTAAAAATAATGGCTTCCTTTATGGCTTAAAGCCATATATTTTTTTTATATAAAATTTTGCATGATGGATTTGGATTTAGAAAAACCAATCCTTTGGAAAAAATATCGAAACTTGGATCCCAACAATTTTCCATCAATGTAATTCTAGTAAAATAATTAAATAATCAAGGAAATATGAATCTGATGCATAATTTTTCCAATTTTCCAAATCTGGGCATGATCCTAGAATTATGGAAAATTTGTGTCTTTTTACAAAACTACCTGAAATAACCCTTCGAATCTCCCAAACCATGGTGAATTTGGCACCTGTGTGTTAATAAATTTCCTAAGATGGGAAAAAAACCCATGTTCCATAATTTTTCAAATCGCCTTCATCTGCATGAAAATCAAGTTGAAATTTGAGCAAATTTTGGGCCGATATATTGATTTTAATCTAGAATCCCACATGTGTGATTTGGGTGTGTTTTGACCCATGTGGAGGTGTTGAAACATCAATTTTTTTCAGTAAAATTCAAGTTTATATTATCATATAAAAATTTACATCTAGAAACAACAATGTTGTGATACATCCAAGCAACGTGAGTAGCAAAAAAGGCCTCAATTAACTAGGGTGTATGCCAAGGCATACGGTGCCACTGGTTATTTCCAAAACAAAACTAGAAAAAAACAAGTAGTTACACAACTTCATGGAGGAGGATTAAGGGGGGAGATTGGTGGCCCTGCAAAGAAACTGTCACAATTGTGCACATGGTAGTCAATATGATCAATATGGATCTCCGGTGCTCAAAGGTGGTAATGGGAGCACCTGAGATGATAGCACAGACTCTCTAGAGCATCTAAAGTTTTAGTTTGCATATGTTAGATATCATTGATATAGGGCATGATATAGTTACATTTTTCAAACCTTATTCTTGAATGTTGTCTAGGTTGAGCTGGATTTGTTGCAGTTGAGCTGAGATCACGTCCAGGGTGCCTGGAATGTCAAATTTCCCAAGTGACTGGATTGGAGAGATAACCATGGCCACCACCGAATGCTAGCTCTCGGTGGATTTTGAATTTGAGCTCAAGTCCCCATTCGGCCTATGCTCTGCTATCCCACATCCAAGACCTCCTCTGCATGCACATCCGTTTTTGTGTGGCATGGGCTTCTCGTCCTTGCACATACCTGCTTCCTCTTTGTGTCTCCAATTTCCTGCAAGGCGAGTAACCCTTGGACTAGCAATGTAGTCCCACAAGCCACTACCTCCCTTCTAGCAGCCTGTACCCACTCCAATACGAAAAAAATCCATTTGTCCGTTGGTTTCTTTAGCACTACGCCCACTGGTGGGGAGGGACTTCCACCCACAGAAGTACCAAACTATTAAAATACCAGGTGGGCCTCTGAGCCTGATCCAACTCCGCATGGAGGTCAAACCTTTTACTGCCGCAAACCTCACCCCATCGGCGGACCAGAAGAGACACTAAAGTCGGGCACAAGTGGAGACCTTCCTTGCAGACAATCCAAGCACAATTGTCGTCATGTCACCTCATTTCTCCTCTATTTCTAGGCTACCAATATCCCATGCGCCTCAACGCCACCATCCCAAATTCATCGTCTTCCTCCTTCCCCCATGCTTCCTATAATCGAATCTCAAGCTGAAGCTTGAGAGCCAACACCACTACATAAAGAATAACCTCCTCACAGTCTTCCACCATCGCCCACACCTTAATTATGCCAAATATCTTGCCCGAGCGCTTGCTATGCGCACGTCTCCCTCCACATCTCTTCACTTCTCGAGGGCTCATAACACTCCAAGCGTGGGAGGTTAATGCTGTTCGATGGCGTGTGGTGTCGGGCCTGTCCAGCCCATGCTTCCAACCCCATTTTTCCTTTAGACATGACACCCCCATCGAAGAATTTAAGGTCTTCTTCCATGAATGATTGCAGGGTCCGTGTTTCACTTGGGTCAATGTCCGCTTTGGATAGGATCTCTATCCAGGTGCCCCAGAACTCCCGATCTAGGTCATTAGTTCCTTTTTTTTCCAACCAATCAACAACCTTATTTCCAAAGTGAACCACATGTCTTGTGGTGGCATATTCCATTAGACTGAGGGATCTTCAGATGCAAGATAACTAGGCTTCCAGACACTAAATATTTGCAACTTTCTGGGGATCGAATCCATTGATTATTTTCTGGTTCATATCGAGGATAAGGCGAGAATCCCCTACAATAAAAATATGTTTATATTCGAGATTGAGAGCCAAGGTTAAGCCATCTTCCAACCCTATTATTTTCGTAACATTATTTGCCATGGTTCCACTAGATCCAGCATAGGCAGCCCATGGGGTCCTTGAGGCATCTTGGAGGATGCCACCATAACCAACCAGACCGAGGTTCCCTTTAGATGCGCCATCAAAATTTAATTGAATGCAACCCTGCGGGAGAGGGGTGAACACAACAAAGGAGTGAGGATGGGTTGGTCGAGCTTTCCCAGCTCTAGGGTGGACCATCGCTATAGAGAGGTTAAAAAGGTGAAGGATACCACTTTTGAGAGGATTTTATTCCCAATCTGTCGGGTCCCAAGACTCTACAAAAATGGTTTCAAAAATATTGGAAAAGGTTTGAGACCAAATAAGAGGGTAAAAGGGGGGATGGTATTCAAAGATGGTGCAGTTCCTACCTTTCCACGTGTTCCACATCAGTAGTCCTAGAGTTAGTGGCCAGGCTCTGTTGATCACAGGGTTTGCAAACTTTTGGGTCGACCACTCCTCTAGCATGGATATAATATTAGCTATTGCTTCTTGAGTTGGGCCAAAGATGACAAAAGCTTAAGTTTGGACATATCTGGTGGTAGGGCAGTCGACCAAGAGGTGTTGTTGGGTTTCTTCCTCTTGTCTACAGAGTGGGCACATGGATGGGACAATGAATCCCTGCTTAAGGAGGTGATCCCATGTCAATACTTGTTTGTGCATAGCCACCCACAATAAGTGTGACACTTTCGGCCATAAGTTTCTTGTCCAAATTATTTTCCACGCTAAGGTGTTTTTTTGGGGCTGGGCGGGTGCACAGAGAAGATAGGATTCCTTGACGGATAATCCTCCTCTTGTAGATAGGCCCCATATTAAGTTATCTTGTTCACTAGAGAAATGGATTTTTAGTTGCTGCAGATACCTAGCTAGACTTTCGCACATCGATTGAGGAATTACTTGAGGCCATTCCTCTAATGTTTTGCATCACCTCCAACCATAGTTGTTGGGGTGGATTTTCCAATAATCCTCCACTTTAGTAGCTTATATTGAGTGAAAGAGGGGAATGAGCTCAGACATAGATTGATATTGGGATAGTCACAGGGATTGTTGATAGGAATCCTGCCAAAACCTAGTTGTCCACCCATTATTAACTTCCCAGAGGAAGTTATTCCAGATCAAATCACTCTTGGTATTTGCTAGCTTCCAAATGGAAGATCTGATGCTGGAGACTGGCTCATGCAGTAACTCCTCCTCTGTCTTCCTCTATCCATATTTTTGTGACAAAAATATTTTTCACAACTCTTGACCACCTCTTAGCCATCTTCATGAGTTTTTGGCCCCAAGGGTGATGTTAAGGGTGATTGGGTCTCTCAAGCTTAAGCCTCCCAATAGCTTTGGAAGACATAGCTTAGGCCAGGAAACCAAGGGCCATATTCTATCATCAAAGGGACCACTCCACAAGAATATTATGAACAAAGAAATTAGGTTCGTATAGATGCATTTGGGCCTAAGGAGGGTTGATAACTGATAGAGAGGCATTTCTTGTAGGACAGATTTAAGGAGTATCACTCTCCCAGGATGGTTGACAACATAAAAGGTCCAAGTCGAGAGCTTGCTAGAAATTTTGTCATAGAGGTATTTCCAAGGGGCGATGCAGAGCATATTGAAAATGAGGTGAACTCCAAGATATTTAGAGGGCATAGATCCAATGTTGAATCCGAGGGTTCTGGAAAAGAAAGATTCGACAGGACGAGGGGTATGGAAGAAATATATGTTCGACTTGATTTTATTGAAAAACATTGTTGAAGCTTCTTGGAAATATTCCAAGATGGTGTTGATCAGAGATGCTTCTTTTAGAGTTTCTTTCCCTAACAGAAGGTTTTCATCAACAAAATGTTGGTGCACCATGTCCACATTTGTACCCAGAAGATGAAGACCTTGTAGGATGTTGGAATTTTTGGTTTCCTTGATAATTCTTCCCAAACCTCCTAGTGCAATGATAAACATAAAATGGGATAGGGTATCCCCTTTCCTGGTGCTCTGGGAGGGATGAAAGGTGGAAGAGGGTGTTCCATTAACAAGGATATAAAAAAATGATGTGGATATCATAGATTTTATCCACTGGATCCTATCTACCGCAGATCCAAAATCTTGCAGTACTACCTATAGATAGTAACAACTCAATCAATCGTAGGCTTTCAATAGATCCAACTTGAGAAGCATCCCCTGAGTCTTATTGGCTTTAATGGAATGAATGGTTTCATGTGAAGAGATAATTCCATCTAATATTTTGTGACCCTCGATGAACCTCGATTGATCCTGGATGATAATATGGTGAATAAGAGGTTTCAACCAATGAACCATGATGGTGGACAATATTTTTTAAATCACATTTCATAGAGGTGTGGGCCCGAATTTCCCCGGGCCACTAGCCTCTTGAGATTTTGGTATGCGTGTTATAAATGTAGAATTAAGTCCTCACCATAATTTTTTCAGTTGTCTAGATTCCTCCACTATTTCCCATATGTCTTAGCATAAGAAGGCCCAACCAACTTTGAAAAATTCAGTAGTGAACCTGTCTGGTCCTAGAGCCTTGTTTTGAGGTAGGCCCATTTACCACCTCTTCCACCTCATTAAGCATGACAGGGCTCATGAGGGCCTCATTTTGATCACGGGATATCAAAGAGGGGATATGTTGTATGACCTTGTGTAGGGCGTCAAATCTGTCATAGCCTTCATCCTGCCTTAATGATGCGTCTCTCTACTTATTCTAAGTGGGCTTCCAGTTTGCATTTTTCCTCGAATATGTTTCCAAATTATTCATGATTCCAAGTTTTTATTTGGGCTTTAAGGACCTGGAGCTTCTTTTGGAATTATTGCATTGTTTTTCCTGGTGGGGTGCCTAAGGTCATCCACTAGGTTTATAGATTCTCAAGGAATCCTAAATGTTAGAGCCAGAAGATCTCAAATATGAAGGGTCTCCTTTGAGGGGCAATTGAAGAAGTCAGATCTACACTAATGGGCTAATAATCCAATCCGATGGAGGGCGGGATATCAGTAGAGTGTTGAGGTTCTTGCATCAGAAGATGCTCTAAGAAAAAGAATCAATCCAGTTTGCAAGTTGTATGGTTTGAGCCCCCCTTGATGATTTTTCCAAGTTTGGAGTCCTTGTTGGGGAATGACATCCACCAGATGTAGATCTTCAATGGTATCATTAAAATCTTGTGATGAGGGGTCTGATATTCTTACACCCTCTCTCTTTTCTTCAACATTCTGGATCATGTTGTAGTCTCCTCCCAAGATCCAGTATTCCTAGGCCCAAGAGTGGCTTAGGACTTGAAGGTGGGCTAGGAGCAAGGACTTGTCCCACAGTGCGTGAGGTCCATACACTATGGTCAGGCTCCTCCTGATTTTCTCGTCTATTAGAAGAAAAGAGGTAGATAGAGTGAATCTGGTACTGACCCAATCTTCCATTATGAATTTATCGGGGTCCCAAAAAATTTTGATTCCTCCTGCAACCCTTATTGCCTCTAATGTCATGGCTTGGTTGTTCCTCCAACAACGTTGGCTATGTTCCTTAACTTTGTCATCTATCATCTTGGCTTCTTTAAGCAGGACTATTTGAGGTCTATATCTTCCTATTTTCTATTTAAGGGATCAGATCTTCCCTGGGCTACTAAAGCCCCTTATATTCCATGATATGATCTTCATTGAGAAGGATGGAAGGATCTAGGAAATTAATCCGTTAATTTTCCCATTTCCCCTGAATTCAACAGGACTTTTCAAGCTTCTTGAATGAGTTCTTTTGTGAATTTTATTCCCTTTTTTCTTTTTCTTGATCCCCTAGGGTCTAGGAGAGATATGCTCAGAAAACTTCTCTCCTTACCCACCCCATGGATATTTGTGTCTACGTGGCCAGAACGGGATCGCCATTGAGTTAAAATATGTCCAAAGTAGGAGAGTTGATTACCTAGGATTTCTTTGATGTCCACCTTGCTCCAGATCTTGAATATTTCCAACATAATTTTCTCCTCTGCTCCTAATCTGTTATGTTTCTATTCTTCTTATAGTATCTTTATTGTGCTTATCAAAATTTATTGTACCTATCATTCTTCCTTAGTGTGTTCAGGAATTTTTCTCTTGGTAGCCATATTTTCTCCACGGATGGTAAGTAACTTGTCTATATCCATAGACTGGGGTATTTATTTTGATGATGATGGAATCTACTGAGCAGGAAGTATGGCTAGATCTTCAACTTCCAAGGCCGCAAAGGAGTTACTAGATCCAGGTGGATGCGCCGGAGTTGATGCCTGCTGTGGTTGGCGAGGCTTCAGTTGGGAGGTCGCTTGGATCCTAGGACATGTTGATGGGTTGGTCGGCTGGGGGCGATTAGGTAGAGGGTGTTTGAGAAACACTGGTTGGAAACCCTCTCCATTCCGAGATTTAGTTGCATCCTTGGCTTCTTCTGCAAGGGTTAATGGGCAGTCTCTGAAGAGGTGTCCATGTTTATGGAATATTCGGCATTTGAATGGGACATTCTCATAGTCAAGCAGTTGAATATACCAGATCTATAGATTCAGGCAGGGGTTGGGAGATATTCATATGAACATAGATGCTAGCATATGCCGTGTGCCACTGACGCTTAGTGATCTCAAACATTTTGAAAAATTATCCTATGGAGTTTCCAATACCTTTGAGAATATCTTGCTCCCGGAAGTCATCTGGCAATGAGTATAGCCAAACCCAAATAGGTGCAGCTATGAATTCCTCCTTCTTCAGATTGTAGCATTCTTCCCAATATCAGAGGAAAAGGCCTGCACTTCCCACGAAGTAAGCCTCGTTCTCGAAGATCCTCTAGCGGTCATTGAGATCTTAAAATATGATAGTAAAAAAACCCTTGGCTCGGATCAGAAGTTAAAATTTCTCTCGTGGAGCCCATTTGTGCTAGATCGATACTAGAACATCTCGCTCTTTGGGCCAGATCCCTAGAAATTTGCAGATCATGGCATGATTCATATATTTCTGATCTTTTTCCAATCAGTTGTTTGGAATGAAAAATTTGGGATTGATAGCTGCCTTTGGCAGAAAAAGGCTACGAACATCTTTCACTTTCCATTGTGCCCCCATGATAGGGGTTTCCACAGTAGAGTCAGACCCAATCAGTCCATTGGTAGAGCAGACCTAGACAAAGGGATTGTGGTTCATCACATCATGAAAGGAATTTGGCCCCTCACGCCACGTTAAGGGGCATGTCATCATATTGGGTGAGCTCCCACTTATGCTGTGAGGAGGCCAGCAAACCTACTGCATGGTTGGTGCAGGGTTTGCAACCTGTCGATGTTGTCAGCTGAAGAAATTAGCGTAAAACCCTAGCAAAGAAAAAACATCACATGAACTAAATTTGTAGCTTGAAGATTATATGTTGATGATGTGTTTAAACATAATTTGGGACAAAAAATATCTTCGGTTTTCCCTGTAAGTACACTGAGATGTTGAACCCCCAAATCAGTGTAGGAATGTTGTCGGTGCAGGAATGTGAAAGAAGGATCAAGGCCAATTGCCATGCACTTACCAATCATTATTGAAACATACATATAAAGTTAATTAACCATGTTTAATACCTATGTACACACAAATCATTATTAATAACAATTATGATGTTAAATATTGTTAGAAAAAATGAGATGTGCTAAATAATGTTGAAAAATTGTAGCAAGAAAGGCTCATTTTGACTTTAGGATTAGTGTTATACCAGATTTACGATTTTGAAAAAGGTATCTCCCCTAGGTTTGGTGGTCAACCTATAAAGATAGAGACAAGGAACCCAATGTTTTTTCTTAAAGAATATAGATGATGGAGTGAGGTCTACCTGGAAACTGTCGCTCACTTCGCTCCTTTAGCTCGGAAGTTGCAATTCCAGCTCCAACCACCAAAATTAGAACGTGCACAGTCAAATAACACAAGACAAGAAACTAAAATATGTGTGTAGTATCATTTATATACTTTATTCAATAGATCAACGTGGTATTGAAATAATTTAAATAACAACATCACATATAGGGAAAAAAATAATTCTTTGCATTAATATAAATAGAAGGAGATTACAACCATAAGTAGCAGGCGATATTGTACAAGAGCTCCTCCAAATTATTAACTCATCCTTTCCTTGTCACAATATGCACCTCTAGTAACCTATGCATTATATGATACATACTTACTGCAGTAGAATAAGGGCCGAAACATTCTCTAAAGCAAACCATTACCTCTAGCATGTGAGAGGGTAAATATATAGGAGGGAGGGGTAAGTTGGGATTTATTACCCAAATATCATTCTAAGGCTTTATATCCACCTTTGATGGAGGGATAGGATCAAGGGATAAGAGGTGAAAGCTCCAAAGTAGGGTAAGAGAGTATTCAAATGTCAATCCAAGGTAAGTAGTTGAAACAAATTATGGAAACTCCAAGAAGGTGAAGCTTCTAGAATCCCACACACTCTCCTATAATTCTAGAACCAACAAAGGTGAAAAGGAGGGCTACCTGTTGGTGACAAACGCTAGGCACAATGGAGAAAACTAAAGGTGAACACACCCTAGTTGGCCTGTAGGGAGCGTTGGTCCTCAAACTGGCTTAGATAGGGCAGTTTAGGGTTGAAAGTTTGTGGGATGAAAAGTATATGCTTAGGTATTTGTGCAAGATAATGACAAGGGGAATAGGATGTTGATTGATCCCATTAGGAGGCTCAATTTCATTGGATGGGAAAAAATGACCTATAACAGAATGCCCCCTAAAATGAAAATTCATAGATGGTGACTGATGATTGTAGTGCTTTACCTTGCAACAAGCATGGATCAAGGTCAATTGGAAAGCTTCATATGTTACAATAAATTTGTCATGACATTTGGATGTTGAAGGAGGCATAACCATACTCAGCTCATAAGCTAACATAACATGTATAAAGATCAAAAGACGCATCCATAGATGCAACTGTGGAATCATGACTTGATGATTGTCTATATGATCATGACCGTCAAACATTTTGATCTTTTTATAACTCCTAAAATCGCAGCCTGGATAGATGGAACTAGATCTAGGGTCTTCTATATCAGTCACACAACTAGCTAAGTGTAAAAGTCTATCCATGTGAATCAATGAGCTAGAGTCTAACATGGTAAGCACCATCTAATTATTGATCCATGAGGTAAGCCATTAACAGATGCAAGAAAAACCAACGATAATGATAATGGATCGCAAGGTACAATGGTACAATCAGTATGGTGCAAAAAAATGAGCTGATCTAGAAAACCGCATAGAATCTTTTGGTTGAAGGAAATTGATGCAAACTTGTTGCTAAGAGCGAGGAAACTTTCCATTGATGTATTCAAGCACTAAGATACCAAAGGGGTGTTCCTAAGTCAACTTCTTAGACGATGTGCTAATATCGACATGAAGAACACCATCGCAAGAGGGCTTTGATGTATCTCCCATAATCGACATGAAACATGTATCATGATTGAGACAGAATGATCAGAATGGTGTTGATATGGAACTGGATCAGGAAAGGAAAACATGAAATTAAAGCTTAAGAGTATTGTAGCAGAGATAAATTGAAGGACTTCTCTCCAACACATAACGACAATGAATGGAGTTTTAAGTATTGACCCAAAACTGAAATGGAGGCTTTGAAAGTGGTATGATAACCAAAAGACAAGAATATTACCCAACCCAATAGCCATGGAGATGAAGTGGAAAGTGCCATGTTCAAGAGTAACTCGTTTCCATTTAGCAAGATGTAATTCCCCATTTTCCCAATTTCCCCAACCATATTGGTTAGTACTTATTTATTTTTTAACAAGCTTGAGGAGGATAACATATGCTTGATTTGTAAGTTCATCCTTCAAATGAATCCCTCCAAGTATTTTTAACAAACCATTAGAACGAGTGGTTTTACCTTGTCATGTTCGACAAGTCCATCACTGTTTGATGTTTTAATGAGTCCAACGAAGGTAAAACTAGACATATTTTTCATGTTTAAAGAGTTTGAAAAAGAGGTGGAAAATAAAACTCCACATGTCCTTTTTCATAGATAGTCTCTTAAGTCCGAAAAGGTAGAAAACAATACTCAAGAGAACCTCTTAGCCATGTTCGACTAAGGTTTTCCTTTTTCGTAGTTAGCCCATCTCAGTCCAGAAAAGGGTTAAACTTATACAGAGTAGATGCCTTTTCATTTACTTTTACGAGCTCAAAAGGACAAGTGCTCGACAATCGTTTCATGTTTTGGGAGTCTAAAAAGGTCTGAAAGAGGACTCCATGGGGTTCCTTTTTCGTTGAAGTATAGAGTGTGAAAAAGAGATAAAAGTGTACTCTTTGGTCAAAGTAGCCTGTTAAAACATAGTGAAACCTGCTAACAACTGTCATCCTGCTCAAAACACCACAAGAAGGATTAAACATACCTGTTTCATAGTAAAAATGAATCATATCTAGGTCAAAAATTTTAAAATGAATAAAATAACAAGAAAAATACCATAAATTTCCAAAATGACTTTTCATTTTTACCATTTCACACTTTACCTTCAACAGTGAATATTTGAAGCCCTTTTTCCCTCGATTTTCTATAGTTGATTATGACCAATGTAGGGAACCATTTCAAGTGTCTTCGGATCCATGCAGGAGCTAAGACCTTTCTCTATATTTCCAGGATTCATTTTTGTGTTTCCATGCAAAATTTTCAAGTTATAGAGGCCCCTGGGTTCATAAAAAATGCCCTGGGACCAACAAACCCCCTCTATGTCAAAAAGGGCATTGTACCTAGGTAGTGGAACACTGCATATAGAGGAGAAACTCTCTATATAATCCTCCTATGGTGCATTGGGAACATTTCTCCATGTTTTTTCTCAGTTTTGCCTCAAAATTTATCATGTTTTTTGCATGGAAAAGAGTCTAATGAGTCCTTTGTGGATGTTTCAAGTACCCATTACCAAAAAAATTCATTTATTTAGAGAGAAAGAGAGCATGAAGCACAAGACATGGATGCCTCAAATGACCTTGCTACCATCTAGGCATTTAGAAACTGCGAGTTGTTGAAATTCTTCTGCCTTTCCGGTATTAGGCATCAAATGGAGTTGTTAAAGTACCTTGTGCATAAATGGCATGTTTAGGCACAAGCGTTCAGGTTTTGGGAGAATATACGCGAGATAAAAATAGATGATATTTACTTTCTGACATGATTTTCAAATCAATGTGCCCCCATCTCTCTTTTAGGTGGAAGAAATGGTGGTGAGACGGTGAAATATTACATGGCTACCCATTGCAGAGCTTGAGTTGTTCCTACTAGGGACGAAAATATTAACATAAAGGATGTGACCCAAATACCTTTAATAATGATCTTGTTCATCATAGCAATATTGGTAGGAAACTTGGCATTACATGTGGCAAGTATGTCATACATGCAGTACGGGGTAGAATGTCTAGTGCCGACAATATTCCACTGGAGAGAGGGTGTCTTGGTCAACTTGAAGGAACAACTTACTAAAGGAGGGGAAGTTGAAGAAATTCGGCTATGGTGCCATCTTGGTCTCTTTTTCTTTAGAGTAGGTACCATTACTACAACCTCAATATATTGTACTCGAGCCCTTTGATCCGAGGGTCCCATAGATGAGGTGGTGGATAGACCACATGGCCAGACATGCAAGTTCGTTAGCGATCAACTTTAAACCAACATTATTTGGATGGTTGCGCAAACATTTCATTGTGATCGATGAGTATCCTTATGCAGGAAATGATTTTCAAGATGATCCTGAGCTCATGTTGTTTGAGGGTGAGTAATGGGATGCTACATGTAAGATACCTTGACCTTTAACCTCTTAAGAAGTTTTACAATTTTTTTTGTGTTTTTTCATGGTCTCGACACTAAAATATTTAATTTTTTCATATATACATTGGACCTATTTGACAAGTGGATGCTACATATGTTTTTTTCACACAGACATAGCCACAGGAGGGGGTAGTAGGACCAATACAGATCATTGTGGTGGGATGGGATGCGCTACAGGATCTTGAGGTAGTGGAGGTCATAGGGGCGGTAGATCGCCACATGGAGAAATTTACTCATGAAGTTGATGATACCATAGTCGACCAACTTCCATTGCAACTTCAATGACATACCATCAAGGTACCGAGTCATATCAATGACACTGCACCATGAGGTCCTTAGAGGTAGAATGACACTGCACCAATGATTGTCTACTTAGATGTTTTCATGTAGCTTTTTGTATATGGGTGATGTAGCCATATGTGTCTTGAGGCACACATATTTTAAAACCAAACTTATCACACACACACACACACATATATATATATATATAGTTTCCTATTTTATATTCTGATTTCAATATAATGTGATGTGAATTGAAAGTTACTTACATTCGTTGCAAATGTCTATTGAAAACTAAATTAGCTATGGCATTTGCTGAAGTGTTTAGATTTTTATAAATGTGTTCGTATTGTATGAATTCTAAAAGTATTTCTTGAAAGCGTATACAAAACCACTCTAAAAGAATGCCTTCTCATAGAATGAATGTAAAGTATCTTGTATTATCTGATTGCAGTGGAGCATAGCGACTATAAGCAGATAGCATGAAATACCATGAATTAATAATAATCCTCGCTCATTAGAGAACTTTGGCCTAAAAAGTGATCATTAAATTTCATAATATAATTTCCGATGTCATAATATGCTAAACAAATCAATTCCTTTAGAATTTAAAAAGAGATACATATAAATTAGATATCATTTTTGGATTCAACTGCGTTAATTTAGTCATTCATCTATGACCATTTCCATGAGAGGTAGTCGTAACTGACTAATTTCTCAAGATTTTTGAATAGTCCACTTAGCACTCATTGCATCGATTGATCCTCACAGGAGTGAAGAAGTGGGATTGAAACTAGTAAAATGAATCACATAGCATCAATCATCACTTCTGGGGCTTGCACCTAGGAACCAAGACTTCCCGGGAGGTGACCCATCCCAGAACTTCTCTGGCTCAGCGTTAAACCCATGATTTTTCCCACAATCACGATGCAATGAGTGCTAAGTGGACTATTCAAAAATCATGAGAAATTAGTCAGTTATGACTACCTCTCATGGAAATGGTCATAGATGAATGACTAAATTAACGCAGTTGAATCCCAAAATGATATCTAATCATGTAAATTTTTTGGAGGGGGAAAAAAACTACTTTTTTTAATTATATTTTTGGTTTATCTCCTTATAGGATTACTCAAATTTCACGTGTAGAAACTCATTGGATACAGAATTAAATTCCACATCCAATGAGAACCCATTATGCATACTTTTGAGATGAACCACATTGAAAAAAAATGCATACACATTAAAAAATCGTCTTGAACGCATTATTTAAATGTATATGCAATGTTTTTCAATGTGGGTCATCTCAAAAGTATGCATAATGGGTACTCGTTGGATGTGGAATTTAATTCCACATCCAACAATTGTCTACATTTTAAATTTGAGTAAACCTATAAGGAGATAAACCCCAAATAGAATTAAAAAAAAAATAGGTTTCTTCTTTTCCCTCGAAAATTCATAACTCTTATTTTATTATTTTAGCTATTATTTTATTATTTTTCCTTAGGAGGCTACTTTTGTGAAGAGGTATTCTCTAATGGTACTCAACGATGTTGTTAGTAGAGAGGCCAATGCAAATCCATTACATACTCACTAAATTTCCATTTGAAGCAAAAATAGCCCATGCTATGGAGGATAGGTTTCGAGTACTATGGCTATCACCATCAGCATAACCAATATACGGTTCGAGAGAAGTTGACATTTGCAAACCAAAGTAAATAAGCATCAACAGAAACCATGAGAAACTTTGAAAAACACACTCAACACACATATAGATAGTATGTGCATAGTGTACTATGCATGGGATCAATCATACTATTTTTTGATATAAAACCCATTTCTAGGCTGCAGCAGTGGAATTCCATCAAGATCTACTAACTCTTAAGCCCCTTTCTCTAGCACATGATTGACAATGTATGGGCCAAACCACATAGGCTGGAACTTTCCTGGGCCTAAATTATTGGCCTCTTGGTCGTATAAAAGTACCAGATCTCCTTCAACAAAGCTACTGATCAAACGAGAAGATTACATGATACCCATTTTTCTAAGATAGCAAAAAAAACATCTGATTTTGAAAAGTGGTGATGCAGAATCCCCATTTTTTTTTAGCATAGTTTTGACACTTCAAATTTTCTTATGACTTTTTTTTTTAAATGTCATGATTTTTATGTCAATTTTGAAAAGTGGTGATGAAAAATAACTTGTTTTTTTAGCATATTTTTGGAACTTTAAATTTTCTTTCATTTTTTTTTTAAATGCCATTATTTTCATGTTGATTTTGAAAATTGGTGATTTATTCGGCACTGTATTTTTTTATTTATCAAGTATGAACATTTGTTTTAAGATGTTAGTAATTTTCATTTTAATTTTGAAAAGTGTTGATGCAACATCAAATTTTTTGTTTAGAGCTTTGATTTTCATCTTGGTAATAAAACATAAAAAATAAAATAAAAAAACATGACAAAAAAAAAGAAATATAAAAAATACAAAAAAATGTAAAAAAAAAAACAAAAGCTAACTTGTAAAATTAAAAAATAAATATATAAACAAAAAAAATAAATAAAAAAGAAAATTTTCCAAAAAACACATAATTTAAAGTAAAAAATAGAAATTAACCCAAAAAAACAAAAACATTTTTTTTTTTAAGTTTAAAAAAAAACAACATAATTAAAATAAATGATAAAATAAAATAGTCAAAATACTAAAATAAAAAATAATTTAAATTTAGAAATTTAAATTAAAAAAAAAAAGCAAGATCTAAATTTAAAAAGAACATTAAAAAAAAAAATTAAATAATAAAAATTTAAATTAAAAAAAAAAAAAAAATTATAAATTTAAAAAGAATATATATATATATATATATGAAAATGCATTTTCAAATAATTAAAAAATAATAATTCATTTAAGAAAAAAATTAAAGAAAAAATTTAAAAACTTAGAAATTAAAAAAGAGTAAAATAATAAGAAAATAAAAAAATTAATTAAATTAAAAATTAAAAAATTAAATTTTAGGAAAAAAACAAAAAATAATATATATATATATAAATAGTGACTTGGGGTCCCTGATGCTTGGCTGTCGGGCAGGACAAGAGTTGGGGAGAGTTAGTATCTCTCCCCATGCTGGGCAGTCGAGGCTCGTGGCGTCAGGGCGACATAGATCAATTCTCAAAATCGACCTCCATTGCCCTGGGGGCTGTGGAGCTCATCTGCCGCACGAGTCGACCTTCGTCGCCCTGGGGGCCACAGGGCTCGCTCACCGAGTGAATCGACCTCCGTGGCCCTAGGGCCGCGGGGCTCGGCTACCATGCGAATCGACCTTCGTCACCCTTGGGGCCGCAAATTGGAAGCTCTCCCCCCACCCAATGGCCAATGAAAACTCTCCCCCCACGTTGCAGCCTCGAAGGCACTGTTTTATTTAATTTAATTATTTTTTTTTCTTATTTTTATTTTTAAATTTTTTTTTATTTATTTAAAAAAAAGAAAGAAAAAGAAAAAAGAAAAAAGAAAAAAAAAAATATATATATATATATATATATAGATATATCCATTACATATATATATATATATTAAAATATATATATATATATATATAACTTCTTTTCAATTTGCTCTTTTTTTAAATTAAAAAAAAATGAATTTTGTTTTTTGATCTTTTATTTGAAAATGTATTATATATATATATATATATATATATATATATATATATATATATATATATATATATATATATATATTTTTTTTTTTTTTTTTTCTTTTTTAATTTAAATTTTTATTATTTTGAAATTTTTATTTTAATTTTCTTTTTAAATTATAATTTTAATAATTTTTGTATTTGTATTTTTATTATTTTTGAATTTATTATTTTAATTATTTGATTTTATCGAAAAATAAATTTAATAGTGTTTTTTTTATGATTATTTTTTTTATTACTTGAAAAAGAAAATTGTTTTTTTTTGTTGATTTTTATTTTTTTATTTAGATTATGTGTTTTTTTGAATTTTTCCTTTTTGTTTTTTTGAATTTTTTGTTTTATGTTTTTTGTTTTTTTTTTTTTAATTTTTAAAATTTTTTTTTTTTTACAAGTGATATTTTATCTTAAAAATCGTTTGAATTTTATTTTCATAAAGGTGATATTTTATCTTAGATGTTATTCTTGGATTTTTAAGGCTTTTGAGAGACATGATATTTTATCTTTAATACTATGCCTTAAAATCATTGGAATTTTAAAACTTATCTTTGTTGTCATGTTTATCATTGAAATTTTAAGGTTTTTCGAAGTCATGATATTTTATCTTTAATGTCGTTATTAAAAATTGTTGACAGTTTACCCCGAAAAGAAAAAGACGTTATTCCAACATCAACACTTTTCGTTTTCAAGGTTGACTTTTATTCCCACGGCATTAACACTTTTTTTTTTTTTTGGGTTGACGGTTATTCCAACATCAACACTTTTCGTTTAGGTTGTTTCTGCACACAAAATTGGCAATGTTATTTCAACATCAACACTTCTCGTTTTGAGGTTTTTTTTTGCACACACAAAATTGGCGACGTTATTCCAGCATCAACACTTTTCGTTTTCAGACTATTTTTGCACAAAAACAATTGCCTTTTACTTCGATTTTTAAAAAATGTTGAAAAGGTTATTCCATAATACAAATTTTCATTTTCATGTTGTCTTTTCATGGTTTTTTTATGTTTTTTTTGTTAGTTTTCTCATTTTGAGGTAATAGTTCTTGTTTGATCGGTAAATTTATTCTTCCGAAGACTTTAGGCTTGACACTTGTGTCATATTGTGATTTGAAGCATATTCTATGAGCTTCATTGGCCAAAGCAGCATTGGAATGGGTCTCATCCAATCGAATCAAGTGTAAAAGATGCTCTTCTTCTGTGAAGGTAGTAGGGAGAAGTTCGACAACTAGTTTTAACGATGGAATTTCACACTCAATGGGAAGGATCACTAAATGGTGTGAATCCAGTAGCCATCCTTACTGAGGTTCGGTATGCCCATAAGGCAGCATAGAGAAGTAAGTGCCAATCCGATTTATAGACCCCTATCATGTGTTGAAGCATCGTCTTAAGAATTTTGTTGACAACTTCAATGTGTTTGTTAGCCTGAGGATAATAAGGAGTCGAGTTTTCATGTGAAAGTCCAAAATTGGTGGTTAATTCAGTCATCATATGAATCCAAAAATGATTCCCGTGATATGTGACTATCGCTTGCAAAACACCAAACCTAGCAATCACATGGTTGAAAATGAAGTACGTAACGGTTTCGTCAGTGTTATTGAATGTAGGCATCAATTTGGCCCACTTAGTAAAGTATTCAAGAACAATAATGGTACAACCATGCCCCCCAACTGAATGAGGGTTACATGTCATAAAGTTGATACCCCAATTTGCAAAAGGACCAATGACGACAACAGAATGTAGTGGATCATGTGGAGCATGGAATTTGTGATCATATATTTGGCAAGCATGACACTTTTGGATTGTAAGGATACAATTGCAGAAAATGGTGGGCCAAAAATAACCTACGTGTAAGATATTTTGTGCGGTAGTCTAACGTGATAAGAGTTCGCCACATGCTCATGAATGGAAATCATTCAAACTTTTTCGACCTCCTCAAGGGTGAGGCACCTTCGTAAAACTGTATCAATACCACGATGGTAAATCATGTCGCTGATAATCAGATAATTTCAAGACTAGTACCAGATATGTCGCTGCTTAGAGCGAGAGGTATTAGGTCAGAAATTTTTGGTCTGGAGATAAACCATGAAATCTCCATACCATGGGACAGATGACGATATCGGAAACAATGACCCATCAGGGATGGAATTTTCAGATGTAGATTCTCTATCAAGGGAGGGAAGATCACACATTATTTCAGCGAAAACTAGGGATTTATTTGACTTGGATTTGATGAATTCCAGGTCAAACTCTTTGAGGATAACTAACAATTTCGAGTATTTTCCCCCAGTAATTGGCATGATAGAATATATTTCATTGGGTTGAAATATTTAACGATCGTATTTTCTGAAGCAAGATGTAATGGAGAAATATTTGAATGGCTTGAATGACCGCCAAAGCCAACTTTTTGACATGAGTATACTGGATCTCGGTATCATTGAGGTTCCGAATCAGATAGTAAATGGGATGCTCAGTCCCAATGTTGTCTTCTTGGACCAAAACCATAGCTATAGTAGAGATGGCGGCATCGAGACACAGGAAATAATCACTCTGATAGTTAGGGGGATATAAGAGAGATGCATGAACCATTACATATTTCAAGGCATCAAACACTTTTTATGCAACGTCAGCCAAATGGAAGGGAATCCCTTTCTTTGGTAAGTGAGTAAATCCTTTGGTCATCTCGGAGTAATTAGGGACAAATCTCGTCAAGAAGCTAGCTTTCCCTTGGAGTATTTGAAACTGAACTAAGGAAGAGGGGGCAGGAAAATCAACAAATGCCTAGAATTTGAGAGGGTCAATGTGAATTCCTTGCTTAGAAATAACAAAACTAAGGATCTGATTAGAACCAACACAGAACACACATTTGTGCCAGTCAAGTTGAATGTTATAGTGCCTACAACGGAGAAAAATGGCCTGTAAATGCAGAGGGTGATCAACTCGATGCTTGGAATGAGCAGGGAGATCATCTAAATAGGGTTTCCCAATATGCTTAATATCATGAAAAGTATAATCCATCGCACATTGAAACGTGGCCCTTGCATTCTTTAGACCAAATGGGAGCTTTTTATAAGTGAAAGTACCCCAAGGACAAATAAATGTTGTTTTAGTTTGATTGGGAGAATTTTGATTTGATTATAGCCCGAGAATCCATCCATAAATGAAAATATCTCGCAACCAGCGCAATCAGCAACAATTCGGTCGATAAACGGGGTCTTATAATTTTCTTCCAGACAAGATCAATTAACATCCCGATAATCGACACATACTTGAATCATGCCATGTTTCTTCATGACAGGGACTACGTTTGAAACCCAATTAGTTAATGGAACGGGGTATATGAAACCAGCCCGAAGAATCTTTTCAACTTCAACTTTCATCTCGGTAGCCTTCTCAGGATGGACCGGACAAAGGCATTTCCAAATGAGTTTGGCATCAGGATATATTTTAATTGCATGCACCACTATGTTTGGTTTGATACCTGGAATTTCATCATATGTATAGGAAAAGGCATCTATAAACTCACAAAATAGAGCTCAACAGGTCTCAACTTCAGATGAAAAAAAAATTCTTAGATGTAAATATTTTTTTACTATTCTTGGTTTGTTTGAAATATCAAGAGGAATGGTTTCTTCGATATTCGAGAGGTTCTTTTCAGATTTTATCTCATGAATGGAAACAAAATTTTTAGAGGATTTGATTAAATTAGGTAGGTACAAATCACCTAGATTATCTTCTATGGAATTAGGAAGGGAAGAACGTTGATGATGCTCATCCCACGACACCTCTTACAACATCATGATTTCCATGTTTCTTTTGTCAGTTGAGAATATATGCGATAAAGGATAAGAGGGAATACCATAATCCAAAGATTGATCTACCTAATTGATTGAAGAAAAATTATTGGATGTACAAGCCGAGTAGATGGCTTCACAATATTTCTCAATGAGGCTAAGCGGCATCTGACCACCAAAAATTTGGATTTAGGTTCCATTCGGTACAATCCATGGATTGGCCAAAATCGTAGATGATGATATCATATTGATATAAGAAGCTGAAGGTGGGGAGTTGGAAGGGGGGGGAGGGGGGAGGGAAAATGTCCTCATAAGCATCGAATCCTTCAATAATCGAACTCCAACATGCTGATAGGAATGTAGGGCTTCCCCTACAAGAGGGACACTACCGGTAACATTGGAATCAGGGGCAAAGAAGTTGAGTTGATCTATGGATACGATCCTGCCTTTATGAGGAAAGGCGGTCATCCGAAAGTAAGTTGAAATGATGATAGTCATAGCATAAACCCATGTACGTCCCACTAGAATATTATAATGAAGAGGTCCATCAATAAGTTATATTTCAATAGAGAGGGTTTTTCCCCCAAGTTCCACTTGAAGGGAATTCAAATCCTAGAGGGTTTATATGTCCTTTCATCAAATTCTTTTAATGTGGTGGTTGATTGATTCATTTGAGTTGAACCAATCACCTTCCAACAAGACATAGACATGATGCAGGTCGATGCTCCCTCATCCACAATAGAACTATGAATGCTCTTTCCATGGACAGTGACCTGAATCATAAAATCTAACTGAGTTGCAAGTCGAGGAGTACAATTTTCATGAGAGAAAACCACTAGGTTGGAATATGATGGGTCCATACATCTGATAGTTGATAACCAGGCCTTCTCTTAGGCGAGGTAGTTTTGCAACACCTCAAGATTGGACATGGACGATGGATTTTGAGCTAAGTCTTCAACCACATTGTAATTTTGGGAAACTATTGGACGAGGGTTGCAAGAAGACTTATGGATAACACCCTTCGGAGGCTTGATAGTCAATTTAGGAGGTGGAACAAAATCAGATGAGATCGGTGCCAAACTAGAAGATTGATTAGTAGACTCCCCATTTAGTGGATTCACATTACCATAGTATTTGTTTCGAGTGGCCACCAAAACATCATATATTTTCTTTGAGGAGGAAAGCATAAAAAATGTGTTCGAGGAATTGGGATCCTGAGAACCCATATGAGTCTCCTGATTGGGAAATGGGTTGGTGAACACAACCGAATAAGTGGATGATTTAAGAAATTGATTAACTTCATCGCGGTGTGGAAAAACAGGTGTAAAGTGATCCTCATTGAAAATAAAGCATGGATATCAAGGTTTTTGTTTCTCATTGGAAGAATAATTTGTTTTTTTATCATGCGATGAGGAATCATTATTTTCTTACCTTTACCTTTCTTCTTCCTTCCAGGTTGTTGTTGAGATTTTCATTTATCAAATGAAATTGAATTTATCTCGGAAGAAAAAGCCATAGGAGGGTGGGATTGAGGGTTTTGAGAAAGAGCGACGAGAGCTATACCAAATGGTTTACTCATCGATTGCGAACTGGCAGAACCAATAATGCCATCAGCATCATGAGATTATTTACTAGGTGGAAGAGGAACAATGTTTGAAGGCTGCAGAGAATTTGGTATCTTATCATAGAGCATGCCCAATTGGGTATAGACCATATCTAGATATTGAGCATGAGAAATCACTTGCTCTTCGATCACGACTCCACCTATGGTCACATATTCTGTTACGGGAGATAATAGATATTTGACAAACCATTCTGCCAACAACTGATCAGGAGAAAAGGTCTTGACCAACTGACACCAATGCCTCCACTCATGAATGTGATTTGAAATGTGAGTGGAATGTGACTGCTTGAAATTATAGTTCCATTCCAGTTTCATATATGAAGGGAAATTGGAAATGTGTGAGGAAGGTGGTGGCTAAAGTATTGAAATATGAAACGAAGCTCTAGGTAATTCAATATGCCATTTAGCTGTAGTACTTGTAAGCATTCGTTGGAAAAGACGAAGTTGAACAGAATCATCATTAAGGGAGTTGGATGAACACCATAGATGATACGTCATGACATGTGTCAACAGGTCTTCTTGAGAATTCTCATTGAAATTTAGGATATCCGATGGCAACTTGGTGGGAATAATCGGCCACCATAATGAATGAGCAATGGGGTTGTTACTAAGCCTAGTTAAATCAGGCAATTCGAGAGTAGCCACAAAAGAAAATTACCGATTGAAGTCTAGAGGAGGATTTCTTGGGTAATTAGGGATAGCCTAAGAAATGGGTACTTGCATGGCCATATAATGAGGGTTATGATAGTAAGGAACTTATTTACTAGGATATGCAGGATGCTGATAACCAACATACAAGTGAGTGTGTTTCCTAGCCCAAGGATGACAATAAATCTACTAGAATGGTTGCGTATGGATTTTATGGCCTTGAAAAGGTGCATGATGAGGTCCATAATATTGCCCGATATGGTTCTATATATCCCCCTGGTATGATGGGTTCGGTTGAGACTGCACCAAATTTTGAAGAATTTTACCTACCGTAAAATGAGGAGCACTTTGCAAAAGAAATTAAGAAGATGAGGCACCTTGTACAGTTTGACTAAGCGGTTCCTGGGAAGAACCAGATACCATTGGAATAGGCTGTAAAGGTTGGGTCACATGTATTTGAGCTCGTTGAGGTGCTGGTGGATAGATAGGAATATGAGATGAGGATGGCACAACTTGAGGATTCAGAAATAAATCCCAAAAATAATCAGGTTGAATGGGGGAAGTAGGTTTCCAAAAATTGACAACAACTCCAGGATAAGGTGGACCATAATTAGGTGGATTACCATTGAGGAATACCAACAATATGTTTCCCCCCTGCATAAGGAGGAGAAGATGATGGAGGAAACTTCGATCCAAATGGATGGTACCCAACAAAAGGAGAGTTAGGCCATTGAGGGTAGCTTTTTCCATTGATGTAATTAGGAACAACCTGTTTCTCTATTGTAGGTGTAGTCAGATGAAGAGGAGAAAACTGTGTGGCATTCATAAGAGAAGTAGCAGAAATTATTCCTTAATTATATTACATGGGGGATGTCCAAGGATTGGAAATTGCACCAGAAAAGGTACCAGATAATGACTGATAACTAGGTGGGATAGACGGGCCATCATACAAATTATTTTTAGGTGATGTCTTGAAAATAGATGAGGAAGCGACACTTAATTTCTTGACCATAATTGTGTACACGGGTTGGGAGCTTGAATCGGCTCCGGACATGGTTGAAAATACCAATGAAGGTCATTGCCAAATATATTTGGTTAAGCCCAAATAATTAGGTGAAGGAGATTGTATCATAGTTTGAAGAGGTGGAAAAGGATCGGTTTGATAAAAATGAATTCCTTCCCAATGAAAAAGAGAAGAAGGAAGAGGCTCTTATTTAGGGATATATTTAATACTCGAAAGTCTGTATGGAATAGGTTCATTGTCGGGTGCAAGATATATTAGTTCTTTCTACGAAAAAGGAAGAGAAGAGGAAGTTCCCACTGAATCGGGTGAGGATGGTTGAGGCTCCTCAAGTTAAATGACCTCAAGAAACAAAGTGTCTAACTCAGGAAGGTGAGGTTCAGTGACCCCAAGTATCAAGTTTTCAGGGACTTCTGCTTCAATTGTGTCATTGTCACCAACATGGATTGATGTAATATCGGGTTCAGAACTTATAGGAAAAAATATTCTGGAAATTTAGTATCAGGAGGAGGGCCATAATTTTTTCCTAAATTTCTTGATTTGGTAATTTTCATTTTATTATTTTTTGGACATCAGTTAGGATTAGCCTGTGGAGGTAGAGGAGGCTTCTTTTTCATTCTACGTGAACGACAGGAAGGGGGGTTTTTCTCTTCCACATTGGACATAAATTTTATAAACACAAAAAATAAAATAAAAATAGAGTAAATCAGGCATAAATGATTAACAAGCAACCATGAACTACAATATACACCATGGCTATCCAAGGAATTAAAGTATGAAAACTAATCTCCCTAAATGATGTGTTTGTTGTATCACGGTATACAAGGCAGGAGACTCAGTTACCTATGGATGGATAAGAACCTATTAGGGAGTCCCAAAATATAATCGACAGTACGTGGGAGTGGAGTCCATAATAGTGTTGTATAATGCGTAATCATTCGATGCAAGAATTCCCATATACTTTTCATGCGTGGAACACCATTTGATATACCCAAAGGTACGTGGAGAACGATCATATACACTTACGTGCATGGAATGGTATTTAACCCCCGAGATTCCACGCGGCTAGAAAACAACGATAACTCCTATGTTTAATGACATTGGAACAAGTCTCTAGCCTATACCTCTAATTTTTTATGTTAATTTTACAAATGCTCCTTAGGTTGATTCAATATATTTGGTTTTTTTATCTTTGATTAAGTTAGATTTTTAGGGCTCACCACGAATGTCACTTGAATATCCTAAAATGAAAATATAGCATGAGAAAGTGGGAATATTTTCTCTTTCAATGAAAATCTAGCTAGGGAAGGGAAGAAAAAATCAAGATGTAGCACAAAATATGTAGCAAACAAGATGTAATATGAAATCTTCCTTTCAATGCAATTGTTCCTAATCTAATGCACATGCTAAACCCTAAATTCCAAATGAAAATTTTTTCTTTCCACCATGCTCAATTTTCAAAATGAAGAAAAAAAAATGTAAATGTTCAGTTACTGATTCAATTAAAATTTTTAGAACGAGGACTCAAACAAAAATTCATCCAAGAAATTAGCAATAAAAAAATACAAGTTTGCAATCTATGAAACGATAAGAACATAGAAAAATTGAAACCAATTATTATCAAAGGTAGATAAACGAAAATGGAAACTGAATGGGGGTTCTAGAGAGACCATAAGACACTAAAGACTCAAGGATGCTCAGCTGAAAGCATGTTGATAAATGAGAGGCTCAAAAACCAAGGCAAAACATGTGCAAAAGTGGGGACCAACACTAGTGAAAAGAGGGCACCAGTGCTTTGCAAAGCTCTAATAGAGTGGGCCAGGATGAGGTGAAATGCTTTTTCAGAGGCATTAGGGGATTTTTGGGCTTGGGAAATAGGTTTCCGACACAGAATTTGCAATAAAAATGTTGAATGAAGCCACTTCCTAGGTATTTTCTTGGTTGGATGATGCAACAAAGGTCTGTAAAGGAGGTAATAAAACACAAAGGACAAGGAAAACCATCGAGGGAATACTTAATTCCCCATTATGGTTGCCAATTTGTTATACAATATTTACAATTTTGGACAAAGGTATCTCTCCTAGGTTTGGTTGCCAACCTAGGAAAATAGAGAGACATGGAATCAAATGTTTTTCCTTAAAGTAGATAGATGATGGAGTGAGGCCTACCTGGAAAATGTTTTTCCTTCTTTAGCTTGGAAGCTCCATTTCGAGCTCCAACTACCAAAATTAGAACCTAAAAAATCATATAACACAAGCCAAGAAACTACGAGATGTGTGCAGTATCATATAAAAACTCTATTCAATAGATAAACGTGGTATTGAAATAAGTGAAATAACAACATCACATATAGGAAAAAAGAGAATTATTTGCATTAATATAAATGGAAGGAGATTACAACCATAAGTAGCAATCCATAGAAGAGCTCCTCTGAGTTGTTAACTCGTTCTTTCCTTATCATACTATGCACCTGGAGTCACCCTATGCATAATATGATAACTAGTGACTACATAAACATAAGGACAAAATCATTCTCCAAAGCCAACCATTACCTCTAGCATATGAGAGGGTAAATATATAGGAGAGAGGGGTAATTTGGGAGTTCTTATCCAATTACCATTCTAAGGCTTTAGATCCACCTTTGATGGAGGGATAGGATCTAGGGATTAGTGGTGAAAACTCCAAATTAGGGTAAGATAGGATTCAAATTTCAATCCAAGGTAATTAATTGAAAAAAAATCAGGAAATTCCTAGAAGGTGAAGCTTTTTGAATCCCACTCACTCCCAGGATTCTAGAACCAACATAGGTGCTAAGGAGGGCTACCTGTTGGTCACCAACGCTGACCACAGCGGAGCAACCTCTAGGTGAACACACCCCAGTTGGCCTGCAGGGAGCGTTGGTCCTTAAACTAGCTCAGATAGGCAATTTTAGGGTTGAAATTATGAGGGATGAAAGGTACATGCTTAGGGATTTGTGAAAGATGATTTCAAGGGGAATATGATGTTGATTGATCCCATTAGGAGGCTCACTTTTATTGGATGTGAAAACATGGAATATAACACTTAGTAAAATTGAGTAAATCAAATTTCCACATTAGTAGGACAACTTGGAGGCAAGTAATTAGTGTGACATGGATCTTGTCACTCATTTATCTAATTAAATTCAAGTTAGAGGGCTTGGAGTTTAGTTATGCATGTGTGATTGCTAAATTTTAGTAATCCAATTCAATTATTTCAGTTGTATTGAGTTAATTGGCCTCTAACTATTGATAGAGTTATTTGAAGGTCAGTTATGCAATGGGACAATAGTCTAACTCAGAGATTTGTTGGTTAAATGATCAATCAGTCCACAATAGCTAGTGTATGAAAGGAATTCGAATTCCTCAGCTAAAGTGGAGATGAAATGGAAATGAAACATAAGTTGTATACTAGTCTAAGTGTAAAGTGTTGCATGAGGTTAGATGAGCAATCCTTGGGAATTGCACAATAAATTTTGAGGAAATTCATAAAGAAAAGGGGCCAATTTCCTTAGGATTTGCGCAATAAGATAGGATATTACGAGAGTAAATATTGAGCTCAATTTTTGCCAGAGTTTCTAATTGAATAGAGAGAATAATTATTCTTTTGCAGGTTGATCTCAGAGCTAGATCTAGAAATTGTAATAGTTTTTATATTCATATTATTAATGCAAAGAGGATCGAAGTATTTTTCTGAGTTGGGCTCCCCTATAAATCACTATATACTTGTCTTTTTTCTTATTTCATGTCTATGCATGTTGTTCTAAACTGTGATTTCGATTCTGCATCTAAGTAGAGTAGAATTGTGTCTCTTGATTTTAGTTTAATTTCTTGAGAATTTGAAATTTATATCAAATTTATAAATGGTATAGGAGACACAGAATCACATTAGAACCAGTATTTCAAAATTTTCTATCAAGAATTTCGAATTTGCAGCTTTAGTGCATTAATTTTTCTTCAAGGTCGAGAGAATGTCTTTTGACGAACAAAGATTGGTGTATGCCCTGGAGGGTAGCTCAAATTTCATATCTTAAAAGGATCGCATGGAAGAAATTCTTGATGATAATGGTGTTTTAGAATATATTAAAAATGATATTGCAAAAACCAAACAGTCGGATGCACAACAGTTAACCCAATGGAAGAAGGATGTTGCAAAGACCACAAAAATTCTTCTAGAAGGTGTGAGGGACCATGCGATCTCAAATATCCATGGCAAATAAACACCATTTTCTATGTGGAATAGACTTACTAATCTATTCGAAAATAACAGTGACCATAGAAAATTTTCTTTGAAATACAAACTTTGAAGCACTAGAATGGAGAAGAACGATACTATTCCACAATATCTCTCCAGATTTACACAAGTTTTTGATGAGCTTCGAGAGGTTGGAGTGAATGTTGAAGAAGATGATCTGGTGAGCCTAGCTCTTCTAGGCCTTCCAAACTCCTAGCACAACTACCAGGACTCCATGAATGGAAGGGAAAATTTACCAAATTGGGAAAGGTTTTGGTTTTATTTGGTTCAAGAAGAGTTCGAGAGAAATAACAGAGATGGAACATCATCTAAAGTTGAGGATGAAGAAAATTTTGCATTGGTTGGAAAGGGGAAGAAGGGCAAAGGGAATAACACCCAAAGAAAACTTGAATCCAACCAAAATAATGGCAAGAAGAAATATTTGAGCATGATAAAATGCTTCCACTATCACAAATTTGGGCATTATAAAACTAAATGTCCGCACAAGAAGCCTTCAAGAGGAGCAGGAGGTAAAGCATAGGATTCAAAATTCCAATTAGAATTCATCCTAATAAAATTCATGGAAAAAAATATTATGGGGAGTGTGTGTTACCTTGATTATGGTGCCTCGTTCCATATGACAGGGTGCAAGGAGTTTTTCAGCAGCTTGGAGGAGAAGGCTCTCTAGATGCATATCAAAATTGGGGATGACGAGAGGTACAATACTACAGGAATTGGTACTACCACCTTTGAGAGGGAGAAAACTATCCTCTTCACCTAAAATATGTTATGTTGGTACCTACGTTAAATAAGAACCTAATCTATGTAGAAGTATTGGAGAATCGTGGTTATGATGTTATTTCAGTAAAGGGAAAGCCTTTCTAAGACACATAAATACCGAGAAAGTGCAGTAGATCATGGTTTGAGTGAAGAACCTATACAAACGTGAGGTTGGAGATTGCATTTCATTGAGGAGTAAGACTGAAAAGGTGCAGAGAAAAGATGTTGGATAAATCTGGCATAGGATATTGGGTAATTTACACCATGGTGTCTTAAAAATCATGCGGCAATTACCACCGGTATCCATAAAGGATCCCTTGACTAGAAAGGATGCCTACAAGGGTTGAAAATTATGGAATATGTCAAATCCACTTTCAATGGTCCAGATAGCAGAGCAGATGAAATCTTGGAGAGTGTCCATTCTGATATTTTTGGAACCTTTTCTACAGCCACCACAATAAAACATAAGTATTATGTTATTTTTATTAATGATTTCTCTAAAAAATGTTGGATCTTATTTAGGAAAAAGAAGGATGAATTTTTCACAATATTTATTGATTTCAAGGCATTGTTTGAGAATGATATTGGGAAGAGGGTGAAGGTTTTGAGGAGCGACAACGAAGGTGAATTTGTTTCACATTCCTTTAAGGATTTGTGTGCCAAAGAAGGTTTTTGAAGAGAAATGATATCACCCCATAACCCATAGGAGAATGGGGTAGTTGAAATGAAGAACAAAAGTATAGTGGGAGCAGCAAGGGCCATGTTGCATGATCAGGGGTTTCCTTTACATCTATGGGAGGAAGCATGCCATACCACAATCTACTTACAGAACTAGATTCCTCATATAATACTTGGTATGTTCACACCGGAGGAAGCTTTCTCTCGAGAAAATACTGACATGTCTCATTTCAAAATTTTTGGAGATTCAGTTTATTGTCATGTATCCAAGGGTTCGAGGAAAAAAATTAATCTTACAAAAAAGTTGGGATTTTTTGTAGGATACATCGAAAATTGACACATTTTCCAGGGGTATTTACCTTAACTGAGAATGACAATTGTGAGGAGAGATGTCAAGTTTAATGAGGATAAGGCTATGAGATGATCTCTGGAACGAGATATGGGTATCCCACAAGATCAGTAGCTTCTATATCCAAAGGAGGGGCCTCATGATGAGGTACATGAATTTTTGGAGGAACCACGTGCAAAGGAGAAGATAGGAGGAAGAGTGGAGGCAACCACTCAACCAAAATCTTATAGAGAAGGAAGAAAGAGAAATAAAGAAGTTGATATATTATTGTAGGATCCAAGGAAGAATGTGGGAGCCCCCACATCACAATGAAGGCATAGAAGGTCACCTGATAGGTACACTAGGTACATGGATATCATGACATAGCTCATTGAGATAGAGCCTACTTCATTTGAGGAAGAAATTTCTCAACCTATTTGGGTTGATGCCATGGTGGAAGAATATGTATCCATCATGAAGAAAAATTTATGGGAGGTGATGCTGAGACCAGAAGGGAAATCAATGATTCGTTCAAGATGGATCTACAAAGTGAAGCATGCAACAGACGAGAGCATCAAGAAGTAAAACTTAAAATTTTTGGCCAAAGTATTTTCTCACATAGAGGAAGTGGAATATGAGAAACAAAATTCACTAGTTGCTATATATTCCTCAATTATATCCATTTTAGCATTGGATGTGCCAATGGGGTGGAAAATCCACCAGATTGATGTGAAGACCGCCTTTCTCAACAATGTTGTTGAGGAGGAAATTTACATAGATCATCCAGAAGTATTTGAGACATGTGATCAAGAGTCACATGTGTGCAGACTCAAGAGAGTATTGTATGGTATCAAACAAGTGCCACGAGCATGGTACACTTGGATTGATAGTTATCTCAGTGGATTGGGCTTAACAAAAGTGAAGTAGATTCGAACCTCTATCACATTGTGGTAGATTCTAAGTTTCGTATTCTAGTTTTGTATGTCGATGAGTTAATATTGAAAAGTGATGAGATGTTGACCAACTCTTGGAAAGAGGATATTGCAAGGGAATTTGAGATGAAATGCATGGGCCTAATGCATTACTTCCTAAGGCTGGAATTATGGCAAGGCTATGGTGAATTGTTTGTGTCTTGGGGGAAGTATTACTAAGAAATACTTCATAGATTTTACATGGAGAATTGTAAGCCCATGAACACACCTCTAGCTACAAACTGGAGGAATGAAAATTCCACTTCAGGAGAAGAGGTTGATGCGACCATTTACAGGAAAATTGTGGGGTCTTTGATGTACCTTGTGAACACAAGACTCGACATGTAATATGTAGTAAAACAACTAAGGAAAGCTATGGTGAGGCCTACCAAGTTGTATTGGAAGGCGACAAAGAATGTGTTATGACACCTCACAGGCATTATCGAGTATGGATTATGGTACAGGAGGACATAGGGAGTGAAGCTCTAAGGCTTCACTCATGCATATTTGAAAGGGAGTCTATGACACAAGAAAAGTATTGTAGGTGTTATCTTTAGTCTTGGGTCTGTAGTTATTTCTTGGTACAATAGGACGTAGAGTTCTATGACACTTAGTTCAGTAGAGGGTGAATACATGCCTGCATGTCAAGCAACATGTGAGGAAATATGAATGAGGAAAATACTTGTGGGTATTTTGAGTTAGAAGATGGATGCAACAGTGATATTTTGTGATAATCATAGTTGCATTAAGCTCTCTAAGAATCCATTATTTCATGACAGGTCCAAGCACATTGATATCTGGTATCATCATTTACGGGATTGTGTGCATAGGATAATTATGTTGCTATAGTACATTCCAATTCAGGAGCAAGATGGTGACATCTTGACAAAGTAATTTTCAAGAGGTAAATTCGAATTCCACAGGTGCAGGATAGGGGTGGTGAAAAATCCCTTTCTTGCTAGGAGGGAGTGTTGAAAATATGTAGCAAGAAAGGCTTAATTTGACTTTAGGCTTAATCAAATTGAGTAAATCAAATTTCCACACTAGCAAGACAACTTGGAGGCAATTAACTAGTGTGACATGGATATTTTCACTCAATTATCTTAGCATATTAGAGTTATAGGGCTTGGAGTTCATTTATACATGTGTGATTGTTAAATTTTAGTAATCTAGTTTAGTTATTTTCAGTTTTATTCAGTTAACTAACCTCTAACTATTGATAGAGTCAGTTGAAGGTCAGTTATGCAGTGTGATGGAAATCTAACTCGGATATTTGTCAGTAAACTAATCAATCAACCAAAAATATCTAGTTTATGCAAGGAATTTGAATTCCTCAGCTAAAGTGGAGATGACAAGGGAGTGTAACATGAGTTGTATACTAGTCTGAGTGTGCAGGTGTTGCATGAGGTGAGATTATTAATCCTTGGTAATTGCGCAATCAATTTGGATGAAATTACTAAAGAAAAGGGGAAAATTTTCTTAGGATTGGCGCAAGGAAATAGGAAGCTAGGTGAGCAAATATTTGGCTGAGTGTTGGTCAAATTTTTTCATTGAGTAGAGATAAAATTTATTCTTTCGTAGGTTGAGCTCAGAGCTAGAGATATAAATTTTAATAGTTTATCTATTCATTTGATTAATGTAAATAGGCTTGAGGTTTTTTTCCCTGTTGGGTTCCCCTAGAAATCATTTTTTATTTGTGGTTTTTATTATCTCATTTCTTTGCGTATTTTTCTAAACTGTTATTTCCATTCTGTAGATCAGTTGAGTAGAATTATGTCTCTTGATTTTAGTTTAATTTCTTCTGTAGTTGCAATTTCTACAAATTTCCAAAAATAATTAATGTTTAACTTATCATACCCAAAAATGCATAACATGAAGAAAATAACCATAAAAAGTAAACAAAATCATGAGGTATTTTGAAATAAAAGACGATATACAACTAGACAAAATGGAGGCCTGACATCCCCCCATGTCGATCATCTTGCATGTCCTCAGGAAAGCAAATCAATTGTTGTATCATCGCTTCCTTGCAAAGAAAAAACAATATTAAAACATCTATAGATGAAATTTGTATTTGCAATAATGTTCCTGCAACTCTGTGCAATAAAAAATTCCTCTACTAGATATGTTTGTTCTCGAAGAGAATATACACTCTCATATTTTTGTGGAGTCTTCATTCATTAAGACTGATTCCAAGAAATTATGACACCAAGGTTGTCATAGGAATGATAACAATGTTATTACTGAAAGGATAATCTTATCATGACACAAAATATGGATGGAAATATGACAAAATAATACTTTCCCAAAGTGACCATCTTACCATTATCCAAGAATATAGTTGAAGCTTCTCTTGTTCAGGAAAAGTGAATTACCTGCTCTAAGGGTCCCAAATCTATGAAAACATTCATATTTCATAACGATAGAGCTCCAAAGCACATTACTGAAAGGATCTTAAAGCCATTCCCAAGGATATATGATAATGTGTTTTTGGATATACAAATATGAATAAGTAAATCATAGTGTAAGTTTAACTTTAATACCACAGTCATGGGCGTTTTTTCCAACATGCATCTATAGCCTCGACATGGATGCCTTTTAACCAAATGAAATTCATGTGTCCCATCTATTATATATATATTCAGAGGTATTTAAAAGAATTTACTTTTATAAATTAACCGAAGGTCATTTTCTTGGCTTGGTAACCAGCTAATGATAGTGCCATTCACAAGAACTAATAATCATGAACAAGCCATCTCGTGATGAGACCTCTTGTCTTCCAAATTTTCAACTGAAATCCATTGCCCTATCTTGGTGACTATTAGTGGTAATGTCATTCTTGTTAGGACCCATGATCATGGTAGGTCGACTCGTAATGATACCTCCTATGCCTCAATCAATCCCTTTATGTTAAAATAAATTTTGTTTAACCTTAAAGGTTTATTAATAAGTGGGGAGGAAAATGTACTCCTTTAGAGCAAGGGATGGCATGAAATTTTTTTAATGATTAACATTTACTGGTTAATCTTTCTATCCTAAAGATTCATTCTAAAAAAACATCTGAGATCATGACTGAAATATTCCTTGAGTTAATCATGATATGGTTCTCATGAGATCTCATTAGGGTTTTATAAGGGTGGTCCACCATAGGATAATTTTCATCAATACCTTCGAAGAGAAACTTGAAAAGGTTTCTTGGATAGCAAATTGGTTCAGTGAATAGGACAAGGATAGGGTTTTGGGCTTATAAATGAAAAGTATTAAGCATAAAAATTATTCGTTCCATTAATTGACCCAATGGATGATCTCATCCATGGAGAAAAACTAGATAATCAATATTCAAAGTCACTTTATAAAATATGAGGCATTAAGAGTGAATTTCTTCTGACAATTCTTACCACAAGACTTCGTAATAATAGAAATTCAAATATTGTTCCTTAGGGAATTGCAGTTTGAAGAGTGTTGCTATAAAAAAATTATTCCAAATGGAATTTTATTTATTGCTTCTATACTACCCTATCCTAATTTAAAGAGAGTAATATCTTCTTCAATTGTAGGAGTACTTCTAGTGTAACCATGTGCATAAAAAAATGCTAAATACACTCGCAATCATTTTTGAAAATTAAACCTCTATGCATATCGAAATATGAGAAACCAGTTTCTTTAATTGATATGGCATCAATAACCATCGAATTATGAGGAAAGGTTGCATATCAATGATTATTTGGAACCAAGATTTGATTGGATCAACATATTCACGGTTCTTTGATTCATTCAAAACTATTGGAATATATTCCTTTAATATGTTATGTAGATATTCTCTATATTGATGGATTCTCTCTTGAAAACATAAAGGATTTGGTGAAAGGAAAGAGAAAAACTCATCAATCTCGGTCTCCAATGTTTGTTGCTCATATTGACAACAATGGTTAAGGGAAATTCTATGGTTTTATTCATGATTTTTAACAACATTTTCAGAACAATTTCCAACCATAAATTATTCCTCTAATGGTCATTAGATTGAAGCTTATTTCTGAGGCAAATGCTTTATGTTAATAGGGAAAGTTTTTGAATTCACTCTTCTTCCTGCTCTAAGAGATATAACATTACATTCAATGAAATTACATTTAATATGGGAATAAGTAGGAAGAACATGTTTTTTAAATTTGTGTGCAACTTGATTATTGGGATTAGGCTTTGGTTGCAAAGATGGATGGGACCATAGAGAAGGATAACTTGGTGGCACATTGGATAGGAATTGCAACTATTGTTTCTTAGGAAATTGAGTCTGCATGGGGAATTTATCTAGAAAGGAGGCTCTAAACCATCCTTGAGGCTGCGGGAATATCTGACTCGAGAGAGTGGGCCATTGTGGCCACAAGGTAGGGTTTTTAATAAAAGAAGGACTATAAGTATCCTATGGAACTGTAGGGTTATATATCTGCTAAGGGACTTTTTGAGGACAATAAAGCTTATTTCATGTACTAAATGGTGATGATTTTGAGTTATACATGGCAGTCAATTGTTTTCCTTACTTGATTCCTTAAATACTTGTTCTAACCCTAACAACGATGAGAATTAATTTATCTAGTGATCCTCCTGACATTCCTTTTGTTGTTCCTGCAAATCCTCCATTTGTAAATTTACAGAGGCCTTTTTAACTCATATTTTTGTAGCATATTTAAAAAATCGAGAGGAAATTTCTTGAGAATTATTACCAATATAAAATATTCCCCTTAAATATCTAATGCATAATTAAAAAAAATCATCATATGGTAAGTGAAAAACAACACCTGCTCCTATGAAATTTAAAGGTTCTAAAAATTCATCATTGATTCCTTTGAGTAGGAGTGTTTTCAAGATCTCTTTCGCCAACTATTTATGCTTTTATTTTTTAAATTTATATCGAAATCGCTCCACATATTATTCCAAACTTTCAATTTCCATTTGTTTCATACTGAAAATATCTTCACTGGCCTTGTAGTATTTTTGGTACTTTCCCAAGAATACATTTTTCATGTCTTCTCATGTTTCAATGCAGTTCCCACCAAGGCTCGTGAACCATCGGAGAGCTCCTACTTTTGGAGTAATATGAAACACTACCTTTAATAATTATTATAATAACTATATCCTCTATAAATTACTTCAAATTCAAATAAGAATGTATTTGGGTATTTTTTTTTCACACCATGAAATTTGGTAGAGTATATGGGGGAATATTGTGCATTTGTACCACTCTTGCTGGATCTGTGATATGGAATTCAAAATTAATGATATATGACATTTAGTCCCAAAATAAAATAAATTCTCCATGTATTACTTCGAGACTCCTTCTTTGAATGTTCCTACCAACTAGTTAGTGAAATAGGTGCATTGTATGGTTGATATTAGCCTCGAACTCTTCATTAAAAAATGCCGTAAAACATCATTTCATTGTTCTCAACAAGCTAACTAGTATATTTTGTCAGCACGTGGATAAGTATATATGGGAAGGTTCTTACAACACCCTAGAAGTGAAATAAAATGTGGAAGAAAGAAACAAAAAACTGCAAGAAAAACTAGGTAAAGAGAAAATCAAACTACAGCAGGTCACCAAGGTCAATCCCTAATCGCCTCCCTGAAAATGGTGCCAAAATGTTGGATGTAATATAGGGTGGAATAATGAAAAAACGTTTACTGTCAATCCAAGGTCCATGGAGTACAAGGCACAACACTGGAAATGCTTGAGAGAGACTCCAACAACCTGAAAAATAAAACCTTTGTTTGTTTATAAAAGTCTGCATTCCTTGAGTTCTTGCACTATTCAATCCTTGTTTAATCATGCATTAAAAAAAAAGTCTTTATAAATTAAAGCATAAACACTAATAATGCAATATGCCAACAATATGTAAGAAAACCCTAGTTATTAGTCATTTAAAAAGAAAAATTAGTCCTTGCTCTAGACTATGAATCAATAATCTTTCAAGTTCTTGAAAAAAATGCATAAAATACCAACTCGATTCCTATACTAAGTGTGGAAAATTTATTAAAATAAAAGTACACTGAGAAACTTGGGTATTGGCTACTTTACTCATTAACTCATTAAGAAAAATGAGTCTAAAAACTTGAGAAATAGCCAAGAAAGTTGAAAAGAACAGAATCCTTAATCCAAAAATTCCAAAAGAGTGCTTGAAGAAATCCAAATAGGTCTTCAAATTATTCTTGTACTATCTCAATTCCACTCTCGAATTCCTATACTACAAATCCTCACTCTTTTTATGCTTTAATTACTATAGTACTTTAGGTGTTCACTCTTTTTGCATTTAGAAGTAAAGTGTGACACTCTGGTGTACTCACTAAATTTTTAACTTGTGTAACAAGAAGATTACACTCTATTCTATCTCCTCAAACAAAAATATATCTCACCTAGAGATCTAAAATTGTGCTTAAAAGAAAGACTTGTTAAAAAGAGGGAAATAAAATCAATCTTTGAAATTAAGAACCAAATTCTGAAGGAATATTGATAAAAAATAAATGGAATCACAATAAAATTCTCCTCACTATCTCATTGAAATCAATAAAAATACATGTTCCACACTTAACAATTCAATCACAAAATATAATCAGTTACATTCATCAACTAGTCACACTGTATCCAAAATAATATTTGTGAAAAATAGATAATGTTCAAGGGTTGAGTTATGAAAGCACTTACCCTCAATATGAATATGTTTCTCAAACCACGAAAAACAAGAAATATAATAGTAAGCAAGTCTCTGGTAAAGAAACAAAATTAAATCTTGCTATTTAACCATACATACTATAATCATTGAATATAACTTGAATTATTACCAAAACAATTAGGGTCTATAAATTCAATGTGAATTTACTTATTATATTACGAGATATTCTTAAAGAATCACAGAACACTTAATATATTAGATCTATAATATTTCAATGGTTTCAAAGAGACATAACATTACGTTCTCAAGTCAGAACATTAAAGTCTTCAAACCAATGCTACCAATACCCAAAGAAATGATTCCAAATAAAAGTTTCACAGCTTTAGAAAGTCATATATAAAGAACACAATCACCTTCAGGGTAGATCTCACAAACCCAAAACATATATTAATGGAACAAGGTTTCAAATAACAAAGTGTTTCATGAACCAATGTTAAATATCAGTTTCCTTCAAAATTCTATTGAATTCAAGCCTTACCAAAATGCAAAGGGAAAACCTTGAGTTAAATATAATTGTTACCATATTAAGGAATGAATAAGTTATTTCAAGAACTGATCTGCACACAACTTAACCCAAATAGAAATTACAAAATGATCTTAATTGTATGCAACGACCCCTTCTCATATCTAGGTTGTAAACATTCCAAATCATACACATTTTATATCTTTGAATGAGATAGAATATTTAAAATAAATGGAATCTAATATTAAATAAGTCACACAATAACACAATACTCAATATTATAAACATACACATTAAATTGATATATTTCAAAGGAAACCCACACAATACTACCTAACAGAGGAGTAACGAGATGGATTGGTTGGGCCCAAACCAGGTGGCTCATACCCTCCTTAAAGAGAGATTAAACTAGAGAAAAATGATAAATATTAATAAGATTAAACAAAAATGGAAGGAGAACCTGGCATTTATGCTTCTTATTAAGAAAATATTAGTCTTTAATACATCTCCAACAATCCAACCTCCAACTGATTAGAGGGAAGGGGGAAGAACCCCCTATAATTTAATCCAGCAACATGAGATTATAAAGAATGCCTTCTTTGACTCTAGGATTGGAGCCACAACCTTGTTTATATAAGCTTTTTACATTACAAACTAAATGAAAAATAAAATAAATGAATATCCAATAGTTTTCCATTGATATAAATCTAGTGTAGTCATAGTCCAATAAATAAATCGAAATCTAGTGCATGACAAATTGAAAAATTTCCATTTTCTCCAAATCTTGGTAAGATCCTAGAATTATGGAAAAAAATCATATTTTACAAATATGATTAAACGAACCCTTTATATCTCCCCAACCATTGTTAATTTTGGAAAATTTCTTGAATCAAACTAAATTTCCTATACTAGGAGAAAAACCCATGTCCAATAATTTTAAAATTCATCTTCATCTACATGCAATCTAGGAGGAAGTTGCCAATTTGAAAACTGGAGTGAATTTGAGGATGAAGCATTAATTAATTCCAAAAAATCCATTCGAATGACCTGAGTGTGTTTTGACTGATGTGGGAGCATGGAAACATCTTTATGAACACAAACCAAGTGTCAGTTTCCTCTCGGAAGTGTCTTAATATGTCGATCCCCAAATTAGTGCAAGAACATTCCAGAAATGTATTTCATGCTCTTGTTCGGTCCTTTTTCAAGTTGCTAGTGTATGATAACTTGTACATAATCAAAATAACACAAAGAGTCATCATTAATAACAAATTTAGTGTAAATATTATCTAAACAAATGGAATATATTCAATAATGAGAAATTACCTAGTCACGCTACATGTTTAAGATAATAGCTCGAAATTATGCAAAATGATAGTAATTATAATGTAAAATCGCAAGTAACCATAAGGGAAAATGATAAATTAAATATGACAATTATGGGGCTTGATAGCCCCCTCCCCGCACCCCAATCATTTACTAATTCCATGTGTTAATAATTAAATTTGATGTGCGAAGAAACTAATAAAAAATAAATTACACACATAGCAACAATACACATGATTTACCCTATAGGACTCCAACTAGGGAAAAACAAACCAATAATATATCTATTATCTCATGGCTTAAAAGTATTCATTCCTTGACTTAAACGGAGCTAATCCAACCAACACCCTAGCCCTAGCCAAGTGAGCCTTCTGCTCAACTTTAGCACATTACAACACAGAACCCCAAGCCTTTTAAAGGCTTTACCTATATCTAGTACCATGAAATTAATACAATGGACCACCAATACCAGGTGCTAAAAACAACCACTATTGACCTAAAATCCTGATTCTTTCACCTGGTCAAGTTTACCTAACACTCTAGAATACATGTTGTGCTTTAATAGAAGCAGGTAAATAAAGTCTGCATACTACGAGTCTCACTCTCAAGAAGGTATTAAATGGTTCATGGTAGTGAGGTGCCAATTTAGCACAACTTCCTATTTTTATGGAACTTTACTTTGGGTTAATCGTGAGATACACATGATCTCCCATTTTGAACTTATTGCTACTCCTATTTTTATTTGTGTATCTATTTTTTTGAGCATGTGATACTTTCAACCTTTGCTTGATCTTCACCACCTCCTGTTCTATTTCTCTCAACATGTCTACTCCAAGTGTTATTTGATCTACTAAATTATCCTAGCTATTCAAAGTATTTCACTTCCTTCCATTGAGTGCCTCCAACAACCTCGTTTTCAATGAATTTTGATAGCCATTATTATATGAAAACTCTATTAACAATATATAATCTTCCCAACTAGTAGGCTTACTCATTACATACACATGAAGCATATCTTTGAAGCTCCAATTCATCCTTTCTATCTCCCCATCTATTTGAGGGCGATGTGCCTTGTAGAATGCCAATTGTTTTCTGATTCCTTCAAAAAATAGTTAATATTTGAGACTTAAATACAATTAAGCATTGTAAAAATCTATGATCCATAATGAATTATAATCAACCAAAATCAACTAAAGATAACCATACACAATTTACAATAAATATAATTAACAATTAAGAACCATAACGAATGAAAATAAACTATTATCAATAATGAATGAAAATAAACCATTATGATCTCTAATTTACTAAATTCAAGCATCATATGCAACCATAGTCACTTTAGTTAAAAATAGTTAATCTTTGAAATTCTCAAACAAGTTTAATTGTAGTGAAACAATATCAAATAGAAATAGTTATCGGCCTTTATTAACCAAATATAAGTATACTCAATATACAATCAACCGTAGTTAACCATCAAGAATTTTAATGAACCAAACTCAACTAGTGTCAACCCTATTAACATCCTCTACTATATTTAACCATAGTTTATCATCATCAAGCATATATTGTCATCATAAGCCATAGTTAACCATCATCATCCATAGTTGAAAATGGTCAACCATAGTCAAACATGGTTTACCATAGTCGAACATGGTCAATCATAGTCAAATTGTTCACCAAAGTTGACATCCATTCAACCATACTTAAGCAGTTTGATCTCTTATCAAACATATTTAAACTTCATACCCAACCATATTCACTTTTACTTAACAATAATTAAAATTTTAAATACTCAAACAAGTTTAACCATGGAATTTCTATCATAGGATGGGAGATAAATAATTATTGATGTGAGAACTAGCATTAAATTATTATAAACCCAACACATACAAGAGGAATGAGCCTGGGAATTATTTATTTTTTCTTCTTTCAAGTCCTTTGAATCTGTAGATACAAGTGCAATGGAATTCTTAATTTTATTTTAGATTTCAAATAACAAATTTTGAAATTTTAGTCCTCATTAACATAGTTTAAACTTTGTTTTAAGTGCTTATTACCAACTTCATATCTAAATTTTATGAGTTATATCTAAATATTCATATGCTAACTCTATCTCTGACCACAAAATACCATTATATCAACTATCAATAGATGTTTGGAAAGACATGGAATCCAAAAACCGCTTTAGGGGCCTCTTTTCCAATTAGGTTTCCACTCAAATACATTAAAATCAAGAGCTTCCTTACACTCTATAATCTTTCAAATCTAAATTGAAGAAGTAAAATTAGTCAATTTCTTGCATCACCAATATTTATATTGTTCATGGTTCCCCTTTAAATATTTGCATGTTTGTTAAATGTGACGACCATGATTTTCCAAAAAACTCAATGAATATTAGTGATGATTGGTCGAATAAGTAGCCATGATTTTGGAATAAAATATTTTGGTTTCCTCTAATTATTAAAACCACTTTAGATAGTACAATTTTAGAAAATTTCCCTTTCTTGAGATGAAGTGAAGTTTGAGAAAAATCAATGAGTTGCTTCGAAACAAACTTTTCTTCAAAGAAATGTCATGGAAAAGGAGATTTTAAAGAAATGCGATATGCCATGAACAAATGAATTTTAGGTGCAATACATATTGTGTGATGATGAAAATAATTTTGAGAAATTGCAATATGTTGCATAGAATGGAGCTTCATTGTCATGTAATTTGTCATGACAAAGCAAAGTTTGAAGAAATGCAATATGCCAGAAGGAATGTTTTGGAACGAGTAATATGCCATACAGAAACAAATTTTTCCATAATGTGATATGTTATGAAAAATAAAATTTTGGAATGATGCAATATGGCATGGCTTTAGGAATTTAGATGTGACAAACACTTGTGGCAATAAAGGTAAGATTGAAATTTTTTGAAGTGTTGCATGGAAATAATCTTTGACATGGTGCGATATGGTGTAGCCAAACATGTTTTATGTGCGTTATGTGTTACCACAATGATGGACATTTTGAGAAATTGTGATTTTTTGGATGGAAATTAACTTTGACATGAAGTGATATGTCACCAAAAATGAAAATTTGGAGTGATGTGGTATGTTATAGCCAAAACAATCTTACGTTTGATAAGGAAAAATCAACAATTTTTTTTGGAAGATGGGAGGAGTAGTTTTCAATGAATGTGATATGGTGTAGCGCACTATGTCATAGAGATATAAAGTTTGAGGAAATGTGATTTATTGCAAGGGAAATAAATTTTATACTAAACTATATGTCATGAAAATGAAAAATTTGGATCAATGTGAGATGTATCCAAAAGCATATTATTTGTGCTAGCACACTTGTATTTGTGTGATCCCTTTAAAAATTGCTCTATCCTTTATGTATAGCATGAAGCATAATTTTGGTGCAATGAGTTGTGTCCCAAATATAGAATGTTTGAGGAGATGTGATATATCACAATGGAGTTTTTTAGAAAAAAAACATTTATTGATTATGAAGGAAAAATTACTCAATGTGATATGTCACAAGAAAAGAAAGTTTTGAGTGATGTGATGTGTCATGATGTCGTACAAAAGAGAATTTTTGTGCAACATGATATGTTGTATAAAATTAAAATTTTATGCAATGTTATGTGTGGTGACTAAACAAAGTTTTAACATAAATGAAAAAGGCCAAGACTAGAGAAATCTTATTTACATGCAATACATCACACAGAAACAAAATTTCCAACATTGTGACATGCCACACCAAAACTTTGGATACATAAAGAGACACAACACAAAGTTTCATGGTTCACATAATACAAACATCTTGTTGAATCAACATGTAGCACCCAAATGTAAAAGTGGTATGATATACATGAAACTAAAGCTTTATTAGTATGATGTGGGTAAGTCAATTTTATTTTTAAAAGGCTATAGAAAAAACAAAAACCTTTTAAAGTGATTGACATATGCAAAAACTCTATTTCAGATCTAGTTTCAAATGTCATACTTATAGTTTATCTCACCCAAAATTACTTTGGTCACAACATAACATTTCTCACTCAAAATTAATTTGGTCATGACAGATCACATCACTTTTATTTATTAACACTATTGTCACAACACAACATTTCTGACTAAAAATTAGTTTAATCATGACAAATCACATCAATCTTATTTATATGAGAGGTTGCACTTTTTTAAACATTATTTCATTAAGATAAAAAAAAAATTCTCAAACTATCTTATCTATGTGGCAAGTTACACATTTTTTCATTAAAATAAGAAAAAAATCTCAAAATTTCCTTCACATAATAACAACATTCTTAATTACCCATTTAAAAAATAAAACATTTCAGCATTTTCATGCTATAAAGACATACATTTTACATCTTAAATTCTCAAAATTTCCTTCACATAATAACAACATTCTTAATTTATTCAACCAATTTAAAAAATAAAACATTTCATCATTTTCACGTTATAATGACATACATTTTACATCTTCATGAACAATGACATTTTTAAAATTATTTTTAAAATTGTCTAATATAAATTATTTATTGTTAAATTATTTATTAATTTCATTTGTTTCTTTTCATGTGGTTTATTTTTCCGTCTACAATAAGGTTGACCATACGTCCAAGATAGCCCAGATGTTACATGGAAAAGAAAAACAAACTATTAGGTTAACCAAGATAGCCTAAATGTTACATGAAAAAAAAACAAACTACTGTTATTAAAATGTTATTATCAAAATTGTAAAAAAATTGATTTAGTGAAACCATATTCTATATAGTTATTTTTGGTAACAAATAATTGATTTTCTATTAAGTAATTAATGGGTGGGGTTGTATATATTCATATATGTTCATCCATAGATAATGTACTTGCTTAAATCCAAAAGTGATAATGTATATGCTCACTAGGCTCACTGTTAGATAATGTACTTGCTTAAATCTAAAAATGATCAAATACAACCCCACACACCTCAAAATAATGTACTTACTTAAATCCAAAAATGATCATATACAATCTTACTCTACCTAGTTAATATCTTATAATATGCTCGTTATTTTCTTTTTACGATTATTCTCTTAGAGTTGTTTTTAGTATGACTTTTTGAAAGCTTTTCCCATAAATTTTTCTCATCTAATTTCTCTAAAATATAGCAGAAATTCATTAAAAACAAAAATTTGATAAATAACCTTGCACAATCTAAATACATTATTTTCTTTCTCGTTATTATTATTATAAAACATACAAATGTTACCTATAAAGCATTTACCTCCCAAACACTACACTGTAAACGAGGCAACGAACACTCTGCATGCGTTGGGTATTGAATGCTCTATTGATCACTCCTCCATCATATCGCTGAAGAAATCTCTGCAATTCCAGTGCCCACTTGTGTTTTCAAGGAAGAAACATAAAGTCTTGTGCAGAGAAAGAGTAATATGTGTGACTTTACCAGTACATGTGAACATGTGAGCCACCAGGGAAGGAATTTAACGAGACAATGTTAGGTGCAATATAGTTTAAAAATTTACAAAACCTTCCAAATTGAAGTTAATTGATCATAGTATTATTTTAATATGTTAATTAAAGTTAAAATTTGATGTAATTGAAAGAATCTCTGCAATTCCAGTGCCCACTTCTGTTTTCAAAGCAGAAATATAAAGTGTTGTGCAGTCCATCTCTGGGTATCCATTTTGCACATATTCAATGCACATGGTAGCTGGGACCAATTCAAGATTGTGGAAAAGCAATGGTTATATAGAAATTATTTATATTATTTTTTAAATTGGTTGTTAGATTAAATTTGATTTAGTGAAAAAGTTAAAAGTCCTAAAGCTTACAATAATAGTTTTTGTTATATTGGTTTATGATATTAAAGTCTATAGATTACTCTTCCAAATTTTTTTGTTATTTTTCATTGTAATGAGTTAATTAGGATATAGATTTATTTAATTATTTTTTAAATTAATGTATGGTTGTATTTAAGTCATAAGATATTAATATACTAATAGATTTATTGTTGGCTGATTTTTTTCTAAATGAAATTTTCTATGGTAAATAATGACGTACATGATTTATGTGTATTGTATTTGTTTATAATTTTTATCATTATTTCTCTTATATTATTTTTACCATCCTATGTCTTAGAGTTTATTGACATGAACAAAACATTCTCAATTGAGCTATAAAAGTTTAGGGAATTTATAATTTTCTAAAAAAATTCTAATATCTAAAACTCTAAATTAAAATTCCATTTTATGCTAATACCATTTTTTAGTATTACTAAATTAAAAATAAATACTTTTATCTAATTATTATAAAATAAAATAAATCTATACATAAATCTTATTCCAAAAAATATTTAAAAAGTAATGTAGTAATATTCACTTTGTAATTAATAATTATACTAATGACTCTTAATTCATGTATATTTATTATTGTATTGGAACTAAACATAAAAAGTCTAATAAATCAACATGAAAATATAATAAATTAGCATTTTAGTGTATAATTATTGTCAACCAACCACATTATTGTTTTTTTATTATTTTTTTGTATTATGAGAATAATTATGTTTAATTTTTTTTCTGAATTCAAATTTAAACCATAATTTATATTTTAGTATTATGAGAATAATTATATTTAATTGTTTTCTCAATCCAAATTAAAACAATAATTCACATTTATAAAAATATTAAAAGTTTTTGTATTTTTAATTTTATAAAAGTATTAATATTTCATGTGTATTTTTTTTCCTATTTTGTTGATGAATATTTATAGATATTAAAATTTCGATATTTTGTTAAATAGATTCATTTAATTATTATTATTTTAATTTTAAACTTATAATATTTTAATTTTGAAAAATAAATTTGTATAAATTTCTAATTTTTAAAATAAAAACAAAAATATATAATTATTAAATTATATTGTAATTTAAAATATTTTTTTGTATATTATATTATTGCTTCTCATTTCTAGTTAATTTCTCTGGAAAACTCATACTCATATTTTAAAAAAATCTTTAAATATATTCCCCACACATATTCACATTTTTCTAAAAAATTATTATAATGCAATATGATTTTATTTTCCTTATAATAAGTAACTAAGAAATAATCAGATCATATTTAAGAAATTACAAGAATGTGTTTTATTTATAAATGGTAAGTATGAGTGATATTTCAGGATATTTGAATTTGTGTGTTTGTGTTGATATTACAAATCATTGAAGATATTATGATTTTAATTTTAATTAAATTTATTGATGTTTAATTAGAATAATATTAGATATCATTTTTGGAATTTAGTTGTATTAAGAAAGTTATTCATCTATAACTATTTCTATAAAAAATAGTTACTAATTTCTCATAATTTTTAAATAGTTCACTTAACACTCAATTGAAATAATATTTTGATATTAAATCTATACTTTCTGCTTGTAATAATTAAACAATGTAGTATATATGATTTATAATGGATTATTCATTTCTTTTATATCATCCTTTATGGCTTGAACGTTATTGTGGTTATCATGGATCATTCATTTTTGTAATATTTTGTGACCTGACAATCGTTGAATAAAACTAGTGTGTAGTTGACCTCGGTATCAAATTATTTATCCTCGATTTCCATCGAGAATGACGTAGCTGTTAAAAAACTTACATTTTCCATAAGTGGTAGAGTACACTTCGCTTGAGTGTACTCTACTACTTCTGCTTGAGTGTACAGTACTACTTCGTTGAATTAGTTGAATATTTTTGCAAGCATGCAGATTTTCGAGCTTCTTGGGAACATACATTCCTGGAATGTTCTGCTAAATGCAGTTATCCCCAGCCATGTCTCACAGCTGCCTAATGTGTATAGGATCTTCTAATCTATTCTGCAACACATTATTAGAATCCTTAAGGTTGTTAGAATAGCAATAGATTGTCCATAATTGAATACATTTATTTTAAAATTGAAAATGGTGTAGATTAACAAAACATTGCCACTATGGAACTTATGTGAGAGTTAAAAATTGTAGGACTAGAATTAAATTGTAAACCCTTAATTATTAATGTTTGAGAGTGTTTGGAATAGAGATTTTAATGAATAAAGTAAGTGTGAAACAGTTTTTGACTTGGTTGTTGGAGAAAATTTTAATTTATAAATTTTATGAAAACATTTCTTTTTAATTTAAAATTTTATTATATTAACTATACAAACATCTATCATATTTTAATAATTTATTAATATATTTTTTCTATATGGATGTTGATTATAAGTTTATTTAATATATAATTTATTATTTTTATAAATATATTTAATATTATAATTTTATTCTAAATTTTATTTTAAGTTTTAATTTATTTATAAAATATTGAAAAAAAGAGAAGTTAAATTTTAAATAATAATTTTGTTTATAACACATAATTCAAATGAATGCCGATAAAGAAGCAAAACTAGATTGAGATTGAATATGTGTTAGATGGAAAAAAATATTTTAATAAAAAATGAATTTCTTAGATTTAAAATATTATCAATTATTTTAAATTAGAATAAAAATATATTGATGCAAATAGATGCTTGAAAAAAAAGAAAATAAAATTAAGTGTTGGATGAAAAGTATTAAATGAAGGAGTCATGATATAAATAGATCATAGATGTTGAATTAAGGAATAACTTGTAAAATATCTTTGAAAACCAATTCTTTAAATTTAATTTAAGTGGACATAAAATTAAGCTTTGTGAAGATTCACTATGAAATACCTATAATAAACTAATTTTTCAAACTCAATTACATAATATTGAAAGTGACAATGCTACACAAAGAATGTTAATAAAGAAGTAAAACTAGATTTAATAAGTGTTGGATGAAAAAATAAATTAAAAAAAATGAATTTCTTAGATTTAAAAAGTTATCAAATTGTTTTAATTGGAAAAATATATTAATACAAATTATAGATACCAAAGAAAAAAAGAAAAAGAAAAAGTAAGTGTTGGATCAAAAGTATTCAAACCAAGAGCTCACAATATAAATAGTTATTAATGTTGACTTAAGGAATAATGTGAAAAATGCCTTTCTAAACCTACTTTATAATAAAAATAAAGATGTTGAAAAAATCATTATCCAATATTAAAATGAAATAATTTTTCAAATCCAACTACACAATATTCAAAGTGGAAATGCCACCCAAATTATTGAGATCAAAGACTATTAAACATGTTTATATCAGTGGCAATTTTGAACCTAGTGTCATTATAAAGTTTTGGATGATTCCAAAATCAAAGTAGTATTGTTTTGTTCATGGTGATTAATGATAATTTCAATTATCTCATTCTTTGACATTAGAAATGAGACATCAAGTTTATAATTTATAGGAAGGATTAGTACCCAAATAATATTATTCAACGTTTATATATTGGTTGGATTTAAATTTTGAATTTTATTATTTACATAATATTTCATATCATGGTTATTTCCAATTGAATTGTTTCCAATGAGAATTTTATGTTTATATTAGTATATAAATATGCAAATGATTTTTTGAGAAATCAAAGTACTATGTCTAATTTGTTTTTAAAGAGAAAAAAATTATTTATATAGTTTTCATGATTTTATACAATTTAAATTTTATAAAAATATAAATATCTTATACTATTGTTGTGATCATGCATAATAAAAACTTTCTGATTTTTGCTAGCCACTTATTTAACATTTCTAAACTTTGATATTTAAAGTATTGAAATTATGTAAATTATCAAGCTCAAAGTTATTATTCCAAAAAATCTTCACCATAATATTTCTATAATGGTAATGAATCACTATATTATTACATGCTAAATTGTTATTAAATTTTGGAAATAAAAAATTTAGCCTACTATAAATTTGATCATTTAAAATGCATTTTTCAAATATATAAATAAATTCAGCCCCTTCAAAAATCCTTAATAGATTAAAATTATATACATTAAAAAAAAACTAGCTATTCCAAAAAAAAATATTCACCACAATATTATCAACTCAATTTAGAAAATACAATCATCTGGCCGTTATAAACCAAATTTTGCAAATACAATGTCAATTTTGCATGATCGCTTGAAATATGAAGTTTGCAAAAAACTCAAACTCGGCGATGGCCTTTATATCTGCGCCACTTCTCGTGAAAGGTGGGAAGAACCACCAGAATGCTGCACTGTATATAAAAATGAGAGTTAGAGGAATGGCAATGAATTTTGGCAATGTGATGGAAGGAGGCAAACCTCTTCTCAAACCAACTTCAATGATTGTGCAAAAACTATTGAAGATAAAGAAAACTGCAACCTCCCATCTGGTTCTGGTCTCTGTAACGTAAAAGTGGAGGAGTTCATACATCAATCCAGAAACTAGAAAAATCAACGATGCTGCAACTGCTCGTGCCCAGAAAGGAGGCTCCTCTGGATTAGCTTCTATTTGCTGGTTTCCTGCATTTTTCTTCTGTAATCGTTTGTGGGTATTCCAGCAGATGTTCAGGATTGGATAATACACAAATGGGCGCATAGTTTTTGTTACAATGAGGTTCCATCTTTTTCCCCAGAAGTCTCCCAAGGAGCTGGAAAGATAGGGTTCGTTGAAATGGGGTTCTATTTCTTCCCCCAAACAAACTTTTGTAAGAGCTGACAGGCTTCCAAGAAACATTTCCAGAAACAAGTAGAGATGCGCCCCATAGAGTACAAGTATCACATTGTGGGGAATGTGAGTCCTGAATCTGAGCATTAATAAGAGGCATCCTTCTGTTGTCACTTTCATCAAAGGTGTCACCTTTGGAGACTTTGTATCAGAATTGCCCGCTGAATTGAGTTGGCGGACCTGGATTGGAAAAACAGCGACGACCGTGAAATGAAAGAGATTCGATCTTGCTCGTGGATTTACAAGAGGACCCACCTCAAAGCACAGCATGAGCAGCTTGAAAGAGCCGAGCCAGACGAATGCAAATGCAATGATTTGTCTCATGTGGGGGCTAGAAAACTGCCATGGCAAAACTGTGTACATGGCAATGACGGGAAGCACTGCAAGAAGGCGAGGGAATCCCTTGGGAAGCTTTGGGAGAGCATAAAAGGAATATATTATCCCACATAAGATACTCACCAGAATGGTCATGTTCTTCCATCCTTCTAATTCCAGCGCCATCTCTTGTGATCTCCAATAACGTTCAACTCAAGATTGGAAAAAAGAGAATGGCCAACCTTGTGATATCCATAACATATATATACTAGTTTACAGGGTAGGCATCTTTCCAAGAGGTCAAACTAAACTAACAAGTCAACCATATATATATATATATATATATATATTAAATGTTTGAACTTGTGAACTCTTCAAATACCCAAAACAGTGGTACCATGAAACATAAACACATAAGCCTGTGAATATGAATGAACATAACAATGGGGAAGAAAATTTTAACACATCACTTAAATGAAATACAAAATTGTGTTATCTAAAAAAAATATTGAAATCATATTAAATCATGTTATGTATTAATAGTTAGATACATATGGATTGTATCTAAACATTTATACAAAATTATGCTATCTAGGTAAATATGGTGAAATTATATTAAATCATGTTATGTACAAATAGTTAGATGTATATGGATTGCATTTAATCTTTGAACTTGTGAACTCTTCAAATACTATTAGTACCATGAAACATAAACACATAAGCCTATGAATATGAGGTAGGTAAACCCATGAACAATGAACATAACACTAGTGAAGAAAATTTTGACACATTATTGAAATGACATACAAAATTGTGTTATCTAAAAAACCAGAGTGAAATTATATTAAATCATGTTATATACCAATAGTTATAGTTTGAAATTATATTAAATCATGTTATGTACCAATAGTTATAGTTAGATACATATGGATTGCATCTAAATATCTATACAAAATTGTGTTATTTAGGTAAACACATTGAAATTATATTAAATCATGTTATGTACCAACAGTTAGATGGATATGGATTGTATCAAAACATCAATTAGGTATGTTTTTATTGTTGTAGTTTGATTTTTTTTTTTTTTTAATGTTTGAGAATTTGTTTTGGTATATTTTGCAATTAATTTGTTCAAAATTAGCTAGGGATTTGCTGGAATAAGTTAAACAATACCTATTTTTACTAAACTCACTCTCATAAATCAAAATTCAACTTCTTATAAATTTTTGATTGATTAACAAATTATAAGTTAGTGTTGAAAATTCAAGATTATAATTTTGAAAAACAATTTATTTATTTATTTATTTTTATTTTTATTTTTTTAATTTAAATATTAAATTCATTATTAAAAATATCCCCAAAAATAAAGTATTATGTTTGAAGCTCAAATTTCCTGAATTTACCCATGCACAACATGCTGAGGAAGTGTTGTTCACAAAGAGATTATATGCTATTGAAATCAACTCGGATCCATTTGCAATTTTCTAGTTACAAAAATAATAATAATATTAATGAGAAAAAAAAAATAATATTAATGATTGTACAATATCATAAATACTTTACCAACTGTCCTCAAAATTACTTACCATAATATTAATAATTGTATAATTCAATCAACATGAAAAAAAATAATGTTAATTACTATTGAAATCAACTTTTCTATATCAAACTAACCAATTACAATTTTTTTAATTACATAAAAATAATAATAATATTGATGATTGAACACTCGCATAAATACTTTTCCAACTATCCTGAAAGTTACTTAATATTGTAATATTAATTGTACAGTACTATAAATGCTTGGCCTACTGTCCTAAAAATTGATAGCTATTAATAATATTAGTACGTTAACCTAAAAAATTTAACATTATAATATTAATTACGTAAAAATAATAATAATAATATTGATGATTGAACACTCTCATAAATACTTTTCCAACCCTCCTGAAAGTTACATAACATTGTAATATTAATTGTACAGAACTATAAACGCTTTGCCTACTGTCCTAAAAATTGATAACCATTAATAATATTAGTACCTTAACCTAAAAACTTTACACAAACTCTCAAAAAAATTGATTACCACTAGTAGTATCAACGGTAGTACAGCACCATAAACTAGCAGTATCAACCGGACGTTGTTTTCACATGCAGAAAGAGGCTGCCAAATGAAAGATCGGGGCCACGTTTGAGGTTCACTATTTCCTCGCCTATCAAAACAACGTGCCTCTGACCTCCGTGGACCTTTGTATCATAAATAAACCTGCCAATGGGTATTAATAGAGAGGGGTTCATATTTAGATAATTGAATTGCCAAAATTTAATTGTGGGCCTATATAATCTTTGCTCATTTAATGTTTATTGACAGGCTATTTATTTTTAGCCTTTATGCAACGCTAAGAATACTAATTGCTAACTGATTTCTTAATAAATTCGGATAACTGTAAATTTTTCAAATTTTATATTTTTATTTTTAAATCTTTTATATATTTTTAAAATTTAAAATTTTATTTTTAAGACTAGACTCAATATAATGTTCTATTTTATTATATATATATATATATATGTATATATTTATTTATTTATTTATTTTAAATTTAAATATTTAAATTTAAAGGAGTCAAATTTTTTAAGATATAAACTATAAGAATTTAATAAATCCAAAATTAAAATAATTCTAAACTAATTTTAATATATTTATTTACTTAATTAATTATATAAGTTTAAAATAAATATATATATATAGTAAGTTTAGTAGTACTTTTCATTTTTTATTTTTATTTTTACTTTATTTTTATTAATATGTCTAAATATATCACCTTGATCGAAAAAAGAATCCAACCTATAATATAATAAGTATTATAATATGATAAGTATTATAACAGTTCCCTTATCACCATTTAACCAAAACCCCACAAACTAAAATATATTTATTTAATATCAATTCAAAAATATAAAAAACTAAAAAATATTCTAAAATATATTTATTTAATATCAATTCAAAAATATAAAAACTAAAAATTATTTTATAACTTACTTTGTTCAAATAGATTTTCGTGTCAATTTGCCACATTAAAATCACAATAATATAGGCTCATGAAAATGTTAGAAATCGTTGTTTCTCCAGTCTTCTTAAGAAGTTTATTGCACGTTCTTGATTAAGATCTTTTTTGTTATTGATTAAGATTATTTTTATACTAGTAAGTTTCTTTAATCCGTTTACAGAATTTTAATTTATCAATAATTAATAGCTGATAGTAAAGATTTAAGGAGTACAAAATATCTACCAAATATTTTCAGTAATAAAGATAGATAAATTAAATTTATTTCAAAATTAGTTTTTTTTAATTTAATTTTTAAAAAATTATATATTTTAAGTGAAAGTAGGAATTTTTGATGGATTTTTGGACGGCTAAAAATGTGATCAAATATTAGTTTGTGTATTTAAAATCATATTTTTGTTACATATATAGATTTAACACTCAAAAATTATGTGGCACTTTGAATGTGAAGAGTTCACTTATCAAACTTGTGATTTCAATGAATTTGTGTGAGATTTTAGACAAATTAGATATGAAAACAAACTGGAAATCTTTCCAAAAAATTGTCTTTAAAGACTACTCTTATATATATATATATATATATATATATATATATATATATATATATATATATATATGAAATAGGTTATTATTTTATGTGGGCATGTGGTATTGATAAGTCATGGTATTGACATATGATATTGTAATAAGAAAAATAAGAATATCCCCTAGAGTGAATCTCCATGGTTAAGAAACATTTTATGTTTTTTTTTTTTTTAATACATACATGTTTGACTTATATATTATTAATTTTTAAATTAATAATAATAATTTACAATAAAGTTACAGTTTATTTAAGACTTTTGATTTTTATTTTTTAAATCTTAAAAATGTGAGATGTATCATGAAGTAAGTGTCTTAATGCTTATTGACATTTACTTTCCATTTAATTTATATGGCTAATAATACTATATTATTTGGAAGAGTTAATGAGCTAAACAATTATTTTTTAATTTTAACTAATAATTTTTTTAAACTCAATTTATTAACCTTTCAAACATCTTGTTTATATTGTTTATATTAGAAAAAATTATTACGCACGCACTAATCTTTTTTAATTTTAATGAATAGAAGATTTTAAATACAAAATGTTATTTTTTCTACTCTCTTATATTTAAACTTGATGTTGTTGGTAGTCTATTGAATGTAAGGGTATCCTACATGTGACAAAAAAATAAAAAATTCTACCCCTCCTTTAAATGTCACTATGAATTTCAATTGACGTAAATATTGTGGAAATATAATCAATGACTAGGTTGGAGGAGCGGACACGGATTAAGAGATTGAGAAGTTTCTAGTTTGAGTGTAAACCCAAGCCACTTCATTTATTTTATCACCTATGTCCCTAATGAATTTATGCCATTGCTAGTGCAATCATTGAATTCATATATGGGATTCTTGAGTGAAGGATGAGCTCATACACTCTCGTTTCTTGTGTAGCATGTGGCATATTAAACACCCCAAAGAACAATGTGAAGAAAACAGAGACAGATGGGAGACAGTATTGGAGAATGCTAAGAATTATGCAAGAGTATTCATAGACATGCAGATAAGAGAAATTGTGAGAGATCTCGTGGATGAAAAGAAAGGGAACGAGGTATTTGTTGAATCGGAAACAAACTGAGGAGCATGGTACAAAGTGAAGACGAAAAAACAAAAGGTGAAGCCACAATGTGTTCTAAAGTCTTGTAGGGTTTTGTAGGTGGAAACACAAAGTTCTTTGGATTCTTGTGGTGTTTATAAGGTGGATACATTGTGTGTTTTGGATTCCTATAGGGTTTTCCAAGTGGAAACACTGTATGCTCTAGATTCCTAGAGTATTTTGTAGGTGGAGGCACAATGTGGTCTAGACTCCTGTAAGCGGGTGGAGACATTGTGAGCTTTGGATTCATGTGTGATCCAGGTGAACTAGATTGGTGTGATTTCCCTTGAGCACTTAACTCCTTAGAATTGGAATCTTATTCGAGGGGTGGTTAGAGACAACAAAGATTGCAGTGCAGTTGTCCTATGGTTGGCTGGAGAGTTGAAGTCCCTCCCTCACTTGTCATACATCTAAGTCAATGATCCTTAACTATATTTAATTGTACATGAATTTCACAGTGAATAATGAATGATGTTGTTATGTGTTAGAACAATGAATGTATCAACTTTGTTAATTGAAGAATGTGATATTCCTATTTTTCTTTGATGAGATGTTATCTATATGTTCTCATGGTTATGAGGGGCTTCGAAGCCTCTCTGTTTGCTGGAAATTTCTTAGGTTATAGAGTTATTTACATGGCCTTGTATGAATGTTCGTTGGGCTCATCTAAGTTGTTACATCATGTGCGAATTCCATTATTTGGAAAGTTATGGATCTCATGGATATTTTATTGTTCAAGACAAAGTGATTGTGATTCACGGTAAAGGATTGATGATCCCACATTGTATGATTTAACAATGGATCTGATAATAAATTTTCAGATTCATATTGTGATAGGGTTTGATGTTTTGTATTTGAATTTATGGTGAAATAATAGTTGTGGTTGAGATTTTGGTACTACTTGAGTACTAGCTAGTTTGGTTGATCCATTGTATGTACTATGGTTATGTATAATTCCTTGAAAAGTTAGGGTTTCAAATGGATTTATCCCTATAGAAATATTTTTGGTGTTTTGATTTACACTTTGATTTAGGGAAGGCTTTAACAAGTCCCCATAAATTCCTTATATTTTCTAATTATGTGTATAGAAAAAGGTTATACTTGTATCCAGGACTAGACGAGTCACTAGCGAGATTTTGTGTTTGGGCCATATCTACTTCAATGCTAGAAAATGTATCTAGGACTCTGGGCATCCTACTAGTTTACACTTTTGCATCTTCAGAACACACTAAATTTGAAATGACCTAGACATGCTTATGGAGAAGCAAGTGAAAAGATGATATTATTGGCATTATGGATGGTTTAATGGTTGGCACTGATGTCAACCTAGTTTTTTGTTGGTTTGGATGAATTTCCAATACTTGTCAGCGTTATAGACCTGTTTTTGAGCTATGTAAAGGTGGTACAAATGTATAACAAGTTGGTGAAGCAGTAAGACAAAATTTTGCGTAGAGTAACTATGATTTTCCACAAGTTACCACATATTCGTTTGCAAAATTACTATCACAAAGTGATGATTGCAACATCTTTGCTAGATTCTCATTCTATCCATCTGATTATCCTCTCTAGGAGACAAACTCAGCCCTGCGATGATGTTCGTAGTCGAAGAAAATAAAAAAAACCAAGGGCTAAACCATCAAATTTCCCAAGGTAATTTATGCAATTGAGGGTTTTCAATGTCTAATTGTTTTGTCAACAGAAAACATCAATAAATCCATGGAATTTTCCCAAGGTGATTAAGGGGAAAAGAAAGTATAAATACCCAAGGAAATCAATTAGTTTGTGTGCACTTGAAAGATATATTTCTTAGTTGTGGCATTAAGTACTCATTACATCTATTTTATGAATTGTTTTATGTGTTCTTGGACATGTTTAAAGGAGTTCATAAATCGGTCTTTAACTTTCATGTATGTTTTTAATATAATATGATGGAGAAAAAATTGAATGAATGATCTCTAATGTAATGCAACAGTATTATACGCAAAGTGCCAAACCAATTGACCTATATTGAAGGCTAGCTCAAGTTTTAAATCTTGAATGCATGATCATTCAAACCAAATCCGCTTATTTTTTATGGTAATGTTACATTTTTTAAGTGTGTGTATCTCTCCAGAGTAAGCATTCTAGACTTGATTTGTAAAGGGAATAAATTTCTATCCTGATTTATCAATCACCAGTAAAGACTCTTGTTTACCAATTATCTATGTTGTGATTGGTTGTCCAATGTGTTCAAGGAATATATGTTGGACATGTTGCGTATAAACAAATCTGAAAAAAAATGTGATGCCAGTTTGACAGTGCATGTGTGGTTGATGTTTTTTCTGACTATGAGGAACGTACTCTTGTAATATGTTGACGCTTATGCTTCTACATTTGAACACTGACTTGTTTTTGAATAGTGTGATTATGTTTTTTATAGTGCAAGTAGTTCTTGTGTGATGTGATCTGGTGTTGATTTCAAGGGTTTATGCAGATGTTCATAGCCAAAGGATTGTTATAACATAGGTAATTGTTGTAGAATTATGATCCAAGGAAGAGTTTGAATAGAGTATGGTTTTCTGAGTTGAATCGCTAGAGCGGAGTGTTGAGCTATAAAATTATGTTGTGGTATATACATGTGCTAATAGTGTTGTGGATGCAGGGGTATACTACTAGTCATTTTTTTGTGTAAGATCCACTCATACTATATGAATGTATGAATTATTTACTGCTAACCGAGAGTATATATTGATGTGTGCATGAGTCATGTGTCCAAATATAATGGTGATATATAGATACTTGTATATGCTATTGTTTGTCTTAGGGAAGTGTGATGCTTCAATTTTTAACTAGATAAGTGTTGAGAACATTCTATTGATTTGAGAGTTATAGGAGGTAGAGTCATGTTTATGAATCAATGTTTATTGCAGAGAGGATTTTATATTAATTTTTCATGCAATACTATTTTAGTTGCATAGGGTTTGATGGTGTTGATGTACTTCCAGGACTTGATTGATGCTTGCTATGGTTGTGGCAGTTCATGAAGAAAACACTTATGGAGTTATAATAGTGCGGTTATGTATTTATTCTGAATTTGAGCCTTGTAACTGCTATGTATTTGTTTTAACTTTGTTAATAGGGTTTCATAGTTTTTCCTTGTTACCAATTGCATATTGCAGAGTTATAATCTAATGTGTTGTTATTGTTGAGAGGAGTTTCATTAGTATCTTTCTTGCAGTGATCAAAGCCAGAATTTAGATACAATTTTAATGTATGTATTAGAGTTATATATGGTTGTATCACAAATGCCTATGCCTATAATTTTAATGCATGAGTTAATTCAAATTTTTGGCTAGAGCGTTTGGAGGTTGAGTCAAAGTAATGAAATTGCTCGAGTATTGTTTACTACCTATGATGGCTAGGTGAGTTGAGTCATGTATGAGTTAATGCTACAACATTTTATTATTGTTATGTTTTTGTAGCTAATGCTAAGAATGTTTCTTGATATATCATTATGGTTTTACATTGATTTTTTGACTTAGTGATAGAAATTTTATGTTTCATGGGTTTTATATTGCAGTGAGCTTGACTATAAATTGTATGAGCGAAGACTTTGAATCAGATCTGAGGAGTTTTTAATAAATTGATTGTTGATGTATGCAATTATGGTTTTCCATTAACTGATTTGGTTACTGCAGAGAGGGCTTATTGTCAATTGTGCATAGGATATTGTATGATCAAATTTGTATTTAGTGATTGTGCATAAATATTTTTTTGGTCGAGACTGAAAAGTATGAAACATGGCCTACATTATTTGGTTTTTGTTGCAAGTGGATCCAATGTGATAGATTTCGAAATGAGATTCATAAAGGGTCAGAAGGTTGGAGCCTTCAGTGAGGGAGTGGTAGCTTCCTTTTGGTGGTGGCCAGAGAAATTTCTGAGGTAGTAGTAGCTTCCTTCAAGTAGTAGGTGGAGAAAAAATAGGAGGTGGTAGCCTCCAGCAGGTAGGAGCCTACACACTGGTAAAATCCTATGCAAGTTCAAAATGTAAAAGATGATTTTTTGAATATTAAGGGGGAATAGTGTGCATAGAACCAAAGATATGGGTGTTGGGTCTGTACAAAGTGAGCCTATTAAATCTATTACAGATCCCTCACTTTGTGCACTTCAAAATAAACAACATTTTCATTTGGAAATTACTTGCGCTAGTGCATGATGATGCACTATGGTTTGAAGAGTGCATTCCAATAGATGTTGCATTAATCCACAATATCACTGGGTTACATGCTACATGTGCAGATCCAAATGTAGATTTTAGAGGAAAGGCACAAGAGAAATCAGTCACCAACCATATTAAGAAGAAGTATCAAGTCTCGCGAAAGAGTCGAGGCTTTGTGGTTAGCGAGATAAATGACCTGGTTATTCAGTTCATCATGCTCATCTTGGTCTACAAGACGATGTGCAAATTTAGACTGACGGAGGTTCCTGCACATGCAATTGTTGTCGTAGGACACTATGAGAAAGGAATAATTTATAACTGGTCTCATTATTTGTGAAAGGAGTTCCTAGAAAATTTGCGCGAAGCATAGGAGGAAAGCAATAAATTCCATTATGCTTAGTTGTTGTTACTAATTGCATTAATAGGGTGGAAGACCCCTGAGGAAACTTTGTTTCCTGAGATTGAGCCCTAGATGTGTGAGGTTGCATGGTACGCGACACTTTTGAATTCTTTAGACCCTTCATGTACTAAGGAGAATAAGATTTTGTGTGTCCTTTATGATGCTTCGCTATATCAGGTCGTGTAGTCTAAGTCGTGGTTGTCTCCTACACTCTATGAAATATATAAGATGATAGTCGACTTCAAGGACACGTTCCACAATATGCACATATGCATGAAAGGCATCGTGGAGGGAGTTTGGTACGAGTTACCCTACTTAGTCACAAAGGATGATTTGATCCAAGTCACTGCAGAATGACCACCAACATGTTTAGATCTTGTTGCATCCACATCTATCACCAATATGATGAAAAGGCCGTGTACTGGCACTCATCCAGATAAAACGACAGAAAAGGTGACTGAGAAAACTCAAGAGATATAAGCCACATTGACCACCACCGGTGAGATGATCGACTTAGAAAAGGACACTGAGCCGAAGAAAAATGGTTTTATGTCAAAATATATAGTGGAAGAATTAGAATCACATACATATAAGGGAGCAAAGCGTGGCTCTCAGGCCGTTTGTGGATCATGAAAGAAAAGGAAGGGGTCTAAAGATGATGGACATAATGTTTTGACGTTGTCGGAGGACGATTTGAATGAGATTGCAAACACAGTCACATATGCTACTGAGGATCATTGGACTGATACGGAGGAGAAGTATACAATTGCTCTGGAAGTTGTTCAGGTGGGGATCCAAGAGCTCAACATCCAAGCGAGCATTGCTCAGGTGAGCCAGACCAACGCGCAAGTCACCAGCACAAACCCGTTGGATATAGCATTACTAGCCACCGGGGATGCTTGTCTTGTGAAAATCCCCACGCCAACCATCCATGTGGACACCATCTAACGTGCTCAATTGCGCAGAGCAGATGATATTAATATTAACTTGTATTTTTTACCTGTAGGAAAACTACACTTGATGCATACCATGATCGTCGATGAACTTCAGTTTCGAGAGGCTGTCACACACACATCTGTAGTAGAATCCAAGAAGCAGGCCAAATATGTAGATAAAAAACAACAAGCCACAGAAGTAGCATGTCCTACAGCCGAAGCCCAGCACACTACCATAGAATCAAAGATTCACCAAGTCTGTATCGATGTTCAAGCAATCCTAGCCATAGCTACCCCAGAAGAAAAATTGGAAGGACTGGTTTCAACCCTAAAAGCATCGCACGCTGAAGTGAAGACCGTCTATGCAGAGTTTGAACATCAAATTGTGGATATGAAAATGAAGCTGTAGCCTAAGACTCCCCCTGAGGTTCGCGAAAAAAGGGCATTCGAAGTCAAACAAGCCATAGAGAGTATTGTTTCTATAGTCACCCAATGTGACAACCTATTGGATGAGGCTATGTGCATATGGACGTCTATGGAGAATGATCTTGTAGTACAGTAGCTTCGCAACGAGCTACACCAAAAAGAGCAACAATTTGTTGAGATCTAGACAGTGGCGTTGAAACTTATTCTTCCATAGTGCCTCGTTTGTCTCTAGGAGGGTCAGATAATCCAAATAGAGATTAAATGCATGTGTCGTAAAGAGCAGTTGCTGGAGGCACGTATGCAACCATGAGTTGAGGAGGATCTCCATATTTCATATACTCTGGACACTACATTGAAGGTGATTGAACAGACACATAGCAATATAAATATGGCCACTGAAGGGCCCACCACAAAGAATTTAGTTCTACAAGTGCAAGGAGCTACAATGCAAAGTTTGGAAATGGTGCTCCCTCTAAAATCTTTTGTCAACACGCTCGAAGCTAAGCTTAAGGAACATATGCCTTAGTGACTCGGGATGAGTCACATGTTTGTGTTGGGGGCCTATTGGAGCGGTGTCCACTGCGATACATTTTTTGGTATCTTTTTGTACAAGTTTTGTATATGCGCACTGTGAAAATGAGTCAAGGGGCTTTGGGGTGAATCAAAGTCCCTATTTTGATGTAAATGGGTTTAACTGTAAACTGTGGGCCTCAAACCATGGTTTGAGACCATATTATCTGTGCTCTAGAAGAATATAAATAGATAGATCGAGTCTAAGGAAGTTAATTTGAATAGACTATTATCGTGATCTGAATTTTTATGCGTCTGTAATACTTTTGTAAGGGTTGTCTTGGTTGGGTAGAAAGTCTCTTGTTGGCTGTGTGTGTGGAGACCTATTCTTAGCTGTGTGCAAACTCCGTTGGCTATGTGTGAAGAAGGGTAAAGTGTAAGGGTGAAGTCTGATGTACTAAAAGGATCTGAATTAATACAAGGACTAATTTTGGAAAAACGTTGTGTATTGATCTGAGTTATCTATTATATTTAAGATTTCATTTCTTATGTGTTTCTTATTTATATCTGCGCAAAGACATTTGTTATGGTTATTTATGCATATTAATGGTTGATGAATATGCTTAAGTAATTACACATTATTTATATTTGGATTTGGTTTTGTTATAATATATATGTGCTAGAGCGATCTGCAATTCTGTCTATAATATGTTAAGTATTGTGGACATCTGTTTATGATTGATACAAGTCTGCAATCGATCTGCTTAGGGCTACTTGATTTTTTTCTTCCTCAAGGTGAGGAAACCTGGTTCCAGCACCCCCCCATACTACTTCGGGGGAGAATTTCATCTACCCAAGAAGGTCATTGCCGAAAGGTCCAGTAGTCCTATTGGAGCGAGGTCTCATGCACTACACTTTTTGGTATATTTTTGTACAAGTTTTGTATATGTGTGTTGTGCGAATGAGTCAAGGTGCTTTGGGGTGGGTCAAAGTCCCTATTTTGATGTAAATGGGTTTAAGGATAAACTGTGGGCCTCAAACCATGGTTTGAGAACATAGTATATGCGTGCTAGAAGAATATAAATAGATAGATCGAGTCTAAAGAAGTAGGTTAAGTTGAATAGACTATTATGATGATCTCAATGTTTATGTGTCTGTAATATGTTTGTAAGGGTTTTCTGGGTTGGGTAGAAAGGCTGATGTTTGCTGTGTGCACGAAGACCTAGTCCTGGTTGTGTGCGGACTCTATTGGTTGTGCGCAGAAGGGTAAAGTGTAAGGGTGAAGTCTGATGTACTGAAATGATCTAAATTAATACAAGGACTACTTTTGGAAAAACATTGTGTATCGATATGAGTTATATGCTCTATTTAAGATCACATTTCTTCTGTGTTGCTTATTTATATATGTGAAAAGACATCTGTTATGGTTATTTATGCATATTGATGGTTGATGATGTTAGGACCCCGTAATTTGTTAGATTCGTGAGAACAAATGAGCAGGGTTAACATCAAACCAATCTTTGGAGTCCTAGGACCTAGCCTGCCTGGACTTAGAGAGGGATCTCTCTATGCTTATGTAAAGGATTCAACTTGTTTGATTTTAGGCTAGTTATAGGGATTAGGGTTTTCTTTTTTGTTTTTTTGGTTGTATAAGTTGTCGAGAAGAATAAGTAGAGTAAGAGAGGATCAATCCATTGGGCTATGGAATATGCAAAGATTTTGAAGAGTGAAAAAATAGTTCAAGGGAGTTTCATAGGGCAAGTAAACAGGGCCAAATGGATCTAAGTAGGTTTTGAGTGAGTGAAATGAACATGGAGGAGTGAATATAGTAGTTAAGGGGAAATTAAGGATCCTTCAACAAACTAATAACAAGAAAAAACTTTCAACATGATTAACATAGTAAAAACTTGAAGAGAAATGAAGGATTCTTCAACCAAACAATACTAAGCAGACCTTAGAGAAACAGATAAGTAAACTTAGAGATCAGTTAAGTATTCTATGAAAATTACTTGCAAACAATTATATTTTTAACATAACATCTCAGTAAAACTAAAGAGCACTAAAGAATTCATTAGTTAAACTTTAAGGAAGAAAACATAAAGATCTGAGGATGCAGACAAAACAGGGTGCCAAAAAGACATATCCTACTCTAAGATTTCTATCCCATGATCAAAGAAACATAATGAGAAATGAAGAAAACATGTACAAAGGTGGAATACATCACCATTCAACAAAGCTTTATGAATCCTAAGAATGAGCTCAATCCGCAGCTTCTCAGTCCAAATCCATCACAAGACACGAAAGCCAATTTCACAATGAACTCAGATTATATATCATATTATGCTCAACAACCAGCCAACAATTACAATGAGGCCTCAAGGCTCTATTTAACTAGAAAATGAGGAGGTGGAAACCCTAAGAGGCTTCTAGAAACCATAAATACACCATAAATGTCATTTATGTCCAAAAAGGTCATGCAAGGCCCAAGGCACATAATAACTATTGAAATAAATGAAAGATAACTTAAACATAACTCCTTAATCAAATCTGGAGTGACTTGCCCAAAAAATCTCGAAAATATCCTTTAGTGTGTTTTGTTGAATTTTTTTCAAGGGGGCAGCTTTAGAGGTCTAAAGGCGCAGCGCCTGCACAGGAAAACCGGATCTTCTTACAACCAAGTTTTGAAGGCCTTCCCGATGTTGGAATTGGCTCTGTGATGGCTCGTTGGAAAGCCTGTTGGATCTACTTTCTAGAATTTCCCTTGGCTCCAAATTCTATGAAATTTGGTGTGCATGCTGTCCTTGGGCTGATAAATCAAAAAATACAAAATTTACCTCCATTGGATGCCTGTAGGAAAAGCGTAGTGCCAAGGGTGTTGCACTTTCGACCCTTAATATCAGTCAAAAAACCAAAAAATGTCAAAAACTTGCCAAAATTTGTAATTATCTTCCTCATGGGGTTTCAGAGGCCTGTAGAGAATCTTCAATAAGAATTCCAAGGTTTTCTTGGTCTTTTTCCTCCTAGAGTGCTTGAATTTCGGTAAGGGCTCCTTTGAGCTTGGCCCTTGCAAATTTGTTCCTCAAGGCATAGTGCTTGGCCATGTTTTTCTGTAGGCCAAGGTCCCTTTGTGTCTTCTTCAGCTATTTGTTTTCATCCTTATAATACTCAATGATATGCTTTTCCATGTCAAGATTTCTTTGCAGGTCTCTAATCTCAACATCCTTGCTTTGGAGTAAGATGCTTGTAATCCTCTCCTCATCTTCATTTTCACTGTCAAGGTCAATGAATTGGCACTCTTGTTTAGTTTGATGCTTGCCTTTCTTATATCCAACAGTGACCTTTTCCTTGCTTTTTTCAAGCTTCTTTGTTGATGTAGAAGGCATGTCCCCTTGCCTTTTAGAGGTAGAAATCACATGCCTTTCTCCTCTTTGGTATGTCAAAGGAAGAGGTTCAACTCTGCTTATTTTAGTGCCATGTATTTTGTTTCCATCATTGTGGTCATCTTTTTTTGGCTCACTTCTTCATTTGTATCCTTCGTGCTGACATCACTGCCATTTCTTTGTTTGTTTTCCTCATGGCTGTCTTCATGATTACTATGAACTTCAGTGTCATTTGTTTTACTTATCTCAACTTCTTCATTACCTTGATTGTTTCCTACCTCATTATCTCCAATATCAGCCTCATCGTTTGCCTCTTCACTGATTTCTGCACTATCATCATTACCAATGTCAGGAGCCTCATCAAAATTTGTTTCATTGTCTTCTGTCTCCATGTTTTCTGCACTATTCTTTGTACTGCCTTCATCTTGCTCATCATGGCTTTGTTCCATACTGTATTCTGCCTCCTTGTTGTGATTTTCAATGTGGTTTTCACTTCTATCATCAGCTTCTTCACTGACATTTTGGTCCTTGGTGTCACTGCTGTCATTAGCATCATTATCACTGTGAGGCTCATTGTCTTTACTTTCTTCATGGCCATTATGACTGTTGTCATGATTCTCATTGCCATCTACCTCCATGTCTCTAGTTTCATTGATGACCTCTACCTCTTCACTTTCCTCATTACTGCTTGTCTCATCATTATTGCTTGACTGATCATCACCTTCTCCTTCATGGTCACTTGCTTGTTCACTGATACTTCCCTCTTGATCTGAGGCATTGGGAGAGGGTGAGGAAGGAAGGTTTTCTAGAGGTGAGGATACATGTGTAGATGATGAAGAATGATCAGTAGGAGATGATGGGGGAGTAGGGGGAGGAGGATGAGATGATGAGGGAAAATTTTGCTGAGGATGGGGCTATGGGTTTGTGAACACTTCATGAGTAATGAACACCTCCCATGGTATGAATTTTTGATCCAACTGATGTAGCAAAACCATCTTGATTAAAGAGTGATGAAATAGAATTTGCATTTGCTGGGAATAGTTCCTCTTTTGTACAACATAAGACATCTTGTCAATACTCCTATAGAGGTAGTAGGGTAAATGAAGCATCTTAACCCTAGTAAAGTGCATGATTAATCTAATATGATAAGAGTAAAGTCTAGAGTACCTTTCCTCACATGTAAAATATTTCATCATGACCCTCATCAAGGGTGCATACCTCTCCAGCAAATGTGAAAAAGGGAAGATAGATTTGCAGCCTTCTTTGTATCTAGGTTTAAGAAATGGTTCATATCAGCTTATGTCTAAATTTTCTCTTTCGAACCATTTTTCACCAATATTTAGTATTCCTATAACATGGGCAATGGAATCTGAGGAGAGTTCAAAGGTCACCCCTGCAAAGTTTTTTTGTTTGTCATGTAGGTTAAGGATGAATAACCTTGTGAGCGTTGGGTGACTTTGTACCTATTGTAATCTTTCACAAAAGTGAAAACATCCCACATTTCGGAAACATGAGACAATCATAAGAGAGGCATTAAGCTCCATTGTGCTTTGGGGTTCAAACCTATTAACCTTCCCACCCCTGTATGGATGCCTCCTAGGCACTTGGCCTTCTTCACCACTACCATTTCCTCCTTCTCCTGACATTTTGATTACTATTGTTTTGAAACAAAACCTAGCTCTACTTTTGAAGTTGATACGAAAGGTGATGGAATGATGATAAGAAGGCAAATTTTTGCAAGTGAGTGAGAGGGATGAATGAAGGTGTAAGTGTATGGAATAGAGCCTTTAAGCTTTGATGGATGGCCAACTTAAAATCACTACAACCACACTATTATATCCCTGTTTGACTGATATCTCCTTGTTTGCAGGTGATGGAGGTTTAAACAGGGTTTTTACTATGAAGATTAGGGTTTTTCCTTAGGGTTTTTTCAATTTCTCTTAACATCAAAACAACAAAAATCTCTGGAGGAAAAATCATGACATCCACCTACCAATTTAGAAATGCTTTGAAGACCCTTATATGGCAGCTTGGAGGTATTTTTTTGAGTTTTTGGGTGTTTGCAGGTGCAAGAGGAGCTTCAGGCCGAAAGCATAGCGACTGCACACATATTCGGGCCTGTCAGGCTGTGAAAAGTGCATCGCTTGCACGTGTGTCGGGCTTGTCGAGCTGTGAAAAGCGTAGCACCTACACACGTGTCGGGTTTCCCTACCGAAAGCGTAGCGTCTGCACAGGTATCAGGCCTGTCAGGCTGTGAACACGTAGTGCCAGAACGCCTTTTTCAGGCTTCCCTACTGAAAGCGCAGCATCTGCACGGGTATCGGGCCTATCGGGCTATGAACACGTAGCGCTAGAACGCCCCTACACGGGCCTGTCAGGCCTCCTGGGTGAACACACAACACACCTCTGAACGCGCAGCGCAGTGAACATTTTCACAATAAATTCCTTTGAACACGCAACGCCTAACCTTGAACATGCAGCGCTGACCTGAACGCGTAACGACAGGTGGATTTGCCCAGTTTTGACTAAAAAAACACATTTTCTCCTTCTGAGGGCTTCTAATTCTTCTGCAAGGAAACAATGAGTCAAGGAAAAATCAAAATAATATTTTATATGTTTGGGATTCAAATTAAATAATTTGTGAACCCATCCCCTAATGTTTTGAGTCCTTTAACTTTTCACTAAGTCCTTTGACACTTTTCTGTGTAGGAGACTTAAAAACCTTTGAGTGATTTTTCTTTTTTTCTCCTTGAGAATTTATATGCTCATTTGATGTCTTCTTTGGAGGATTGGACATAGTAGTGTTTACACAGTTTTATGTGCTTTCCTTCACAATTTTTTACTAACCACCTTTCAGTGTTTGTATGCAGGTTTGCTAAACATGGTGAATTTTGACCTTTTTAATTCTGAGGCTTGATACATTTTCTTCTGACACCTTTGAGACAATCACTCTTTTACCACTATCATGGGTTTAAACAATTCCTTTCACCTCCCTAGGCCACTTCTGATTTGTAGGTGCCTAAATTTATAATTTAAAACTTGTCCACTAATACTCTTTACCTCTTTCACTGATCCTTAGGCATGGTAAAATTACTTTTGACAAATTCTGGGATGTCACACACATCGATCTCTTCAAACCTTTTTTTGTTGTCATCATGGAGGCCTAACATTTTCATTTTACCTCCTTTGGCTATCTTTCCAAAACCCTAGGTTTCTGGGTTGCTTGAGAACAATTATTCTAAGTTCTCGATATCCCTTTAAGGTTCATTCTTTTCTATCCAGATCACCTCACATTTTTCCCAATTTTATCTGTAATGTCTAAAAGAAACTTCTTTTTACGTTTGGTTTCTTTGTGTGCCTCCTTCATGTGATTTGTTGCATTGGATCTTCGCTTGGCACACTACATGCCCATTAAGCCCAAAACCCTAGTTCTCTTCAAGCATAAGTGATTTCTTGTCTTCTTGCCATGATTTTTCATGATTCAGGATCCGACCTCCTACCTCATCAAATTTCTGCTGATGGATATATTAACACTCCTGTAGAAGTGTCAAAATCTTAGCATTCACAAAACTTCAAATTTGACAAGGTAGTCTTCTTTGGAGACTTTCAGATCTTCTTTGAATAACCATGTCTCAATATTCCAATACATTTGAGTAAGCCTTTTGCACAAGAAAAACAATATTTGGAATACCAATGATGACCTTACAACCTATGAAACCCTAATTAATTAGTAGGAGGATCCTTTGACTTGATTTTTGACTAAAACCTGGTTTAGGATCTTTAAGTGTAAAAACAGAGTTTTTGACAAATTAATATATTGGAGATCCAAAATCCAATGTACTTGATTTATCTAAAGATCCTACATAGATGGTTTTGAGACCATCAACCCTTGAGGAACCTGGTGAACATGGAAAAGAAGGGTTGTTTGGTAACCCTAGATGGGAAGTGGAGTGATGGGCAAAAGCAAAACATGATACTAAGGTTATAGGTGGGAAACTATGATATAGATGAGTGGCACAATACCATGAAGGGTTTTTTAGGAGTGTAGGTTAACCATGGAATGTAAAAATAATAGAATAGTGAAAAATTTGGGATAAGGATAATTAAGGCAGTGAGCTTTTTAAAACTCACAGTATTCAGGAATGTTGTTTTTAGAAATCTAGAACTGATATTTAGTCATCTACAGATAGTAAAAATTATTTATGACTAACAGTGGTTCCACTTGGGGAGGGAAACTCCTTTTCAGGAGGTGTCCAGGACCTCAAACCTCAAATCTCTGAGTTTTGAAGACCAGTGCCTTACTTTCACTTTGCAGATTTCTTTCCTTCATCTCTGATTTTTTTTCTTTGAAGCTATGATCTCAAAATTAGAAATACATGCTTGCTTCAACTTCATTTCTACCTACACATCATACCTTGCCTAACATTTTTTCTTCTTTTGGGTGCACTTGGACTGGCAAACCCTTGACATTATTTTTCTCTTGAAAGAAAAACAAACTATCTACTTGTACCCTTATCACTTCCAAGAGTTCAAATTATGCTGATGAACTCTTTCATTCTCTACCTAATCTATTTATCTGTCAAGATTAAACTGTTTGACAAATTTTTATTCTCTAGCCTACTAACATGAAATTTAAAACATGATCATACAAGGATTAAGCAATCTGATTTGTCATGGGCTGTGGAATTTTGGACAAGCTGCACACAGACATTTATTTTTGTACAATCAAAACTAGAAAAAATGAGGGCAGTGATTTAGAATTTGTTTAGGAATCCCTCTCTTTCTCCTTGGTTCAGATTTTGAGCATTGAGAACCAACAATTTCTTTTCCTAATCTATCCTACTAACAAGTCAAGTTTAAATAGTTTGACAAGTCTCTTTCACTAATCTATCATCATAACTTTAAACAGACTCATCATGATTAATATGTATGATTAAACATGTATGATTATATAAGACTTTTTTTCTTAACAAGTAGTGGCATTTAGGTTTTCACACCTTCAACAATACTCTTTTTTTGGGTATGGGGTTGTACCTATTCTTTTCCTGCCCTCTTTTACTTCTTTTTTCTTTTTTTGTGTTTTTGTTTCTCTTATTTTCAATCAATCAATGTTATGTACAATGAATGAAAGTTTCAAATTAGGAAGTTTGAAAAAAATAGTACTCTAGCATCCTGCCATTGACAGGACCTCAAAATAACTCAGTTCCATCCAGCTCTTGTAGAAAGAATGCATTGTTACCTCTAACTGAATGAATGATGTAAGGATCCTTCCATAAATTTTCAAATTTTCCATGCTTTCCTTTTTCCTCTCTCCTTGAATCCCACTTCAGCACTTTATCTCTAATGTGAAAATCACTAGCCTTGGTCCTTCTGTCAAAGATCTTCTTGATGTTTTCTTGCACTGCTTGTGTTCTCTTGTAAACTTATTCCCTTGACTGCTGCAAATGAATGGTTTGGTTCAGCCTTATTTGCATATCATTCTCTTCTGATTGCACCTCTTGGAGGAGCTTCATCACTGGAACTCCCAAGGATGTTGGGAAAACACATCAATGCCATAAAGTAGTTGATAGGGAGACATACCGATTGATTTCTTGGTGGTTAGTCTATTTTTTGGTTTTCTTCTAGCAACTTCTTGATGATGTTCACCAAACTTTTGTTAGAGGACTGAGCCAGCCTATTACCTTGAGGGTAATAAGTTTTTTAATTCCCTATTGTGATGTGGTACTTGTAGCAAAATTCCACCATATTTTTGGACTTAAATGAAACAGCATTATCGGTGATGATCTTTCTTAGGCAGCCAAACCGGGATAAGATGTTGGTTTCAAGGAATTTTATGATGACTAAGTCAGTGGCATTCCTAGAAGGGATGGCTTCTATCCACTTGGTGAAATAGTCTGTAGTAGTGAGGATCCACTTGTATTGGTCATATGAGGTGGGGTGGATTTCTCCAATGAAGTCCAAACCCCATTTTTGAAAAGGAGCTTCAACACTGATAGGATGCAAAGGTAAAGGTAGAAGTTTTCTATTGCCATCAAATATTTGGCACTTATGGCAAGTCATCACTAGCTTGTGGGTATCAGGGAAAAGGGTGGGCCAATAGTAGCTAGCTCTAAGGATATTTTTGGCAGTGGTTTTCCAGTAGAGGTGACCTCCACACTCTCCCTCGTGCAACTCATGCATGATTCTATTTGCATCATTTTCAAGCAAACACTTAAGCAAGATACCAACAGAATTTTTCCAATACAAAACTTCATCTATGATGCAGAAATTTAAAGCCTTTTGTTTCAAGAATCTAGATTTTTTTTTGGAAAAGGTACGAGGAGCATTAGGATAAAGAAGCATATATAAAATATCAGCATACCAAGATGAATTCAGAAATAATTCTTCAATGGGTGGAGCTGTGAATTCTTCCTGTTCTTCTAATGCATCAATCATATTCATGTCTAGTGCTTGAAAATTTGATTTAGCCATGAGTTTTGTGAGTCCCTGTCCTTTAATCAGTTTAGTGGGTCTGATTTCCAAATCATATTCTAAGATAATAGCAATTCATTTACCCCTTTCACCATTCTGGTCCTGATTTAGGATGTCTTTAACAATTATATGTGGAACAAAAGCTATGATATGGGAATGCAAAATGTAAACTCTAAAATCTTTCAAAGCTTTTACCAAGGCAAAGGATTGTTTCTCCATGATGTTATATTTTAGAGGTGCATCCCTTAATGCTTTGTTGAAGAAAGCTATAGGCTGTTCTCGTCCCATTATGTTCTTTTGAAGCAGTACTGCAACAATAGTATGTTCTGATGAAAAGGATAAAATGAAGAAATCTTTGGTAAAGTTAGGGCTGATTAGAACCGATGTATGGGTGAGTGATTGTTTTACCAGTTCAAAGGATTGCTTGGCTTCCATTGTCCACTTGACTCCTACTCCTCTTTTCAGCATGTTCGTGATGTCTCTTAGGAGTTCAACAAGGTTTGGTATGAACCTCCTCAGGAAGTTGATCTTTCCAATGAAATATTGCAGCTCTTTAATGTTTCTTGGGTGGTTGATTTGTAAGATACCCTCAATCCTTTTGCAGTCTATCTTTATCCCTTCTTCAAAAATGATGTTCCCTAAGAGTTTTCCTTCTTGAAGACCAAACCATGTTTTCTTAGGATTCAAACATAGGCCATACTTCCTACATTTTTCAAAGACTTTTCTCAAGTGGACTAGGTGTTATTCATCAGTTTTAGAATAGACAATGATGTCATCAAGGTATATTAATATGAAGTGGCCTATGTCTTCATAAGAAGCTATGTCCATGGCTCTTTGGAAATTAGCCCCCACATTCATTAACCCAAAATCCATTTTGACATACATGAAGGTGCCCTAAGGCGTAGTGAAGGAAGTTTTGTGTCGATCACTTGGAAGTACTAGTACCTGATTGTAACCTGAAAAGCCATCAAGTAATGATATTATTTTAGAACTAACCACCCTTTGCAGTATATGATCCATCTTGGGTAAAGGGTAGTTGTCTTTCAGGGAAGCTTTGTTCAAGTTTCTAAAGTCTATACATAGCCTAATATCCCTAGTTTTCTTCCTAATTGACACAAGGTTTGAAACCCATTCTGAATACCTAATTGGGACTATGATCCCAACATCATACATATTTTTGATTTCTTTCTCAACTAGAGGGACTAGTACAAGGTTTTTTCTTCTCAATTTTTTCTTGAAAGGTTTCTGATTTTCTTTGAGAGGAATTTTATGTTGAATAATTCTTATGTCATAAGACTTCAAGTCCTCATAACCCCATGCAAAAACATCTTTAAATTCTTTGAAAAACTCAATGTATTGCTGTTTTATTTGAGGTGGCAGAGTTTTCGACAGCTTGATCATTTTTGGTTCTCCTAAGCTGCCTATGTTGATTTCTTCTAAATCAGCCTCGGTGGTTTCCATTTTTGGCTTCCTAGCAACATCGTTCAAGTCAAATAGCTCTTCTAATGGGGCAAAGACCTCTTGGTAATGAATTATCTTTGCACTGTAAAACCTCGAGGTCTTTCTGATCCAAATCTTCAAACAATTCAGCATCAAGAGGATATTTTAGCATGTTTATATCAACAATACAAGGCAGCTCTGTTTTTTGGGCTTGTTTTTCAGCAAGGCAATCTTCTTGATGGATTAAGTCTGATGTTGACAATTCAAACTTAGTTTTAGGCTACAAGATGTCTTCAATCTCTTTGTTGTTTTCAAATACTTGCCAATAATTAATGTTATCCGAGACTACTGGTCTGCACTTGAATTTCATTGTGTATTTTTCATTGGTATGAGGTGTTTGGCAAGTGTTGGCAGCAAAGGAAAGTTCATTAGCAAGGATTTTTTGAGCTCTAGGAATGGAGGTAAGTTCATATTTCTCAAAAAATTTCAGGAGGTCTAAGGAAAAATTCCTATATTCTCTTAGCCTAGGATTTTTGGTTGAATACTCTCCTTTGATTTGTCTAATTATCAGCTCAGAATCTACTAGGATAGAAATTTTCTTAGCTCCTATGTCTTTTAGCAAATGTAAACCAAGGAGAAGAGCCTCATACTCTGCAATATTGTTAGTGTATTAAAAATCTATTTTGTAGGAGTGACCCTAATTTTTGTTGTGTATCCAAACACCAGCTCTTGAACCAGCTTTGCCACAAGAGCCATTAAAGCTCATGTTCCAAAGTGTTTCAAGTTCGGATTCACCATTATGTTGTTGTTTAGGGATGCCAGATTTTTGGCTATCTTTTTCTTCATTTGGTGATTGATTTGACTATCCTGGTAGGCCTAGCTCTTTCTCATTTTCATTTACTTGTTCATTAATGTCATCTTCATTGCACAGGGTAAATGAGTCAAGGTCTGCGTGGATGGAATAGAGAGGGGTGTTGTTTGGCCTATCTTAGCTGCTTACCATGTATTTCATGTGAGTTTTCCAGTACAATCTCCTTGCTTGGTTAAAAACCAGGATGGTAGCATATGACATGTCCATTTCGAGATTCCCTTGAAGTTTGGCTTCGCATGATCTTGATAAAATCATGCCATACTTCAGGGGAATTTCAGCAACTATTATGTCCATGACTAGGCTCTTGGCCAGTATTTGTGCAAGAGTGACACACATATCCTTGATTAGACCCAAATATTTGACTCTACTTGAATCCAAATAATACAAGTCTTTGTAAGGTTTGGTTATTTCGAGGCCCAACCTTTCCATCACTACCTTGGGCATAATATTGTGTGAAGCATCACAGTCTAGCATAGCATTGTGCAAGATTTTGTCATGTATGTTTAAGCTAACATAGAAGGGAGTTACAACTCCTTGAAATTTCCCCTCCACCTCAGGTCCAAACAACAGCTCAGGCTTGTCATCAGTCAAGTTTAGAGTGTCAGTGTCATTTCCTATGTTCAGAACTTCCAAAACTTGGGACCTATACACATCTTGAGTTACTAGTTCAGTAAGAGGTATGGTTATCTTGATCTTGGCAATATCTCCCTAAAAAATGAAAGGTATTTGTGATTTTGAAATATTTACATCAGTTTTATCAGCCATGATTTTTTTTGCAATTTTAATTTGCTGATTATGATTTGGAACCTTAGTCAAAAGAGTTTTTTCAGGGCCACTAGTTGATGTACTAGGGCAGCAAGGGTCACCATTTTGTTGGCTAGTTTTTTCCTTGTTTTGGTTAAGTTTCTTAGCCATGGTGTTTGTGTTTTTTTTTGTCCTCTTAGGAGTTTTTTCAGGGGTCTTCCTAACAACAGTGTCTAATTTTTTTTTCTTGGAGGTATTTTGGTTTTTCTTACTCCTAAGGTCATACTTTCTATGAACCTCCCTGATAGCATTCTCGAATCCTAATATATAGTCTTCAGAATCCTCATAGTTTGTTTAAGTTTGATTTGAGGAAAATAGAACTTTTTCTTCTTTGATGAGAAAATTATTATCCTCATCATCAGAGCCTATCAAATTTACATGGATTTCTTCTGGCTCTTCAGCCTCTCTTTCCTCTTCATCTACAAAATTTTCTTGGAAATTGTTATCACTCAAAAAAATTTCAAACATCATTGTGTCAAGTTTGTTTATGATCAAGGGTCAAAATAGGGTCTTAGGAGTCATTTCATGAATTTTACCAAAAGGGAGTATTATATTTTTAGGTTTGAACCTTCCTTAGTGTTAAATAAATTCATTTTAAAGGTTTTCCATGTCAAGTCATTCATCATTTCATAATTCATTTCATTTCCCTAATTTTTTTCATCAAAACTGTCCAATTAACCAAGAAACCTTACTTTCGTAGCGCCACTAGTTCAAAAAAGTCATTTTGCGCTATGAAAGCACTGTCTTTTCGTAGCGCAATATGAAGAAAAACTCTGTTTTCTGGTTTTGAGAATTCAACTTCAAAGGAGGTTTCTGAGCAAACAGAAAGGTATTTAAGAAACTGAGAGAGATTATTTTCACAAACATATCAAATAATAATAACCTCTCTCACTTTTCTCACAGGTGTTATCAGTTGGGATATACAAGGCTTTCTTTGAAGCCCTATTTTCAGAAACAGATTTTTCCTTTTTTACACATGTTTTTTAAAGGAAGGTTTTGGACAGCAGGAGATGTTTTTAAAAAACATAAGAGAGGTTTGTATTCAATACATAATGGCCTACAAAAACCTCCTTCAGTTTCTCAAAATAAATCATGGAGTAGGAGATATAGGCTCTATCCCAAGACCTATTTTTCTAGAAAAAAAAGGAAAAACCAATAGGCCAACCTATTGCAAATGAAGAAGAAATGCCTCAAAAAAGCTAAAATGAAGTTAGTATATGGTTTCTCTGGTTTCTAGATGATGAGATAAGTAATATTTTGAGTTTTTGGGAAATAATACTTTTCACTTGGAATTTTTTTTGACAAAACTTCATACTCAACAGTTTCGTAGCGCATTTAGTGTAAAAAAACAGAAAAGCGCTACGAAACTATTGTAGCTACCTTTTCTTCTCATTTTGATCAGTTTTCAAGGGGTTAAAGGATGAATTAAGAGTTATAATTGTCATGGAAGATGTATTGAAGGATCATTAAAATTTTTCATAAGAAAAGAACAAAGTTTTTTGAAGAAAAAAGGTTGAAATGGTAGCGCTACAAATGGCACTACGAAACTGTCATGTTTTTGTAGCGCTATAAATTATAGACTTTTGAACAATTTTTGCAGCTGTTTTTTGACAGCTGGAGGCTAGGGATGAGTGATAAGACATGTTAAGATAATATCCAACAATCAAGGACCATAAAATAAAGTTTAAATGATGGTTAGAGTGTTTAAAGAAGGAAAAGAATATTATGCCTAAAAAATAGGGTTTGGTTTCCTGCTTTTGTGGAGGTCAACAAAGTGGTCATGAAGAACTGAAGCCCATCATCCAAATTTGAACATGTGATGGTACACTTGGCAAATGATGTAATTTCAAATAGATAAGGTTGTTAGGATAAGGTTGTTAAAGATAATAATGAAGAGTTTGAGTCCTAGTTGAAATAGGATTGTTAAGTAGGGTAGGTGTATGTTTGTCATAAATTTGATGTTTTATGGTTATGCAAGGTGTCAAGAGTTATAAGTTTGATGTATATAGCCTAATATGAGATAATATCATGTTGTAAAGGGTCTATTAAAGGCCATTGAGTTGAATTAGCAAAGGGTTGTACATTTTTAGCAAGAGACTGTGTTTATTGTAAGTAACTGGTTTTCAACTTAATACAGAGATTTCTACTTGGCCAAATTGAGATTCAGAAATATCTCTAGTGTGTTTTTGTTCTACTCTGCATCTTTTTACTATCCTATTGCAGTGGTGTTTTTATATGTTACTCAAAACTCATCTATGATTCTTTGACTTCCTATAGAGGCAAAATGACTGTGTTTTTTATAGTTTCACATGTGTATCTCTTAACTAGAACTCTGATATGCCTCAATTTCCATCCTAAGCCCAATGTGCACTTTCTAATTTTATTTGCAACCAATATCAATCATTTATCTTCTTATTACCCCACATAGAGTTAGCCATCTATATTTATATAAAAAATAATTAACTCTTGAGAGAGCCCTTTCAGGTTGAGGAGGCTAAGCCTCAATCAAAATATTGGTTTGAAATAGTTACATGAGATTGATTTTATTAGCAGCCTATCAGGTCTGATTTTGTGATAACATTTTGGTAATTCTGCTGGGAAGGTGTATATTTTCCCTGGGAAGAACGACAAAGTTTCAGTTCTAAGGTCTGAGAGTAGTAGACACTTAGGCACATATTGCCTATATTTCTGCTTTGGTGACTCCACACATCAAATAATCAATTGGAAGGTGACTCCACTGCTTGAATATCAGTATATTGATGAATTTTCAATATGAATTCCATTGCAAGAATAAATGGCAGGTATGCCCCTATGAATCGGTCTCATATCCCTGGTTTTCCAAATCCTATGCCAAAGGTTGAATGGTTAACTGATCTTCCGATATTTAAAGATGAAAAGAAAGACAATGCTGCCCTTCATTTGGTTAGATTCCATATGCATGTACACGGAATTAATGTTCAATTACGTGAGGATTTTCTAATGAATATGTTTATGGCCACTTTGGAAGGAAAAGCACGGTCTTGGCATGAAAGCTTGCCAAATGGTTCATTATATTCTCTTGCTGAATTCCTTGTTGCATTTTATGAGATGTATGAAGAGTATCATCCCTCATTATTGCTAGTCAAAGACTGTTGTAAACATTGTGTGATTTTTATTGAATATTTGGAGAATTGTTATGAGGATGATGAGTTAATGGATGAGGAAATTTTAGAAGCCCTTCATGACAATCCCTTTCATCACCAAGAAGAAAGGATAGCCTCTTTCTTAGATGAAAATGAAACCTAGCAGGAGTTTATTTATGAAAATTATGTTACATCCTTTGAGTTTGAGGAAAATTTGCAGCAGACTTGTCAATCCTTTGATCATCAGAAGTATGAGAATCATTTCAAACAGCAAGAGGAAATATTGGAAGATAATTTCTACAATCCTCGGGTAAAGGACGAAGTTTATTATTCATGTCATTTCTTGCATCAGCCTACATCAAATAATGATCACACTAATGAAGAAGTGGGTGAAATTTTTTCTTTATCCTTGTCTTCTAATTTGAAGTCATTTGAGTATAAGTCAGAAGATAAGATTCAATTTGTGGATGAAGCTGCTAAGAATTTTGGGAAAGACATTGAATTTTTTGAAGGTCAAATTCAATCTTATTATCTTCAAGATCAAGATCAGTATTTTAAAAAGCTTTCCATGCTAGAACACAAAGAGAGGGTTTTGCTTCCTTTCTCTTTTGAGATTGAGGAAGAATATACTGTTTTTGAAAATTAGTTTGAAAAATAGTTTGAGAGTACACAATTGAAATCTTGTGTGGCTGAGAAAAGCATATATAAGTTGTCCAAAGCTGCAGAATGTCATGAGAAGCATCAAACAGATCATGTCTTCTTTGATCCTATAGCTAACTACATGGAAGATTTCTACAGTCCAAATTTACAGTTATGTTTTCATTATGAGGATCAGATACATTTTATGTTGCCTTGGTCATTTCAGTATCATGCTTACTTTTGGTTCAAGTGCAGTCAATAGGTTCAAATATCAGACCAGTTCAATGACTGGCTTCACTGGAAGTTTCATGTTGCTTGAGTTAAAAATGGAGTTTGCAGCTAATAGGGTAGGTAGGAGCATGTGAATAAGCTCAAAGTTGAATGAGCATCAATTCAGTAGGTACAGATTTTGTTCTTCTGTAGTGATCATCAATATTGAGCCCAAGGTGAAGGCTATAAGAGTTTGAAGAAGACTTGGTAAAATTTCAAATTTTTTATTCCAAGAAGATGGATAGCAGCACTGGAACTATTCGTTCTTAGTGTACCACAGGGGCACACTATCCCAAGTGGAGCCACTGTTATTACTAAAAAACGTTCAAACATCATTGTGTCAAGTTTTTTTATGATCATGGGTCAAAATAGGGTCTTAGGAGTCATTTCTTGAATTTTACCAAAAGGGAGTATTAGATTTATAGGTTTGAACCTTCCTTAGTGTTAAATAAAATTCATTTTAAAGGATTTTCATGTCAAGTCATTCATCATTTCATCATTAATTTCATTCCCCTAAGTTTTTTCATCAAAACTGTCCAATTAGCCAAGAAACCTTACTTTCGTAGCGCCACTATTTCAAAAAATTCGTTTTGCGCAACGAAAGCGTTGTCTTTTCGTAGCACAATATGAAGCAAAACTCTATTTTCTGGTTTTTAGTAGTCAACTTAAAAGGAGGTTTCTGAGCAAACAGAAAGGTATTTTAAGAAACTGAGAGAGGTTATTTTTAAAAACATATCAAATAAAAATAACCTCTCTCACTTTTCTCACAGGTGTTATCAGTTTGGAGATAAAAGGATTTGTTTGAAGCCCTATTTTCAGAAACAGAGTTTTCCTGTTTTACACATGTTTTTCAAGGCAGTTTTTGGACAGCAGGAGATGTGTTTCAAAAAACCAAGAGAGATTTTTTATTCAATACATAATGGCCTACAAAACCTCATTCAATTTCTCAAAATACATCATGTAGTAGGAAATATAGGCTATGTCCCAAGACCTATTTTTCTAGAAAAAAATAGGAAAAACCAATAGGCCAACCTATTGCAAATGAAGAAGAAATGCCTCAAAAAAGCTAAAATGAAGTTAGTTTATGGTTGTTGTGGTTTCTAGATGATGATATAAGTAATATTTTGAGTTTTGGGGAAATAATACTTTTCACTTGGCAATTTTTTTGACAAAACTGCATCCTCAATAGTTTCGTAGCACATTTAGTGTGAAAAAGCATAAAAGCGCTACGAAACTACTGTAGCTACCTTTTCTGCTCCTTTTGATCAGTTTTCAAGGGGTTAAAGGATGAGTTAAGAGCTATAATTGTCATGGAATATGTATTGAAGGATGATTAAAATGTTGCATAAGAAAAGAACCAATTTTTTTGAAGAAAAAAGGTTGAAATGGCAACGCTACAAAGGGCGCTACGAAATTGTTGTGTTTTTGTAGTGCTATAAATTACAGCATTTTGAACAAGTTTTGTAGCCGTTTTTGGACAGCTGGAGGCTAGCGATGAGTGATGAGACATGTTAAGATAATATTAAGAATTCAAGGACCACGAAATAAATTTTAAATGATGGTTAGAATGTTAAAAGAAGGAAAATGATCTTATGCCTAAAAAACAGGGTTTGGTTTCCTACTTTTGTGGAGGTCTGCAAAGTGGTCATGAAGAACTGAAGCCCATCATCCAAATTTGAGCATGTGATGATATACTTGGCAAATGATGTAATTTCAAATATATAAGTTTGTTAGGATATGGTTGTTAAAGATAGTAATGAAGATTTTGAGTCCTAGTTGAAATAGGACTTTTAAGTAGGATAGTTTTCTATTTGTCAGAAATTTGATGTTTTATGGCTATGCAAGGTGTCAAGAGTTAGAAATTCGATGTATATAGCCTAAGATGAGATAATTTCATGTTTTAAAGGGTCTATTAAATGCCATTGAGTCGAATTAGCAAAGGGTTGGACATTTTTAGCAAGAGACTTTATTTATTGTAAGTAATTGGTTTTCAGCTTAATACAGAGATTTCTACTTAGCCAACTTGAGATTCAAAAATATTTCTAGTGTGTTTTTGTTCTAATTTGCATATTTTTACTATCCTATTGCAGTGGTGCTTGTTTATGTTACTCAAAACTCATATATGATGCTTTGACTTCCTATATAGGAAAATTGACTGTGTGTTTTACAGTTTCACATGTGTATCTCTTAATTATAACTATGATATGCCTCAATTTCCATGCTAAGTAGATTGTTTGTTTTTTCTAAAGCTATTTTGACCCCATAAGCCCAATGTGCACTTCCTGATGTGATTTGCAACCAATATCAATCATTTATCTACTTATTACCCCAGATAGAGTTAGCCATCTATATTTCTATAAAAAACCATTAACCCTTGAGAGAGCCCTCTCAGGTTGAGGAGGCTAAGCCTCAATCAAAATATTGGTTTGAAACAGTTACATGAGATTGATTTGATTAGCAGCCTATCAGGTCTGACTTTGTGATAACAGAAAGGAGGTCTAATTTGTTGGTCATTCTCTCTTTGTCTAATTTGAGGAGGGTCTCTTCTGAATTTTTGGTTTCTATTTATGTTTTGAGGATTGGCTTGATTTTCCCTAGGAGGTGTTCTTTCATTTAGGCTGATTTTCTCTATCATTCTTTCCATTTTACTAACTAGTTTGTCAATTTTAGCATCAGAAGAAGAGGTTGAGGTCACAATATCCTCTTTTTATGTTACTCTCTTTTCTGACCTCATCCTAGCCCTCTTCTCAATTAGATTGGCTTCTATGTTGATGGATCCCTTTTGTATGTCTTCTAAGGTCAGGGGTTCTCTTTCTCTCAACCGGTAAGCCATGCTTGGATCAAAGCCTTCTGGAAATTTTACTAAGGCTAGACCTTGTGGGGGTTTCATGTGAGGTGGGAGAGCATTGTATACACTATTGAGCCTAGTGCATTAGTCTTGGACACTTTCCCCAACATTTCTTTTAAGGTTGTTATATTCTGAAAGGATTTGAAGGGGGATTTTCTTAATCTCCCACTTTTTTATGAATGTTTGATAAAGAGAAGGGAGGTCATGTATGCTGTTAGGAGTTAATTTTTTGAACCATTTCTTGGCGTCTCTCCCTAGACTTTGGGCAAACATCCACATTTTCATGGTCTCCTCTTCTACTTCCATGTAGTCAAAAGCATCATTCATTTTGTCTACATGTTTTTAGGTAGTGGTAGAGTTAGCTCTAGTGAAATGAGGGATTTTGGATTGGTAGTCATTTGGAAAAGGTAGTAAAGGTTGTTGTAGTGCCAGAGGGGCATACCATGTTGCCATGATGGGAGGTAATAAGATCCAAGAAGGATTTACAAGGGGAGGTTTTATGAGAGGAGGTGGAGGATGAAGTGGAGTGGTTTGCACAGTGGATGTATGAGCAGGTGTGGCAGAAGTACTTGGACTAGCATATTGATTTTGGGTAGACTTGGAATGAAATGAGCCAAAGTGATGGAGAAGCAGAAAATCAAGAGGAGTGGAAGGAGAAGCTTCTCTACTAAGACTTTGGTGCAAATTTGTAGGTTCAATGTATGTATGGTCTATCCCACTTTGGGACTTGGTTCAAAATAGGTTTATTTGATGATGCAAGTCAAATTAGGTATCTTTCAAGGTTGTGAGATGTTCAGGGGAAGAACGAGCTCTATGGATTGTTATAACACTAGTTGAATATTCAACTCTAGAAGTCTTCCACAAAATATTCTCTGGGTCATCAACTATGATAGGATGGTTGGGGTCAGGGTGAGATCTGGTGTTCATTCTTCGTGACGCCAGATTTCAGACCTACAATATGGAGAGGCTGAAATTTTTGTGAATGTTTTGAAAGGCAGACCTCTCTAAATGTTTGCTGAACTTACACGGTGTGTGACTAGGCCTTTAAAACACTTATGACTGATTTGAGACAATCCTAGAGGAGGACAAAAGAATTACTGAATTTAATAGGCCTACTGGGGCTAGTGGAGTCGTCAGTTGGATGGTTTTTGTTGTTTTGAGAATATGTACTTGTGGTCCACCACCAATAATTGACAAATCCAATCTAGAGATGTTTTCAGGGGTTTTCCGAGTTTCTCCATGTAATACTAAGGTCTCTAATGAGTGTGGTCTAGTTGATTCATCATGTTGCTAGCATGGTGAATTAGTTTGGTACTACTCTTGGCTACCACTTCAAGCTTTCAAATTTTGATAGAGATTTTCTGAGGTCTTAAGGGGTACTTAGGATGTTACTGACTCAGATGTCCCACCGTAATCGCCACTATGTTAGGTCATCGTGATTTGTTATATTGGTGAGAAAAAATGAGCAGGGGTAACATCAAACCAATATTTAGACTCCTAGGACCTAGCCTTCCTGAACTCAAAGAGGGCTCTCTCTATGCTTATGTAAAGGATTCAATTGATTTTAGAGTTTGATTTTAGGCTAGTAATAGGGATTAGGGTTTGCTTTTTTGTTTGTTTGGTTGGATAAGTAGTCGAGACGAATAAGTAGAGTAAGAGAGGATCAATCCATTAGGCTATGGAGTCTGCAAATATTTTGAAGAGTGCAAAAATAGTTCATGGGAGTTCATAGGGCAACTAAACAGGGCCAAATGGATCTAAGTAGGTTTTGAGTGAGTGAAATGAACATGGAGGAGTGAATATAGTAGTTAAGGGGCAATCAAGGATCCTTCAACAAACTAATAACAAGGAAAATATTTCAGCATGATTAGCATAGTAACAACTTGAAGAGCAATGAAGGATTTTTCAACCAAACAATACTAAGAAGACCTTAGAGCAACAGATGAGTAAAATTAGAGAGAAGTTAAGTATTATTTGAAACTTACTTGCAAACAATTATATTTTTAACATAACATCTCAATAAAACTAAAGAGCACTAAAGAATTAATTAGTTAAACTTTAAGGAAGAAAACATAAAGATCTAAGGATGCATACAAAACAAGGTGCCAAAAAGACATATCCTACTCTAAGATTTCTATCCCATGATCAAAGAAACACAATGAGAACTGAAGAAAACATGTACAAAGGTGGAATACATCACCATTCAACAAATCTTTATGCACTAGTAAAAAATGGCTAATTAGTTACTAAAAAAAGGACTAAAATTTGCATATAAACGACTATTTTTCGATCGGTGACCAGTAGTAGCTAATTTACAGTATCTTATAACGCGACCAAATTTTAGTCATTTTTAGCTTAGTCATTAATTGGTTATCTCAAATTTATTGTCTAGTAGTATATTTAGTCATAAATTTTGTCATTAATTTAGTCATTGATTTAGTCATTAATTCCCATAATTAACGACCAAATATACAAAAAAATATATAACTAAATGATCATCCGAGAAAACTAATCAATGACCAAAAAAATATGACCAAAATGTTAGTCGTGTTATAAGATACTGTAAATTAGCTACTAATAGTCATATATATGCAAATTTTAGTCATTGTTTGAAACCATTTAATGACCAAATAAATATGACTAAATTTTGTTCATGTTATAAGATACTGTAAATTAGCTACTAATAGTCATATATATGTAAAATTTAGTCATCGTTTGAAACCAATTAAAGACCAAAAAAATATGACTAAATTTTAGTCGTATTATAAGATACTATAAATTAGCTACTAATAGTCATATATATGCAAAATTTAGTCATCATTTGTAGTCACAAACTATCATTTGTAGTATTCATTTATTTATTTTTGGTAGTTTCATATTCATTATATAAATGACCACTTAGTAGTTTATATTAATTTCATTTACTTTCATTAACAATCATTATAAGAAACTAATTTATTCGTATATTCATTTTATTTGTATTCATCATTAATAAACATAAAACACTAATTTAATAGTTTTAGATTGCTTTTATGTATTCATTATTAATCAACATAAATTAATTAGTACGATTTTGCAACTAAATTTAATAAAAAAATGGCATACAATTTACTTGTTCACATAATATGAAAACATAAAGTTACGTATGTTAAATACAATAGTAAGTAATATCAAGTGAAACTATAAATAATTTCTACCACATAAATTATATTATATAAAATATAAAGTATTACAATATGAGTTTCCAACTTAATATTGGTTGGAGTACAATTTACACATGAACTATTGTTTCATCACTTCAAAATATTATCATTGTGTTTCCAAGGCATTGCAGGTGAATTCACCAACTCTGAAGACTTGACCATCAATCTCCATGTGTGTCTTATGCGAGATATTGACTCTACAGGTACCATTAAACCAGTTCTCTTCTCTCTCTTTTTAATTTGCATTCTTTCGCTCCATTGTTATTGTTCTCCTCTTTTTTGAATTCATGCTTCTTACCATCAACACTGAGTTCCTTTCCTGAAAAATAAAGAAGCTACAATGCAAAGTATAAGACATGAAAGATGATGAACACTGGAATATAAACTAAAGTAGACTATAAAGGATTTATACGATATATACCTCAACATCGGCAATATTGTCAATGTCATTTTTCCCCATAAAAACAAGAAACTCGAATAAGTTTTCTTCAATTGGGCAATAGTGGGTTCTATGTGGCCAAATGATGTGTATAAACAAAGAAAATAAAATGTCACCATAGAAAATAACACCTTAGTAAAATTAGTATTCAACTTTGAAGGAAAGATTATGCACAATCATGCCAACTAAGTTACATGATAAATATATCAAGTTGTGGAATACTTATACAATGTGGGAGTGCAAAAAAAACTCCTAAAAATTGTCAAAGCTAAGTCTAAAATAAAATGAAATGAAGTAAAAAGTATACACTAATAGGATAGCCTCGTATACATGTATATAACTAGATAATTTAGAAGGCTAAGTGAATAAATACAGGGATAGAGGTCGATGATGTCAAGAATGCCCAAGTATGATGAGCATTTCCTCAGATAAGAACTACTATTTGGGTCCATTATCACATATGAATAAGCCAACTAGTCTATATCAAATTATTAATGTTTTTCTTATGTTTATGTATCACTACAATATAAGTGGATAAATTGCAAATACAATTTTGTTCCCATTGTGTTCCTCACTTGTGGTACAATATATTAGCTGTGATTTGGAGCAAATTTCCAACATCGAAAATATGTAGCAAGCACCACTAGTAATCCCACAAAAAAGATTATTTTGAAATGTAACTTTCATATTCCAGTTTCTAGAATTCGCATTCAATCTTTTAGGTTTCCGAAACTACCCAAAGGCCTTACCAAATGAAATAGTGAATTTCATTGATTTTCATAAAATGCTTATGGTACTAAAAAATAATAGTTTGGCCATGTGATAGACAATTCAAGCATGTAAAAAATTGTGTACAATATTTCTTATAAGACTCTATGTTAAAAGAAAAACTTGCATATTTCAGATAGAAAAAACATGTTTAGAAGAGAAACATTATCAGAATGAACTATATTTTGTTGCACGGGTTATTCCTAAAATAGGGAGATACCCCAATGGACATGAATGTTTGCTTAGCAGATGCGCATGAAACAAGTTCCTTGCCAATCAATCGAACAACCATCCCACTATTCCTTCTAATAGGTGTAACCATTGACTTAGAAAAATTGTACTGAAACAAAATTCTAATCAATGTAGTGAAACGGTTGTACACAAAAATATTTGCATAAAAACCTGAGGATGAACAAATCAAAGAGGCTTGAAGGGGTCACATATCCAAAAATATTTGACTCCTCTGCCATCCTAAGAATCACCCTTCTCGCAATGTCACCAAGATACATTCTCGAAACCGGTTTCTCAAAACCCTGAAGAAAGCTACAAAGAACCATTATAACTTCTTCAAATTATATTTCAGGTACTCAATAACCCTACAAAGTTGAGCAATGAAAAGTTTCATGCTAGAAATTAGGAATTTTCTTGATCCCCTAGATTCAAGCTATCTGCATCTAAAGAATTGTCATAATGAGTCTGTGGCAAATGACTAGACCAGAAATTTCCCCATTCCATGTTGATTACCTAATCAACAAAGCTAATTCCAAATAGGTCTTACGGTCTAAAATCCATAACATTAACTAAAGGTGCAAAATAAATATTCATTGATATATTCAACAAGAGAAGTATCCTTTGCAAGCTCTGCTAGGGTTTCGTCAGCTCAACCGTAACCTTCTGCGTTGTCAATCCTCTGCTCTGCCCCCGTCGTGCACTGCTACTGCAAGGTTTTGAAACCTTCCAAGCCCAAGTGGAAGCACCCATGTCAGGCCCCCCGCCACGGTGTGAGGGACCACAATCCTACCGCGATGCAGCGAACCGGACCCCCTTCGTGTAAGGCCAGCTTCTCAATGGATTGAACGACTCCTCCTCATTCGCGGAAAACCCAGTTATGGGGGCACAGTGGCAAGCAAAATATGGTAGAAGTCGTTGCCTTCCTAAGGCAGCAATCAACCCCACATTTTTCATTCCGAACAACCACCTGGAAAAATCTCAACAGTATATGAAAGATCATGCAATGATTTGTAAGTTTTTGGGGATCTGGCCTAGAGAGCAAGATATTTTGGCCTAGATCCAGAACAAGTGGTCCCCAAATGAAAATATCAAGCTTCAAATCCAGAACAAGTGGTCCCCAAAGGGAAATATCAAGCTTCAAATTAGGGCCAAAGGGTTCTTTACTATGATCTTTGAAGATCTGGAAGACCACAAGCAGATCTTTGAGAACGGACCATATTTTATGGGAAGTGCAGGCCTCTTCATCCGCTATTGGGAGGAATGCTACAACCCGAACAAAGAGGAATTCACTGTGGCTCTTGTCTGGGTTCGGCTCTACTCCCTCCCTGATGATTTTTGGGAGCCTGATATCCTGGAGGAATCGGAAACTCAATAGGCGCGTTTGTTAAGATCTCGGAGATCACCAAATGCCAACGACATGCGACCTATGCCCGAATCTGTGTCCATATGAATATATCCCAACCGCTGCCAAAATCTATCGATCTGGTCTACAACTCTACATGGACATAACCACTAGATTATGAACATGTTTCTTTCAAATGCCACAGGTGCCATGAGTATGATCATCTCTTCCGCAACTTCCTGTTAATAATAGTAGAAGAGGCTCGTACAGCTGCGCTGGCTAAGGATGGTGATGGATTTCAATTAGTTCAAAGGCGTCGATTCAGGGCCACTCAGCCATAGCAGTCCAATCCTCTTGATCGTTCGAGCCCCCAATCGCATGCCTGCCCCAAGTCCGGTCCTCCTCCCCTAAGTCGGTGCCTCCTGAATCTAAAAACTCCTTTGCAGCCCTGGCCAACAAATCCTTAGCCCTCGTCCCTCCCCCCCCCCCCCCCCCCACTCCCCCTTCCCAATCCCTCTCTTCATCCCATGGAGCTCCTCAATTGATGGACATCGATAAGCTACTCTCCACCCTCGGAGACAAGCTCTCCTCCAAGAGAAAGATCCCTGAGCACACTAAATTAGATCGACGCATCCAAGAGGTCTTGAGGCAAATGAGTAGGATCCTAGAAGCTAAGGAGCGACACAATAGGCTCAGAGCAGAGGAGAAAAAGTCTACATGGACACAACCACTAGATTATGAACATGTTTCTTTCAAATTCCACAGGTGCCATGAGTATGATCATCTCTTCCGCAACTTCCTGTTAATAATAGTAGAAGAGGCTTGTGCAGCTGCGCTGGCTAAGGATGGTGATGGCTTTCAATCAGTTCAAAGGCGTCGATTCAGGGCCACTCAGCCACAGTAGTCCAATCCTCTTGATCGTTTGAGCCCCCAATCGCATGCATGCCCCAAGCCCCGTCCTCCTCCCCTAAGTTGGTGCCTCCTGAATCTAAAAACTCCTTCGCAGCCCTGGCCAACAAATCCTTGGCCCTCGTCCCTCCCCCCCCCTTCCCAATCCCTCTCTTCATCCCATGGAGCTCCTCAATCGATGGACATCGACAAGCTACTCTCCACCCTCGGAGACAAGCTCTCCTCCAAGAGAAAGATCCCTGAGCACACTAAATTAGATCAACGCATCCAAGAGGTCTTGAGGAAAATGAGTAGGATCCTAGAAGCTGAGGAGCGACACAATAGGCTCAGAGCAGAGGAGAAAAAGTTTCTGGAAATATTCAAAAGCTCGAGCAAGACATGCATCAAAGATATCCCAAGTAATCAACTGAACCATTTTGGCACCCTTTTCAACCGATGGGCGGCTCGTCCTAGATGAACAGACTCAGGTCTCCACAATATGGGTACATAGGGAGACCCCCTTAGCATAACACTCCAAGACCCTAAGTGATATGAGAAGAGCAAGAAGGGCCGCAAATCTACCAATGAGCTTATTCGTGAAGCTCAAGAACTTTTTTTAAACTCAGGGTAGATGGGACAATTGACGGATTTCTTTCCCAGATCTTTCACTCCTTCCTCATGAAGATCATGTCATGGAATATCAGGGGCTTTAGCAGCCAGGGGAAGATCCGATCCCTTAAGGACAAAATAGGAAAGTACAAACCTTAGATAGTTATTCTGTAGGAGATGAAGGTGACTGCCGACAAAGTTAAGGAAAAAAGCCAAAGATGTTGGAGGAATAGCCAAGCCATGACGATAGAAGCCACTGGAGCTGTCAGGGGCATAACAATTCTTTGGGACCCAGGACGTGTTATCTTCGAAGACTGGGTCGGCACCAAATTCACGTTGTCGGCCTCGATTTGCTTGATAGGTGAACACTAGTGGAGGAGCCTAGTTGCAGTCTACGGGCCGGCTACACCTCGTGACAAATCGATTTTCCTCATGCATCTAAAAAGCCTTGGCAGGTTATGGGCTAAGGAAGATTGGATCCTGGGAGGGGATTTCAACTTGATTCGAAACCTGGAAGAAAAGCGTGGGGGAGTCCGTCGATTAGACCCATCCTCGCATGCCTTCAACGACACTATTAAGGATCTCTGCCTCGTTGATGTCATCCCCCGCTAAGGGCTTCATACCTGGAACAATCGACGAGGGGGAGAGAACCAAATTTCCTGCAGGTTAGACAGGTTCCTCTTCTAGGAGCACCTTATCATGACCGACCCTCAACTCTCCTCTGAGATCCTCCCCTCCATCGGCTTGGATCACTGGCCTATCAATGTGGATCTATCCTCGTCTAACCCCCCACCCCCCCCCCCCCCTCCCCCCATAGAGACGTTCGTTCCGGTTCGAGATTTTTTGGTTGCGACACCCGGGATTCGTGGATCAATTAGCTTCGTCGTGGGCAGCCCTCGGTACACCACTTAGTAACAAAATGCAATCTTTCCAGAAGAAGCTGCAAGGCCTCAAAGGCCATATCAAAGCATGGAACTGGGAAACTTTCGAGGATATTCTTGAGGAAAAGAGGAAGTTGGAAGCCAACCTGGAAGAAGTAGAACAACGAATTATCTAGGACGGCCACACGGAAGAGCTGGCCAAAAAAGAAGATCTCTTGATCAAGGACCTGGAGGAATGAAAGCAGCAGGAGGAAATATTGTGGCGGCAAAAATCCATAATTCAATGGTGGAGAGAAGGGGAACGAAACACAAAACCCTTCCACCAATCCATGATCCAACATTGGCAAAGCAATAGAATCACCCACCTGTAGGTGACCGACAACTCCTGCCTAGACCACCATGAAGACATTGTGATAGAACTACAAGCATTCTTCTCTTCCCTGCTGCACGATGAAGGTTATGACATATTGGAGGCTCTGTGTAAAGTTACCTAGAATATCCCCTCTTTGATCTCACAAAACCAAAATGAAGCTCTTCTAAGCCCAATCTCCCTTTCGGAAGTAAAGGAAGTCGTGAAGGCCCTGCCTTCAAATACAACCCTGGGACCGGACGACTTTACTGCAGAATTTTTCAAGGCTATATGGTCCTTCCTTAGTCATGAAATATGGGAGTTTGTGGAGGAATCACGACAGCTCAGACAGGTATGGTCTGACCTTAATGCCACCTTCATCGCCCTCATCCCCAAATCGAAGGAGGCAACAAGACCGAGGTACCTCAGGCCTATCTCCCTCTGCAATGTGATTTATAAGATACTTTCCACCATCATGGTCTGCAGGCTCAAGCCACTGCTTCACTGCATCATTAGTCATGAGCAATCGAGGTTTGTGGAGGGACGTCAAATCCTGGATGGCATTTGCTTCGCGCATGAGACCATCCACTCTATCAAAACACATAATCTTCGCGGAATGTTGTTGAAACTGGATCTCTCGAAAGAATACGATCTCCTCAGTTGGGATTACCTTCTAGAAACCCTGCGGGCATTTGGTTTTGCAGTTGAATGGATTCAATGGATTAAATCCATGATCTCCACTTCGTTTTTCTCCAATCTCATAAATGACGCACCATCAGAAACTTTCCAGTCCTCGAGGGGTATTCATCAAGGGGACCCGCTCTCCCCCTTTCTGTTTATTATTGTTTCCAAAGGGTTGGGATGCTTGCTCAAGGCCGCTAAACAATCCAATCAGATAACAGGGCTTCATCTGCCTGGATCAAACATTGACATGACTCACCAATAGTTCGTGGACGATAACCACCTCTTCGGTGGCGCGACTCTGAAAGAAGCCTCCCAGCTCAACATCATCTTGGAGGACTTCCAAGAAGCCTCAGGTATGCTCCTCAACAAGCTTAAGTCTTATATATATTTCTTCAACACTCCCCGCCCAGTTCAAGCTTGCTTAGCCAAAACCTTGGGTTTCAATGTTGGCTCTCTCGCCTCCAAGTACCTGGGAGTTCCCCTCCTGTTCAATCCTTTGCGCATTGTCTAGTAAGCTCTTGAACTGGAATTTTTGGGTCCTTAACCTTGTGGGATGGGCCACCCTCCTCAAATATGTCCTACAAGCAATGCCCCTCTACCAGTTGTTCGCTCTTCCAAACCCAAACTGCATTTACTCGGAACTCATTACCTTATTCTGGTGATTCCTCTGGGGAGGTACTGCAGATGATAGAAAGTGGCCTCTAGTGACCTGGAATAAGTTGTGTCTCCCAAAACTGATGGGGGGTTTGAGCTTGAGGGACCCAACTTTTCTTAATGCAACTTTGGTGGTGTTGGTTGAAAGGGGGACCGAAACTGTGCAAGACTATTTGGTCTCATAAGTATGGCCAAGGGAAAACTCTGTGTGAAATCCTTCACACACCCCTCCATATTCAAGGGTCTAGCATCTAGAACCTTGCCAACAATAATAGCGACCTGATTCACACACACTTCTTCTGGGAGGTGCACGGCTGGGAAACTGGATGCTTTTGGGAGGACTCTTGGTAGCAATCCCCCCAGGACCATTCTTTGGCAGATATCATGCCCTTCTTCCATTCCTGCGGAGCCATGACAATAAAAGATTATTGGCGCAACCAACCAGACAAGCATGGTTGGCACCAATGGAAAACTGCAAAAGATTGGCTATATACCTACCCCACCCAGGGTCAGCTCGAATTGCCCAGTATCTCGCCCAACAGAAAATCCATGCCTCCCAAGGCTCGGAAAAATTAAGATGGGACCTCTCGACCTCCGGGGTCTTTTCAGTCAAGGAAGCATATCTCCTTCATGCGGCGGTCTCGATCATCCCCAACACTCAAGTATGGAAGAGAATATGGACTAGTCATCTTTGGCTGAAAGTGGCCCACTTCCTCTGGTTAGTGATTCACAAACGTATCCTGACATGGGATCGTCTTCTTAAAAGGGGCTTCATCAAGCCTTCCATGTGCTTCCTTTGTCGACAGGCCGAAGAAACCCAACATCACATCTTCATGGACTACCCCTTAACCCAACAGGTTTAGAAGCAAGCCTTTGATATTTTTGGCCTCGTTGATGTCACCCCTGCTACCACCAGAGCCCTGCTTGAAGATTGGCCGACCCACAGATTCTCCAACCCAGTGGTCTCTAAAGCATGGTGGCTCCTCCCTATTCTCCTACTCTGGAACACTTGGAAGGGGATAAATCGTGCTATCTTTGAGAATCAAACCCCTTTCGCCCCTCTCATCTGGTCTTTGACCCTCTCCAACATTAGGGAATCCATTCTCGCGGACCCCTGGGACCCTGCGGACTGGGATGCGGGTCCATCCGATCTAGCCATCCTGCATCTTTTGAATTTGATCTCCTCCAACCTGCTCCACCCTCGCCTGACTCAGGGATGCCCTCCCCCCTCCCCCCCTTCGGGTTGTCTTCAACTCAATTTTGACGGAGCCTCCAAGGGTAACCCTGGCCAGGCGGGATATGGTAGAATCCTCCGCGATGCTGAAGGAACACCCCAGGCAACATATGCAAGCTCCATCGGCACATCGACAAATAATGTTACGGAACTAACTAGGTTGGGTTTCATGAGCAAGGTTTTTATTATACGTCAAAAGACTTCTTCTTGATGTCTTTTAGGGATTTGTCATCTTGTCATAAATGTACTAATTAAGAGTCATGTATATGAAGAGTCACGTCAATGAAGTATGCCTCAAGACTTTGTCATATAAGCCTTGAAGACATGGCTCAATATGATGCTCAAGATCAGCATTGAATATCTCCTCAAAATAGCCTATGAGCAGTGGACAAGTCGGCTCACATACCCCTGATCAAGTCAGCCTCATAACATAAGTACAGGTCAGCTTATTTACAGTCAGAATCAACTATTTAAAAGAGCATGTGGATTTCAGTTTGACACAAATTTCCGGTCAAGAGTTCTGAGATTTAGTACGAGCTTCAGGACTGAAATATAAGTGCAATAAAGAGAGAACAAAACTGTTGATTGAAAAATAGGACATTATATCATCAAAGAAAAGGATTATGGTTTGGATATAAAGATTCTGTGATCTAGTGCGGAACTTCAGGTCTGCAATAAATGCGAGCTTAGGACTGTGTTTATACGAAGGAGGGAGACGGAGTATCTTATATATATACGAAGATATATGACTGTGTTAAAGAGCGAAATTGCAAAACTGTGTTTAGTGTGAAGTTGCATGATTATGGGAAGATTACAGGACTGTACTAAGTGAAAAGTATCATCAGTATGCTCAGCAAAGTGAAGTAAAGGTGCAAGATGTGCACAAGTCTATCCATAACAAGCTGTTGATATCTCAACCCTTACACCCAAAATACCAAAGAAATGAATTAAATGGATACCAACACATATGGTTCCATCATGGTTCAACTGGGAATACAAGATTTTAGTTTTATTTGGGGCCTTGCAATACATATTTTGTGTGAGAAATACCATGAAAAATCATTACCATCCTCCAGCTCCTGCATCTACATTATAAATGGAAAAGTAGCTCAAGACATCCATACAAATGTAGACTCCAGGTTGCTATCAAAACAAGACTTTTATGACAAAGAGATGCTTTCCTGCCAATTTTGTCTAGAGCTCTTGAAGCTTCTTATATGGGCAATAACTTTAGTCTTATCAATCTTGGAACAGGTTCTCAAGTTTTATCCGGATGATCGCATAAACAATGAAATCTTTTTATTTATTGCACCTCAACTTTGTATGTACTGCAACATTTTTGGAAATGATAACTCTGATATTCCTAATCATGGTGATCTAATAGCTACTAATTTAGGATTTGTTGGAAGCCTTGAGTATTGGCTGGCTCACAGGTTGTTACTTTCAAAGGTCCCAAACAACAGGTTGAAGCATGCTAATCTTTTGAACAAGTGTTTGGAATTTTTGAATGAACAAGAACATTTGTTGGTTTGTGCATGTGCTCATGAACAGCTCAATTCCACGATGAACATTGAAAGTGATGTGCAAGTTCGTGTTGTTGGGGACCTTCTTACTATGCTACAACAAGAGATGCTTGTAAACACTATTGGAATGAAGGAATATGACACCGCACCAATAAAATTTGACAGGGTTTCAGAGTTGTCGTTAAACAAATTTCTGAAAATTGATGCTATAGGTTATGATGCCTTGCAAATTTTTCAAGTTGATAAGCATCCAAGCAGCATGGGCATTGGCAAAGCCAAGGAATTTTTTTTGTTATTTGGCAAGTTTAACAAGTGTGTCATTGTCATGGGCTGACGTCTTTTAAGTACTTGGTTCTTAATGCCTATAACCAGCCCTGCACAACAGTATAAAATATGTGAAATATATTCCCCCTTACGTGGACATTCCAACAACTGAAAAAATATAGATATTTAACATTTTAGAGATGAAACTTTTTGCACTTGAACATTGCCACACCCTACACAAAGCAACATACTAAAGATCCCCCAAAAGCCTCCAACCTAAGAAAATATTTACAATGTTACAAATATCGTTTCGGAAAAATATCACAAGGTTTGGAAACAAACTTCTCAGAAACACTCGAACACCAGGGCAAATATTGGAAAATATCAACAAGCATAAACTTGGACCTGAAAAAGTCTGGAAAACTTGAACCAAGATATACAATCTAAGCATCGCAAATTGCCCAACAAGAAACAAGATTTCTACTGTATACAGTAAATCTCCAACCCCTTCAAGCACTATAGCTATTTGACTGAAGGCCTAAAGGGTTAGCATGCTTGTTACATCACCAATATCTCGGGTTTTTCAGAGAATTACAAAGGATCTAACCATATACCCATCACAAGCTATTTGACTAAACCTAATGATTTGGCAAGTCGCAAAAGATGCAGAGCTGCAGAAGATTAAGAATTATAAAAAATGGATAGTAAGGAGAAACAAAAGACAGATGGTCCAGGAAGCATAATGTCACAAGAAATGAACTTTAAGTAACGAAAAATATTCCATTTTATTTCTGTTTTTCCATTTTTCATCACTCCAGAGTCCAAACTAGATCAAATTCCTCCTTCAGTTTCATTGAATGGACTAGCCTGGGCAAAGGTTTGGTTTTGACTTGGGGGATCCCATGTACATATTAAGGTGAAATTGATGAACATTGTTTCTTAATCAACTCATTCACCAAAAAATTTACAGCTAAGGCTAAGATTAGAAACATAAATGATAACAATTTTTATCATTACAAGAAAAATAAACTTGCAAATCAAATCAAAGGAAACAAAAATAGTTTAACAAAAAAAAAATCGTTGAATTTTTCTCAGACCCATGTGTACTGGCACCCTTTAGCATACATTTTGATGTGCAAATTGGTGTTATTTTACTTGAATTGCTTGGACAGTGCTCCAGCTACAGCGCTTTTTCCTTCAGTAGAGCAGTTCATACATCAGAGTTTGGAGCTATAATATTAATTTTTGTTTTTCAAATTTGATAAAACTACGGATTATGTATTGACTGGTTCAATTAAAGTGTTTGTTGTTTTATTTATAAGCAGTACACGTTTGTAACTTTAAGTACTCCTGAGACTCGACGATAGTGAATTGGAAAATCTTAAAGACACAGTTTGCTTTTGCAGGTGAAAAGGATCATCAGGAAGCATAATTGTATCATACTTCAAAGACAAAAGAGTTGGATCTTCTTCTAGGATACGTTTATGATAAAATGTTAGATACAGAAAGTGCCATAATAAGAGATTTGGAATTGCAGCTTTAACCTTTCTCAATGCATTTGCATATGAAATCAAAGTTCATATGGGAGCTAGACTGCATGCTCTCGTTGGAATTAGTTGCATAAGAGTACATGCATGTCAGGCTAGTGCTCACTGCAGAGTATGCACTTGAGATAAAAAAAAGGCAATCACTCATTTTATGTAGGGAACTGCCTTCTCCCTCTTAGAAACCCCTGCAAGCATTGACATCCTGCCTGTACATAACGTTGATGGCGTTATTGTCCCTGTGATCAAAAGGTTAATACATCAGAAATTGGAAACTAAGGAATCTAATCTATCCTGGACTGGACTGGTTTTCCTTTGTTTGAAATGTTTTTGGAAATTTCTATCATTTGCACCAACATATGACGATATCTTTACTCACGTTGTTCCTACCTTGTCTCTAAGCGCCCTCCTTTTTCCACTTTAAAGCCTGCAATGACATTTTACATTTATTGTGTTCCAATGCTGATGGTGCTTGTTTGAGGAGATTTCAACACTTGAGCTAAAATGCCTCCCATGCCAAGCTAATAATACCAAACACGAGTCCATTATGTATATAACTCAAATTGGTTATCAATTGTGCCTTTCTGGACTAAAACTCGACGATAGTGAATTGGAAAATCTTAAAGACACAGAGTTTGCTTTTGCAGGTGAAATGGATCATCAGGAACCATACTTTTATCGTACTTCAATGACAAAAGAGTTGGATCTTCTTCTTGGAGATGTCTATGATAAAATATTAGATATGGAAAGATCCATAATAAGAGATTTGGATTTGCAGCTTTAGCCTTTCTCAATGCATTTGCATATGACATCAAAAAATTTTGAGGAGCTGGACTGCATGCTCTCGTTGGCATTAGTTTCACACCAGTACATGTATGCCAGTGCTCACTGCAGAGGATTCACTTGAGATAAAAAAAAGAAAAGGAAATCACTCATTCTCTGTAGGGAATAATGCCTTTTCCATCTCAGAAACCCCTTCAAGCATTGACAGCCTGCCTGTACAGAATATTGATGGCACTATTTTCCCAGTGATCAAAAGGTAAATATATTAAAAATTGGAGACTAAGGAATCTAATCTATCCTGGACTGGTTATGTCTAGATTTCTTACAGTAGAAAACCATCACACAATGAAGAAGGGGATCCTATTAAGTCTAGCCTTGGAGTATTAGCAAATAGAAAAGTGGCAACAAAGGAAGTGGAAGATGTCAAACATAATGTCAGGGTACCAAAAGCACATGTCTGAATTAATGGCAACTTGGAGTTAATGATGATCATCCATATATATGATCAATCAAATAATCCTAGATTATTTATTCCCTGATGGACCTTCATGTGCTACAATACAAAAATAACTTTCTATCAAGAGTCAAGACAGTATCAACGCCTATATCTACTCAATCCTGAGAAGGGTCATAGAAATCCACAATACAAGAGGTTGTGGCTCCAAAACTTGACATGTTGGCTAAGTCCTCAAAATATATGTGGAGGCTTTTGTAATACAAAAGTCGATTCAAAACTTGTTCCTGTAGTACATCTGGGCAATTGTATTTGTACTGTTTTCGAAAAAATTGTTATTCCTACAGTCCTATGTCAGACAATAATGCTTTGCAATGCATTTATAGCAGCTTTTCATTTACAAATTAATTCTTGCATCATGCCATTTCCCAGTTTCCTACAAATTTGTAAACGAAATTTTTAAACATGTACCATTTCCCAATACCATATGCACTTCTTGATTCCTGATGGAAAAAATCACATTAAGTGGCAATGTTTTGTTGTTTAATTGTGTTTGTATGGTGAAGTGTGGACCTTAAAAGTGTATATATGGTAGATAACCATTCTTCCCAACCCAAATTGCCCTGCAATGATATTGTACCACCAATTGATTCTATAAAGAAGGTCAATCTAGTACCACAAAGATGACACCATAGTTCATGGTTTTACGACTCATATTCTAACTGAAATTATATCAAATGATAAAACACAGACATAGGTTGAAGTACTTTTTCCACTTAAAAAGCATCTGATACTAGCCAACAGGATGGAAATTCACTAGTGAGGTCGATGGAATGTTAAGCCACCACCAATGTTCCATTCTTTTAATGCTCGCAATAACTGATTTGTTGGAGAAGGGCCATTTCATAGGAAAGGGGCAAGCAAACTTTAGGAAATATTATCAGACCATGTAGCACATATCCCGGTCTTCGCTCTCAAAAAATACTTCCATTTTTTTTTACTAGCATAACTTCCCATTACCTCGAAGGACAACACTCTAATTACTAAATGAGAGTTATAAAAATACTGAGACACATTAGAGGACAAATCATACAGAAATACGTGTACCTATAGAAGTTAGTTCTTTAAATAGAGAAAAATTTCCTTCCATGTTTTCGACAAATAATGTAACTTCCCACTACCTAGAGAGACAGTACTCTAATTACTAAATCGGAGTTACAAAACTGATTGGGCACATTAAAGGATCAAACGTATTAAAAGACATGTCCCTATGAAAGGAGATAGTAATGGGCCCAAAAAATTCTTATAATCTAGATTAAAACACCCATGATCTTCTCCCTACTCAGTGAAATTGTCTCAACTTTTGAAAAAACAATTTTCACCATATTTATAGACCATCAAAAGTCATAGAACAATATGAATCCCCTTCTGATGTAATTGGATTGATACAGATAGTAGAGACACCTTCTTTCCAAATTGTGAAATGGCCTTTATTGGTTTTTGAAGGAGAACAATGATATGCTGCCAGTGGTCTTGGGTTGTTCTATTGAAGAGGAGATGTCATCCATATAAGTTATTACATGATTAGTAAAAAATCCAGCTATATTTCATCTTTTGGACAGTTGGTCAACATAATTTATAATTGTAATTATTTCAAGATGTGCATTTTTCTAAACTATTTCAATTTCCTCTAAAAGGAGGTAACAAAATCACCTACTTTTTTAGTTTATTTTAATGAGAAAAGTAGAATAGATGGAGGAGGTTTTCTAGATGTACAAGTATTCAGAGAATCATAACTCCACCACTTTTATCTCCAATATCACTATTCTCTCATTGATACTCCTGAGCTTTAGAAGAAACTGGTTCTAATTGACCTCAATAATCCTTTGCTCTTCTAGAAATCATGTAGTAAATATTTTCTGCTTTTTATATGCAGGCTTTTGAACATGTATAGTTAAAATTTTCAAGATGGTTTTGTCCTCTTTGAAGTAATATGGAAATTTTTTGACCCTAGGGGCTGTTGGGTATGTGTTATACTCTTTCCACGATTAGCCCCACACGCTGTATGTTGCATCGGGCGTAGCTGGGGGGTCACGAGGGGTGAAGCAGTCCCCACTGTTGGGGTCTGGGGCAGCGCCTCGGCAAAAATTGGTTTTTGTGTGGACCCACTCATAGGCGGATCCACCCATGGTTTTGTGCATGGTTTTGCACATGGTTTTGGGGTTCGATGGTTTTCGGCCCCTGGTATTTTGTAGATTCGGTCAAGGGAACTACGGTTATGTTCTAATCCAGGGTTAATGGATTGGGGTTTATGTATGCTTCGGCATGTATATATATGTGTTGTAACACTAAAAGGAATATAATGAAAAATAAAGCTGGTCGTCCCGATTTGGGATCCAGGGGAAAATCTCTGTGTTTATCTGTTTTATGTTTTATGCTCTCGCAGTTGTTTATTTTCTGTTATAAGATTTGTGTGTAGATATTTTTGTTCAGGGTTAAAACCTACATATGGTATCAGAGTTGTTTCAGCTTCAAGGGGACGCCTTTGTTGTTGAGGGTTTTTTTCTCGGGCCTGTGGTAGACCCTGTTCAGTGGGAGATCTACGGGATCGATTCTTGCGGTGAAAGAAGATGGCGAGTGGCGGAAAGATAGAGATCGAGAAATTTAATGGTCAGAGTTTTGAGTTGTGGAAGCTCAAGATGGAGGATCTGGTGGTGGATAAAGATCAGTGGATCGCGGTAGATCCAGGTACTAAGCCAACAGGAATGTCAGATGAAGACTGGAAGAAACTGGATCGGAAGGCTAAAAGCACAATACGGTTGTGTGTCTCAGATTCAGTATTGTTGAATGTATCTGGGGAAGCTACGGTGAAGACCTTGTGGGAAAAACTTGGGACTTTGTACCAATCTAAGTCTCTGGTGAATAAGTTGTTCCTGCGGAAAAAGCTGTATAACCTGAGGATGAAGGATGGAGACTCGGTGACAGAGCATCTGAACACCTTCAATACTGTGGTAAGTCAACCGTCATCTATTGATATTAAAATCTCAGATGAAGATAAGTGCATCAGTTTGTTGTGTTCTCTACCAGACTCGTGGGACAGTTTGGTTATTGCAATAGGTAGCAACACAACTACCTTGAATTTTGATGACATTGTCTCAGCCTTGCTGTCGGAGGAAATGAGACGGAGAAATATGGAGGGTCAAAATGGAGATGCATTATCTGTACGAGGAAGGTCCCAGAACAGAAACAAGAATAAGGTTTCGAGTGGGAGATCTAAATCTAGAGGGAGATCTAAATCTCCTGGAAAGTTTGTAAAGGTGTGCTGGAAATGCGGAAAGGAAAAGCACTACAAAAAGGAATGCAGATCTAAAGCTCCCGAGAAAGGAAAGGGATCTGATGAAGGTCCTTCTGCAGAGGCAAAAACCACCTCGGATGAAGGTGGGGATGTGTATTTGGCTTCTTCTTCAAATACACATGTAGATCATGAGTCATAGTTGATTGACTCAGGTGCATCCTTTCACTTCACTCCCCATAGGGAGTGGTTCTGCGAGTATGAGAAATATGATGGTGGTGATGTCTTCCTAGGGGATGATAGGAAGGCCAGAATCGTCGGACGTGGAAAGGTCAAGCTGAAGCCGCAAGGTGGAAGGGATTAGAACACTTCCTGTGTCTTCCGTATATTCCTACATCGTCGTAAATCTGATTTCTCAGAAGAAGATGGATGATGTAGGTGTAAACAAGAGCCCGGAAAGATGCCCGCAAGATGGTCTTGGGATAATCGGTATTAATGCGTGGAGTCTTGACCGGAACTCCAGACAAGCTGCTGCAGCACCGTTATTGATGGGTGTACAAGCCTGTGTTCCTAAAAGTGGGACGAAAGTCTAGTCGTTCGGGAGAAAAGACCATGCTATGGCATCAAAGGCTTGGACATATTGGAGAGAAGGGCTCGGATACTCCATAGAGATGGTATGGTAGAAGGTATGTCTAATTGTTCTCTAGATTTCGATTTCTATGAACATTGTGCATATGGGAAGCAGACCTGGTGAGTTTTCCTTCGGGTGCTAAGAGGGCAAACAAGATATTAGAACTTGTGCACTATGGATGTTTGGACCTGTCAGCTCCATCACTAGGAAAGTTTTTGTGTACTATGTTTCATTCATAGATGACTTCTCAAGGAATACATGGATATATTTTTGGAGGAAGAAATCAAGTCTTTGACAAATTTAAAGAATTTAAGGCTCGGTGGAAACTGCATGAGAAGAAGATAAAGGCACCGAGGACGTATACGAGGGGAGTTCCTCGCGGAAGGAATTTGAAGAGCTCAGAAGAAGTGTGGCATAGCACGGCGTAAGACTACTCCATACACACCCCGCAAAACGGAGTTGCAGTAAAGAATGAACAGAACACCGATGGAAAAGGCAAGAAGCATGCCCGCGGGTACCGAAGTCAGACAAGAATTTCGGGTAGAGGTAGTGGAGATCGCATGTTACGAGTTAACAGATCACCTTCATCGCCGTTGGAGGATAAGACTCCACATGAGGTATGGATCGGTAAGAAACCCTCTCTTTCACATCTAAGGGTATTCGGATGTGATGCATATGTACATGTTCCAAAGGAGAAAAGGACCAAGTTGATAATAACCGAAAGGTGCATCTTTATTGGGTATAAGGATGGCTTTGGGTATTACAAGCTTTGGAACCTAGAAACAAGGAAGGTTGTGTATAGCCGAGATGTGGTGTTTAGAGAGGTGAAAGATGTTGTTAAACATGAAATCATACCAAAGGAACCTCGAGAAGATAGAGTTTGAGCTAAAGGAGGATGAACTTAATTTCTGCTGCCTAAGAAGACCTCGAAGATGAAGAGCCACAAACTCCAGCCTTTAAGAAGATCAAATAGAAAGAAGGCAACCAGAAAGGTATAGTCCATCTCGCTTCGTTCGTGTTTTGACTTCTTAACTATAACTCGATGATGAACCTTAACTTTCGTGATAAGCAGATTCAGAGGATGGAAAACTCGGGAAGGAGGCCATGGTTGATGAAATGGCATCCTTGCACAAAAACAATGCATGGGATCCGGTGGAGTTGTTTGCCGGAAGGAAGCCCATTGGGAGCAAATGGGTGTTTAAGACGAAGATGAAATTTGTAGAAGGCAAGGTGAGAAATACAAAGCTCTACAGTAGCAAAAGGTTATTCCCAAGTACGGAATTGATTTTGGTGATATTTTTTCTCCGTTGCCAAAGTTACTTCTATTAGATTACTTTTATCCGTTATCGCCGCATTTGATTTCGAGATGTAACAAATGGATGTGAAGACATCATTTCTTCATGGATCTAGAAGAAGAGATCTACATGAAGCAACCCGAAGGTTTTATGGTGAAGGGCAAGAAAGAACTAGCATGCAAAGTTGAAGAAGTTCGTATAAGTAAACAACAATAAGGATGTGGTATCAGAAATTTGATACCTATATACGGGGACTTGCTTCACCGTAAGCAAGGAGGATCACCGTGTTTATTTTAAATTAATTGGTGACCGTGTTATTTATTTGGTCTCCTACGTGGATGATATGTTGTTGATTGGAAATGACAAAGAAATTATCTAAGATTTGAAGACCCAATCGTTCTCCAAATTCGACATGAAGGATCTTGGTGCCGCAAACTATATTTTGGGCATGGAAATTAAGAGAGATCGCAAGAGGATGCTTCCGGTTAAACCCGCAGGGAAGTATGTCGAGACTATATTGCGTATGTTCAATATGCAGGATAGTAAACCAGTTGAGTGTTCCTATTCCCGTAGGTGCAAATTTGTTCATTTAACGTTGTCCCAAGACACAAGAAGAAGAGGAGGATATGTCCCGTGTTCCATATGCAAGTGCAAGGTAGCGTTCGATGTATGCAATGGTCTCAGACTTCAGACTAGACATTGCACATGCAAGGAGTATTGGAGTGTGTTTATGTCAAACCTGTGGAAGGAGCATTGAGCGTAGTGAAGCGGGTTTTCGTATATTTACGGCACTAGTGATTATGGTTTGTATACTGTGTAAGACTGTGATTGGAAAGAATGTTGGACATTCGTGGTTTTGTTGATGCAGATCGTCGAGATCCGGATCAAAGAAGATCTAAAAGTGGGTATGTGTTTAGCCTATTTGGAGGCGTTACCGCTGGATGAGTAAAAGACAAATTCGTAGTGGCTCTTTCAACTACAAGAGGCGAATACATGTTGTACGACCATGCAAGCAAGGAAGCAGCTTTGGTTGCGTAGATTGTGTTCAAGTATGGGGTTGGCATGTGCCAAGCTATAAGGATAGACTGTGATAGCCAAAGTGCAATTTTCTTGGCTAAGAACCCTACTTATCATTCAAAGACAAAGCACATTGATGTTCAATATCACTTAGAGATATGATTGAGGCTAAAAGGGTGTTGTCAAAATGTGGACACTCAAGAATGTTGCAGATGTGACGACGAAACCGTGGAGCACTTAGAAGTTCTCTTTGGTGTAGAGAAACAATGGGGTGCTGAAGAATCGGGCAAATGACTAAGCTCTCTTGTGGCCCCCCGTGGAAATAAAACAACAAGTGGGAGAATGTTGGGTATGTGTTATATTCTTTCCATGATTAGCCCCACACGCCGTATGTTGCGTCGCTTTAGCCGGGGGTCACGAGGGGCGAAGTAGTCCCCACCGTTGGGGTCCGGGGGCAGCCGCCCCGCCAAATTGGTTTTTTTGCGGACTCCACCTGCTGGGCGGATCCGCCCATTGTTTTGTGCACGGTTTTGCACATGGTTTTGGGGTTCGATGGTTTTCGGCCCCCGGTATTTTGTAGATCCTAACAAGCGGGAACTACGGTTATGTTCGAACTTGGGTTAATGGATTGGGGTTTATGTATGCTTCCGCATGTATATATATGTGTTGTAACACTAAAAGGAATATAATGAAAAATCAAGATGGTCGTCCTGATTTGGGATCCAGGGGAAAATCTCTGTGTTTATCTGTTTTATGTTTTATGCTCTCGCAATTGTTTATTTTCTGTTATAAGATTCGTGTGTAGATATTTATGTTCAGGGTTAAAACCTATAGGGGCCATGGCAGCTCACATCAAGATAGTCATATGTTGGACACCTCATAGACTGAAACAATACCTCTTCTCACTTGAATAAGAATGTAAACCTACCAACCTTCTCGCTCGCATGTACTCTAAGAACCATACGAATTCACTCCAATGAAACTATCATCCAAAACAACAAAAATGTATTCAGACAATGTTGAAATTACATGTTGATGTTTCTTTGACTTTTGGTCTTATAGATATTTTAGCAAGTAAAACACATCAAAGCAGCATCTCTCTCTAGACCCTCGCAGACTCGATCCATCTTTGTTGAGCCTTCGCAGACTACTCCTAAGTACAAAGGAAGGCATGAATAGCTTGAATGTGAGTTCAATACGAAAAAGAAAATTTTCAAATATTCAATATAACCACCGGACATATTATTAATATCCATGATAAGGGGAGGAGTCCCCCCACGTAATAATTCGGCAATGTTGGTGTTTGTCAAGACCTGGCAACAAGATAACAACAAACAAGCTGAAAAGAAAGCAGCCACAACTTTTCTGCAATATAACTTTTCTAAGCCTGGGATACATACTAGCAACAAAGGAACCAATCTTTAAGTTTTGATGCCAAACCAAATATGGTTTCAGATGAGAGCATGACTAGAATCGCACACTTCAATTTTCAAGAAACATGTCTTGCTAAAGATAACCACCAAGGTTTAGCAAGATGATGTTGGTGCGATTTCTCTATTGTTGAACTTCGTTGATGCTGTGCGCTTGATTTGTTGAACTCGTCTACCATGGCCTTAACAAAAATGTATCCTTTACTCAAAGGAAAATAATTGGTTAGGAATGCTAAGATTTTTCTACTACATTATAAGGTTGAGGGGATGAACCCTTCACTCAAACCAAAATCATTGGTTAGGCATATTAAAAGGTTGAGCAATCCAAGTCTGAAGACTTTGAGCTAGATGATGTTTATGTATTTCTTTTTGATGATTCCAGTTCTAGTAGTGTTGAACCAATGATGAGTTTCATGAGTTTCATGAGTTCTATGTAGATCAGTGATTTGTAGTTTTGATGTCTAGTTTTTCTGCTACTACTACCAATACTATTGAGGTTGCAGAGGAATCTTAGGAGTCCTCAAACTCTAAGCCAAATTATTTATGTAGCCCATGTTGATGCTCCCATGTTCAGTAGTGGTGATGAGTTTGATCATGATGGGGAGTGATCATGTTGATCACCGATATGTAGACTTGTAGTAGGTAAGTAGCCCCATAGCTTGTAGCATTGTTTTTGGACTCTAAAGTCCATTTAGAGCCTCATTGATTATGTTTTTTGTTGTTGATATGTATTGACCTTGCCCATTTTTGATATATTCACCTTTTCATGGTATATAGATGAAAACAATTTGCATATTTTATCTCTATTGGTTTGGAAATAGTTTTTAAAAATAGTTTTTTTATTAAAAAATAATTATTTCATGTACTTTTTTAAAGCCCGGTTCATTGAGGTCTATTAAAATTGGAAACTAGGGCCAAATTACACCATTGGACAACTCATTTGTTGGAGATTATTATTGCATTGAACTCCTCATTTCAGAGGACCAAAATTTAATCTAAAGATCATCAAATTTGGACAAGTAGAAGTGTGTTTTTGAACTTATGCCCACTCATGTTCAAAGCCAAGGTTGGCCTCATCATAAAAGCCCAACGGTCACGTCTTTTGACCTTAAACAATTTGTATATAGAGGGGCCTTCAACCTCATTTTCTACATCAAAGGGATCCAATTTATATCTAAGGTAGTTGAGCTCTTGAGGGGGACATAGGGTTGTCTAATTTGGGTTTCTTTAAACAACTAGGGCCGAGATTCATCAGACAACAAATTTTTTTACATGACTTGATGAAATTTTAGGGTAACTTGTATGGGTAATCCGCCATTACAGTCCGAACTCAACCTCGGAAAGTTAGGTCATGTTTGGGTACCGACTTCAAGCCACCTATGATCAATTTAAGGAATACTCCTCTCAGGTCCACACTTCGCAGCCATTACCTCCAGGTAGGTCCACATGCATGCACAAGGTTAGATAGAGGGGCCAGAACCTATCTTAAGTTCAAATCAATTCTAAGGGCTAGCGATGGACAACCTCTTGCTTGCCAAGGAAAGCCGCAGCTGAAAGGAGGGTTTCTTGATCAGTTGAATGAAAATGATAGTGGATTGTAAGAAACCTCAGCCATATCTTAGCTAACTACCGTTAACATGATGATATCGCGCTTTCGGCTATTCACTTTTCCAAGGGAAGTCATATTGGATATTCAAATTGGCAAGTCATTTTGACTTTAAATTATAGTACTTCTCTTTGTTGAACATTTTATATTAGGCACCTCTCAATGTTAGGCACCTCACATGGTTCTAAATCCATCGTACCTCTTTTGGCTCATCGCATATGTAATTTTGCATTCTCAAAGACATTGGCACATAAAATATGTCTCCAAATAACATATTTAAAGAGCAGAAAATGTTTTGCATGTGACAAACCATATAGGCAGTATGGTTTCAGATATGATTATTGCATATGGTATTGATGTCATCTTAGCCATGTAAAATTATCCACATCGTATGCATAAAATGTATACTCTAATTATAAGAATACATTGTGGTATTGCGTAGTATACTATGAGTTGCTTCTCGTAGTATGTGTGACACATCATATTTGGCAGCAGAGCAATATTGGCGTCAACAATCAACATATATACATACATTCGATTAATATTGGTATATGCATGGCATTCTTGCAAGCCCCGAAACAGTTTATGGTATTTTAAAAAGCTATTAAAGTATGGAAATTCTAATCAAAGTTATGACGTCATGGCCTTGGGTAGTATGTCGACATTTGTTTCTTATATCTCTCCGTTGAACTTCACAGTTTCTTCCTCTCATAGCCTAGAAAAGAAGAACCTTAGTTTACTATTGTTTTAGACACAACTACAACTCTCAACTCATAAAGAAAAAGAAATCCAAGGCTCCTATGTTGATGGATCATTAGTAAGGATCCGAGGCATTAATGCATATGTACATCACACAGCTGATAAATGATGAATGTAACCAAGTCCCGCACACTCTACAATGACATGATCTATACTTCTTATATCAATTGAGCCGAATTTTGGAGATTTTCCGGACTTACATAGCTATAGGCATCAAGCGATGAAAGCATTCGATATTTATAAATACGTTAACCATATTTCAGTTTTTCTACACTAAGCCTTAAGTAGCAAAGAAGAGCTTTTGTTGAAGACATGTTTGTAAGCAAAGATCTTGACTTGCCCGAAAGGAATCATGCTCCCGGAAGTTTGAAGACCAAGCTATAATAGAACCACGAAAGTGAATATTGTTGGTTACCTCACAAATGATATATGGCACAGCCTCTATGTGTGACACTTCCTCTACGTGCCTCAACATCATCTATTATCTCTCTTTTCAAGTCCAACATTATGCATGATATTACTACAATCAAGTAGCCATAATGATATATTGTAGCTCATGAATTGATGATTGTATTATAGCCTTGTTCACTATCGGTTGTGAACAATACATATGGAAACATTGGATAACTTATCTTTTGAAGAAGCTACAGGTATCTTCTCGTAAAATAATTTATAGCACCTTAGATTTTGAAAAGGGGTGCAGCACTCTTGAAACCCTTTTTTTCAAAAGAACAACTAAGTGAAGAAGTGCATAGGAATTTGGAGCATATCTCTATAACAATGATCATCTACTTATATGAGCACAATAAGCAGATGAGATGTTGATTTTGACATTTGTCACCTAGCGATGGAGGATAATTCAGATATTTTGAAATAATATCATGGGAGGATTTTTCACCTAATTAAAGATGAACCATGACGATTCTTCAAAATTTTCCTCTTTCACCTTAAGCTTCCTTGAAGTTTATTGTTGTAGTTGCCCTATGAAAAGTCTCATCCCTTGCTTGAGAAGCTCGTAATTGAAAGCTAGATGATCACATGAAACAAGTCTTAAGAGGGAGCTATAGAATCCTTGGCAATATGACCTGATGACTCTTCTCGCCAAATGTTTTTTGATAAGGGAAATAACTCGTATATATCCCTATTATTTGAAAGTCCGCATGTGGAAGTTGCATGATCATGACTTTGGTTATATTTTGGCAAGGTCACTTTTCTATATATCCAAATTAAGTTACACCTAGCCATAAAGGTGTAGATATTGATGATATATGATTGATGACCCTCTCAAAGTAAGAGGGATCCTACTCAGCCTTGATGTGTCTATTTCATGCACTTAAGATCCAATGAAGAAAGAACATAGTCCGCATATGCATATCTTGTGATCCCCCGGTGTCCTAGATAAATTCCTCGCTATGAAGACTATCTATATATTTATAGTTGCTTAGTAAGATATCTTAGTGACTTATTGTTCATAATTTTAGGTATACAAATGAAATCCAAGATTCCATGAATATTCCGGAAGTGTTGGATCGATTACAAGATGAGAATGGAAAGAGTACATCTAGTACTACATCTCTTGATTTGGTTGCTCCGAAAGCACTATTGAGGTTGATTGCATGAGAAACACGCATGTATTATTATGAATCCATTTTGGCTGAAGAAGTTCTTCGTTGACCCATTTGAGCACATTTTTATATTGCAATATTCTTCAAAGAATATGTACTCCACATAAAAATTGGGTACCGCTTTTACAATACATTGGAAAGCTACCTAGATTCATCATTTTTTTTGAATTAATGTATTACTTTCTTCGCAGAGAGGCTTCGGGAATTGTGGATAAACCTTTGCTAAAAGGTTCATGGTCAACATTGAACTTTGGGAGAGCTCCCGGGGGACCCAGGGTACTTCTTGAGAGCTGAGTAACCATATGGTGAGTGGTTCACCTTCCCTATTGGTGCACTATGTATAGGGTGAGGTCACCTTCCCTATTGGTGCGCTATGTATAGGGTGAATGGTTCACCTTTCCCCTATGATACCCCATGATGGTTGACATGTGTGTAGGGTGATTGGTTCACCTTCCCTATGATTGATGAGATATGCATAGGATGAGAGGTCTACCTTCTCCCTATGGCATAAGAGTAGGATGAGTGGTTCACCTTCTCCCCGTGATTTATGAGAGATGCATTCAAGCATCCGTTTTTCGATATGTCGGTAATACATGGTTCATCCTTTCCCCACATGTAGGATGCTCATTCCCTATGATTGATGTTGACATGCTGGTGAGACGTGGTTCACCCTTTCCCCACATGTAGGATCCTTCTTACGATTATTGATTAGCATGCATGTAGGACGTGGTTTATCCTTTCCTACTCTTGGTTTGCAGCGTGTAGGATGTGGTTTATCCTTTCCCTATGTATGGTCTCCGACATGTGTTTGTATGATGTGGCTTCTCCTTTCCCTACGTAAGGTTGTAATATGTGTTTGTAGGATGTGGTTTCTCCTTTCCCTACGTATGGTTTTGAACTCGTGTTTGTAGGATATGGATTATCCTTTCCTTATGTGTGGTCATGGAGCAGGATGTGATATATTCTTTCCATGCTAGTGTTCCCGCATCCTACCCATGTCCAGACACATGGGAAGTAATTTCTATCCGGCCAATGAGTTGGGAAAAGTGGTTGGGACCATAACATTACTTATGGACACATCATGTACAGCTACCCCTATGTCTAGGATGAATGATGTGTTCAACAACTTGATCACTTGAGATCAAGTCCTATTTATGATTTTACAACTCTATGGAGTATGGAGTCCGGATTGACTTTCACGTTGAGAGCGGTCTTGTGACTAACTCTCGATCGATTCTTCTTCATTATTCTTATCAATGTTCGTGAGAGTAGAGAATAGGATATACAAAGATGGCACGTGATGTCAAGATATTTCATGATGAATCAATGGCATGTGATAAACTATCATGGGTATTCTCCTGCTGAGAGGGAGTGTTATAATTAGAAACTAGGGCCAAATTCCACCATTGGATAGCCTATTTGTTGAGATGATTATTGAATGAAATCCTCTTTTCGAGAGGACCAAAATCAACCTAAAGATCATCAAATTTGTACAAGAAGAAGTGTTTTTTTGAATTCACGCCCACTCATGTACAAATTGTCAAGGCTCTACCTCATCATCATAAGTCCCAACAATCATATATTTTTTCCCTTAAAATCGTATATATAGAGGTGCCTTCAACCTCATTTGATACATCAAAGGCCTCCAAATTATATCTAAGGTAGCCAAGCTCTTGAAGAGGACGAAGGGTTGTTTGTTTTGGGTTTCTTCTTCAACAACTAGGGCTATGATTCCTCGTACAAAGAGCCACGTGACTCGATAAAATTTCGTATAAACTTGTATGGGTAATCATGTCATTACAAGTTTGAATTTAACCCTAGAAAGTTAGGTCATGTTTGGGTATTGACTTCGAGCTTATCTATGGTAAATTGTTAAGAATTTCTCTCATCGTGTCTGCACTTTGCAGCCATTACTCCGTATAGGTCCCAGCAGCATGTACTAGGTTATATAGAGTGGGTCGTGAATCCCATCTTGGGTTCAAATCAATTCTAAGGGCTAGCGATGGACAACCTATTACTTGACAATGAAAGCTGCAGTTGAAAGGAGGGTTTCTTGATCAATTGAATGGAAAAATAGTGGACTCGTAAGAAACCCTAACTAGATCTTAGCCGACTACTATTGAGCGAATGATGAAATCATAGTTGGGCTATTCACTTGTCCAAGGTTGCTACCATATTAGATTCTCACCTCAAGTCATTTTGACTTTAAATTATTGTATTTTCTCTCTCTCGTTGTAACATTTGATATTAATACTAAGATGAATTTATCAAGGGTTTTCCACGTCTTGGGGTTTTTCCTCGGCTTAGCCATATCCTAGTGTACTCTTGTTCTCAGCTTGTATATCGCATCTTTCGTCTATGTTCTTTCTTCGCTATCGTCATTATAATGATGTATTATGTGATTGCTAATGGAAAATCAAAGCACATGGATCCTCAAGTAACTTCCCTAATAAAATAACATGTTAACCTAAAATTAACAAGATCTAACCAATCCCCGATTTGACCGGTTCTAGTTTGAAACCCAAATATGTGGACTAGTCCCAAGCCACCGGTTCCGGAAGTTTTTGTCACTCATGTTTTGGAGAATGTAATAAACTAATAGTGCCAAATAAGAATAGTTTGAAATAATCTAGATCCATTACTCGTCTTTACAAGTTAAAAGTTTGGAGAATCAGAATGTTTTTTTGTCATAGTTAATGCTGGAGCGACACAAGGTCACTTGTCGAAAGAAACTAATAACAGATCCATCTATTGTGCAGGGATGGAGGGAAATATTCGCACCCTCTCACAATTTTTCCCTTCAATAAAGGGTTTAAAATCACACTCATGTCCCTGCCACAGGGAAAAGAATTATGTAAATGTTATACACATTGAGATGACGTTGGTCGCTATATAATTCCTATGAGTGCAATGTTTCTAGATCCACCATTCTAAAGCCAAAGAAATGCTCCATGGCTTGAAATGTTTGGTTAATGCCCATCCTTCGAAAAAATCATGGAAGGTCATTGAAAATTACCCTTGGGTAGTGTTTATTTAAAGATACTGTTTGTTAGGGCATTTTCATAAATGTACACAGATCCAACATTCAAATGCCAAAAAAAAATTGATGTTCTAGAATGGTTTTTTGGGTTCATTAATTATCAAATGCCACTAGAGAGTTGACTTGAAAAATTATTTATTCGCAGGAAAGTGTTCTAAAAAATAGAAAAAAGTATCAATAACACATACCTCTTCGCAATCCTAATAGAGGACTCCGTCATCTTGGATGCCAAGATCTGTGGTAAGAGCATAGGCCGAGGCCGGTCGAACGCGATCCCGAGCATGAGACCATGGCTATGGGTACCTTGGCACTAGAGCCGGAGCGATACAAGCCAATCCGGAGCCGGAAAAGCATTGTTTTAACAACAAGCACTGGAAAACAATGCCATCACAATATCAACCACCTCCTCGCTCTAGTTGTGTGGACATGATGAACCGCAACCCTAAACTGTGTGGTGAGTGGGTGGAAATAATGGCCTTGCTCTGACAAGCCGAGGCAAGAGGATCAACCGCCATGGTTGAAGCCTCCTCTCCGGGCGTCCTGTGGAGATAAGCAGAACGAAGGAGCACAATCATGGCTGATTCTATGCGCTCACATACTAGACGAAGGCAATGCCACCGAGGGTTTCTTTGTCGATTCTACTATCATTCAGAAATTCATCGTGATCACTGTGAGGAAACCACCGTCGGATCCCTATCCACCTCCTTTAGATTGTTTTTCATGGCCTCCATCTTCCTCATCTTTTCCGAGGCCGCCGGGGGAATAATGGTGGATATCGCAGGATTCCATTGGAGGCATACTATTAGGGTCTCGTTTATCGAAGTCGGATTTAGATGATTTCATTGATGTAAAGTCATGGACCGAGACTATGGAGGGAAATTTGAAAATGGACAGAAATTATTGAGGAAAAATTGAATTTGTTGAGGAAAATTATTTATACCGAGTGTGTTTGCGATCAAATTTATTTTTTGGTTGGTTATTTTCTTTTTTATTATAAAATTAAGAGAGTTTTTTATTATTTTATTATTTATAATTATTATAGTTTGTAAGTGGCTGACACTAAAATTGGTTTATTGAAATTTAAAAGTTGTAAAATATATATATATATATATATATATATATCATTTATCTTAGATGTAAATTATAATGAAATGTTTGAGTGTAAAAAGTTAGTTTAACCAAAACAAAAATTAAGTGGTTTTTGATATGGGTTTTATGCCTTTCTAAGAGTAAAGTCATTTTTTATTTTGTTTAGAATACAAAACTTTGTGCGAGTTTTTAATTTGCTATTATGTGTTGTATTTTAAGTGGATTTGTAACCATGATTATTGTTGGCTCGGAAAATACTAATGTAGGTTGCATTATTTTGTATCAAAGTAGGTTTAAGACATACACATAAATTGAAGAACAACAATACCGTGCAAGAATTTGTTCGGTGGATCTATAATAAGGAGAATTGCAAAAGAGCGTATAAGGAATTAGGAATATAAGCATAGGGTAGAGGAAACATAGCCACAAATAACTCACCTAGATGTTGAGGTCCATGTTAACTATAATGGATTCCATGAAGGAAGCTAAGAAAATAGGGTTGGTTTTAGATATTCACATGAGAATGAAGAGTGAAAATTATAAGCCCCATGGGAGATAAGACTATATGATTTATTAGATTGGAATATGGAGAAATCCCTAGAGTTTGAGAAATTGAGGACCCCAAGAGAGTGAAGCATATATTCACAAAGTTGAAAGGGCATGCATCCCTTCGGGATAATGTATTTTGACAAAAAATAAGAAGGAAATATAAAATTAAGACTGGGAGGAGATAATTTCCAAACTAAATGGTATTCCACAATTTATAGTTGTTGGCTTGAAAACAATTATCCGCCACAATTAAAAATTATTAACATAAATGACTATTATAGTCCAAGAATAATATGACCAAATAAAGAACAACAAGTATGACTAATTCTATACTTGTTGTTCTTGTTATTTGGTCATATTTTTATTCTTGGACTATAATAGTCATTTATGTTAATCATTATTAATTTTGTCACTTATTATATAGTCATATATTTTAGTCATAGACTAAATTAGTCATTTAAGTTAGTCGTTTTTAGTTTAGTCACTTATTATCTAGTCGTATATTTTATCTCTAGACTAAATTAAGCCGTTTAAGTTAGTCATTTTTAGTTCTAAGTATTTAAAATTGCTTAAATTTAGTAGTAATTCACTTGAAATAATTGCAGTGACTAAATTTTTTAGTCACCTAGTCACTAATTTCAGCATTTTCTACTAGTGATGAATCCTAAGAATGAGCTCAATCCACAACTGCTCAGTCGAAAGCCATCACAAGACACCAAAGCCAATTTCACAAATAAACTCAGATTCTATATCATATTATGCTCAACAACCAACCAATAATTACAATAAGGCCTCAAGGATTTATTTAACCAGAAAATGAGGAGGTGGAAACCCTAAGAGGCTTCTAGAAACCATAAATACACCATAAATGTCATTTATGTACAAAAAGGTCATGCAAGGCCCAAGGCACATAATAACTATTGAAATAAATGAAAGATAACTTAAACATAACTCCTTAATAAAATCTGGAGTGATTTGCCCAAAAAATCTCGAAAATATCCTTCAGTGTGTTTTTTTGAATTTTTTGCAATGGGGCAGCTTCAGAGGTCTGAAGGCGCAGCGCCTGCATAGGAAAACTGGGTCTTCTTACAACCAAGTTTTAAAGGCCTTCCCGATGTCGGAATTGGCTTCGTGATGGCTCGTTGGAAAGCTTGTTTAGTCCAATTTCTAGAATAGCCCTTGGGTTTATGATTGGCCTCCATTAGCCTGTTCAAAAATAAAATCTCCCAAGGCTGCTCAAGGTGCAACGCCAACCCTAAAAATATGGCATAAAGGTGAAAATTAGCATGTTTTTGGGCCTTTTGAGGGACCAAAAATTCTCCAAATGCTCTGAAATTTGGTATTCATGTTTTCCTTAGGTTGATGAATCCAAAAATCTAAAATTTACCTCGATTGGATGCCTGTATAAAAAGCATAGCGCCAAGGGTGTTACGCTTTTGGCCCTTAATATCAGTCAAAAAACCAAAAAATGTCAAAAACTTGCCAAAATTTGCAATTATCTTCCTCATGGGGTTTAGGAGGCCTGTAGAGAAGTTTCAACAAGAATTCCAAGGTTTTCTTGGTATTTTTCCTCCTTGAGAGCTTGAATTTCGGCAAGGGCTCCTTTGAGCTTGGCCCTTGCAAATTTGTTCCTCAAGGCATAGTGCTTGGCCATCTTTTTTTGTAGGCCAAGGTCCATTTGTGTCTTCTTCAGCTGCTTGTTTTCATACTTATAGTACTCAATGATATACTTTCCATGCCAAGATTTCTTTTCAGGTCTCTGATCTCAGCATCCTTGCTTTGGAGCAATATGCTTGTAATCCTCTCCTCATCTTCATTTTCACTGTCAAGGTCAATGAATTGGCACTCTTGTTTAGTTTGATGCTTTCCTTTCTTATCTCCAATGGTTACCTTTTCCTTGCCTTTTTCAAGCTTGTTTGTGGATGTAGAAGGCATAGCCCCTTGAATTTTAGAGGCAGCAAACACATGCCTTTCTTCTCTTTGGTATATCAAAGGAAGAGGTTCAACTCTGCTTATTTTAGTGCCATATGTTTTGTTTCCATCATTGTGGTCATCTTTGTTTGGCTCACTGACATCTTGGATCACTTCTTCATTTGTATTCTTTGTACTGACATCACTGCCCTTTCTTTGGCTGTTTTCCTCATGGCTGTCTTCATCATCACTATGAACTTCACTGTCATTTATTTCACTTATTTCAGATTCTTCATTACCCTGATTGCTATCTACCTCATTATCTCCAATATCAGCCTCATTTTTTGCCTCTTCACTGATTTTTTCACTCTCATCATTACTGTTGATCAGCGGTTGTCATTGATGTCAACCCAAGCAGCACCAGGGGCTACCCCAATATTGCATGGGAATTTTTACCTACCAAACTTCTATATTATGGGTCAATAATTATTTTTATGGTTTCTTCTTGTCGATATATTTTCGTTGATATATGGCACACCACGTAATTCTTCACGGTTTGAGAGATATTCATGTTTGAAGTTTGTACCCCCAGTTAGTGGGCTAAAACCCCATGGGATTGTAGCATGTGTCATTGAATATTCATAATTAATATTTTTTAAGCTCCTAAAATCCCTCCCACATTCACTTGTTTAATCCCCTCTCAACCTAAGCATTTCTATAAATTGTGATCCTCATATCCTCCTTATGCAAGGGATTTCACCATCTGAAATAGGTCATCGTGGAATTTTCACTCTAACGTTTTTTCTACGAAGATTCAAAAGCTGAAATTTTTATGAGGCGAAGCCAAAATCCTGAGGAAGATCCTATAGAAATTTCAGATAAAGGTGCATAATAGTTTCAGAGATATGATATGTGGAAGTGATTGTTTTTGCAGGCTCCTGAAATTCATTTGAAAGAAGTGACCTTGGGAAAATAGTCATAACTCTATCTGAGTATTGGATTGGAATTCTATAAAAAATGGCAGATATTTCATGGACCAGAGTTTTCTCTCGATAAATTTTAGAGCCAAATATAGAAACAGTGACACGTGGCATGTCGTACAAGTTCGCTCTACTGAAACAATCCATAATTAGGGCATTGTGAGAGATTGGTCATAACTCTCGCTCTAAGAATCTGAATTGGTTCAGACCTATGGCATTGGAAAGAAGACTCAGAGGACTACTACAGGACCAAAAATCACATATTGGGGATATGAAATAACAGAGATACACTAGATTAAATATCAAGCTCCTAGAAGGCAGGAAAAAGCTAGATTATGTGTTGTCAAGGGTTGCAAAGGACCAGACTTTCTAGGGAAGCAAAGCAAAGAAAGGTGCAACAGAGGGTAGCATGACAAGAGCAACAACAAAGGTGCATAACAACAGCAGGAAGTTCATCACATGAAGTCTTCAAGTGGGCAGCACTGCATATAGTCACTGTAAAGGTATCATTGTACTAAGTCATTGTAAATACATTATTGTAAAAATTGTTCTAGTGTCTATCTACCAAGAGTTGAAGAGGTAGTGTCGGGAGGTCTAGGATCATCATTAGGTGGTTGTGTCATAGTTGGGGTTATGGTCTAGTGGGTATTATTCTTCTACATCATTCTATATCATTGTAAAGTGGACAATTTTCCCTGGTACGGGATTCCATTATTCTTTTATTATTCTATAGGGTCATAGGGTGGTGCTAGGGTGACTTGTAGCTCATTGGGTGTTGGGCCATCCATTCAGTTGACTAATGAAGAATCTTGGGCGTTGGTGCATCTATCCAGTGGGAGCTGGAGAAGAATGCTTTTATAGATTCTAGAAATTTGGAGCTTTATTTTCAATTGAAGTTGAATATTAAAGAATTATTAGAAAAGAATTAGGTGGTTTTTGTCCCAGAGTGGGTTTCCACCTTAAAACCTGTGTTGTGAAACCAGCTCAAAAAATAGAAGAAAAGAGATATCAACTCCTTAGAAATAACCCACTTTGAGGGGGAAACCTCCAATACATTACATGAATGAAAAATTCTTCGATGATACAAATGACAAAACCTCCTTTCTATATATAGGAGTCCATGGGGCCACAATGTAATCCTAGTGGGGCCACAATGTAATCCTAGCCGACCTAACAATAATAATGTAAGGGCACAATAATAACAATATGGGGGTTACAGGGGTACAACAATAACAATAAGGGGGCATACACTAACATAATAAGGGACTACACTATTAATATAGGGACTTAACATGCCCCTCTCCTTCAAACAAGTGTTGTCCTCAACACTTGATTATTTCTTGATGCTTCTGTATAAAATTCTCATCCTCCCATGTCGAATCTTCTACAGTAAGGTTCTTCCACTTGCTAAGATACTCTGAAATTGATCGTACTTGTCGAGTTCTTATTTCTGTAACTACTTCATAACTTCTTTCGATGTGATTTTGATCTTCCTGTTGTTTCATTAGATTCTGCACCAAAGTTATGTTATCCTTTGAGAGTTGGAGAAATTGTGGTTGATGCTTGATGTGATCTTCCACTAATTTATCATCCATATTAGCTATTATGTGATCCTTAAAACCATCCAAATTAGCCTCCATTTATGATTTTAAACCATCTATGTCATCTTTGGTTGCTCTTCGTAAGATCGAAATTTTTTGCACTTGGTACCGTAATTTTGATATCTCATACTGCAATTATTCCTCTTTATACGTCATAGTATAGATTTTTGAGGTCTTAATGGGTATGGAATTATTTTTAGGAGGAATTTCAGAACCCAATACTGAAATATATGCTCAATAGGCCCTTGGAATCACTTCAAACTGATTTTTTTTCACAAGACTTATGCAATTCAGAAAAACATACACACCTTTTTCTTTCTTTTGAGGTGCTTGATCTTGAAACTGAATTATATCTGTCATTTCAGATCTTCAATATCTGAAATTTAGAACTATGGTAGCCCTCTAAATTCTCTTTCAAATGCCATAGGTCTGACCTAATTTTGATTCTTGAAGACAAAGTTGTGCCCAATCTTCTACGATGATTTAATTATGGACTGGTTCAGTAGAGCGAACTTGTACGACTTTCCACGTGTGACAGTTTCCTCCTTCAGCTCTGAAATTGATAGACATGAAACTATAGTCTGTGTACTTGTGGCCACTTTTTACAGAATTCCAATCTGATGCTCAGAGAGAGAGAGTTATGAATATTTTCCCGCAATCACCTCTTTGAGATGAAATTCGGGAGCCTGCAAAAAATCTAACTTCCATAGACCATATCTCCGACGATATTGTGAACCAAGATCTAAAATTGTGCAAAAATTCCTCCATCTTTCTACTTTGCACTCTAAAAATTTTAGTTTATGAACCTTCATAGAAAAAACGATATAGCGAAAATTCCTCGATGACCTGTTTAGGTTAAATTCAGGAGCTTGCAAAAAGACCTAACTTCCATGGATCATATCTCCGAAAATATTGCGATCCAAGCTCTAAAATTTTGCGACAATGTTCCTCAGGATTTCGAATTTTCATTCTAAAATTTAATCTTTTGAACCTTCGTAGAAAAAAATTATAGCGAAAATGCCACGATGACCTGCTTGGAGCAACGAAACCTTAGAATCTAAAGCTCTGATACTAAATGTTGTGAAACCAGCTCCAAAAATAGAAGAAAAGAGACATCAACGCCTTAGAAATAAGCCACTTTGAGGGGGAAACCTCCAATACATTACATGAATGAGAAATTATTTTATGATACAAATGACAAAACCTCATTTCTATATATAGGAGTCCATGGGGCCATAATGTAATCCTAGTGGGGCCACAATGTAATCCTAGCCGACCTAACAATAATAATTTAAGGGCACAATAATAAAAATATGGGGGTTACAGGGGTACAAAAATAACAATAAAGGGGGCTACACTAACATAATAAGGGACTACACTATTAATATAGGGACTTAACAAACTGTGTGCATTTGTGTTCCTTTTGTTCACTGCTATCATTGTACAAACACTAATAATAATTGAAGATTAACTAATGCTCTAATTGAAAGGAATACTCATTCACCCCCCTCTTAGCATTTCCAACAATTACCACTGTCAGGAGCCTCATCAAACTCTATTTCATTGTCTTTTGTCTCCATGTTTTCTGCACTATTCTTTGTACTGCCTTCATCGTGCTCATCATGGCTTTGTTCCATATTGTCTTCTACCTCCTTGCTGTGATTTTCACTGTGGTTTTCACTACTATCATGGGCTTATTCACTGACATTTTGGTCCTTGGTGTCACTACTATCATTAGCATCATTATCACTGTGAGGTTCATTGTCTTTACTGTCCTCATGGCCATTATGACTATTTTCATGATTGTCATTGCCATCTACCTCCATGTCTCTTGTTTCATTGCTGACCTTTACCTCTTCACTTTCCTCATTAGTGCTTGTCTCATCATTATTGCTTGATTGATCATCACCTTCTCCTTCATGGTCACTTGCTTGTTCACTACTACTTCCCTCTTGATTTGAGGCATTGGGAGAGGGTGAGGAAGGAAGGTTTTCTTGAGGTGAGGATATATGTGTAGATGATGAAGCATGATCAGTAGGAGATTATGGTGGAGGAGGGGGAGGAGGATGAGATGATGAGGGAAAATTTTGCTGAGGATGGGGCTGTGGGTTTGTGAACACTTCATGAGTAATGAACACCTCCTATGGTATGCCTTTTTGCTCCAACAGATGTAGCACAACCATCTTGATTAAAGAGTGATGAAACAAACTTTGCATTTGTTGGGAATAGTTCCTCTTTTGTACAACATAAGACATCTTGTCAATACTCCTATAGAGGTAGTAGAGTAAATGAAGCATCTTAACCCTAGTAAAGTGCATGAGTAATCTGATATGATACGAGTAAATTCTAGAGTACCTTCCCTCACATGTAAAATATTTCATGATGACCCTCACCAAGGGTGCATACCTCTCCAGAAAATGTGAAAAAGGGAAGATAGATTTGCAGCCTTCTTTGTATCTAGGTTTAAGAAATGGTTCATAGCAGCTTATGTCTAAATTTTCTCTTTTGAACCATTTTTCACCAATATTGGGTATTCCTGTAGCATGGGAAATGGAATCTAAGGAGGGTTCAAATGTCACCCTTGCAAAGTTTGATTGTTTTTCATGTAGGTTAAGGATGAAAAACCTTGTGAGCATTGGGTCACTTTGTACCTTTTGTACTCTTTCACAAAAGTGAAAAAATCCCACATTTTGGAAACATGAGACAATCATAGGAGAGGCATTAAGCTCCATTTTTCTTTGGGGTTCAAACCCATTAACATTCCCACCCCTGTGTGGATACCTCCTAGGCACTTGGCCTTCTTCACCACTACCATTTCCTCCTTCTCCTCACATTTTGATTACTCTTGTTTTGAAACAAACCCTAGCTCTGCTTGTGAAACTGATATGAAAGGTGATGGAATGATGGTAAGAAGGAAACTTTTTGCAAGTGAGTGAGAGGGATGAACAACTTCAAATCACCGCAACCACACTACTGTATCCCTGTTTGACTTATATCTCCTTGTTTGCAGGTGATGGAGGTTTAAACAGGGTTTTTAGTGTGAAGATTACGATTTTACCTTAGGGTTTGTTTAATTTCTCTTAACATCAAAACAAAAAAAATCTCTGGAGGAAAATCATGACATCCACCTACCAATTTAGAAATTCTTTAAAGACCCTTTGATGGCATCTTGGAGGTATTGTTTGATGTTTTTGGGCGTTTGCAGGTGCATGAGGAGCCTCAGGCCAAAAGCGCAGTGCCTGCAGGCATATTTAGGCATGTCAGGCTATGAAAAGCGCAGCGCCTGTATGCATGCCAGGCTTGTTGGGCTGTGAAAAGCACAACGCCTACATGCATGTCGGGCTTCCCTACCGAAAGCGTAGTGTTTGCATGGGTATCGAGATTGTTGAGTTGTGAACGCACAGTTTTGGAATGCCTATGTCGGGCTTCCCTGCCAAAAGCGCAGCATCTGCAAAGCTATCGGGCCTGTCAGGCTGTTAACACGTAGTTCCGAAACGCCCCTGCAAGGGCGATTCGGGATTCCTGGGTGAACGCACATCGCGCCTTTGAACGCACAACGCATGCCTCTAAACACGCAGTGTAGTGAAAATTTTCACAAGAAATTCCTTTGAACGCGCAATGCCATCCTGAACGTGCCACTGCCGGGTGGACTTGCCCAGTTTTGACTAAAAACTCACAGTTTCTCCTTCTGAGGACTTCTAATTATTCTTTAAGGAAACAATGAGTCTAAGAAAACTAAAAATAACCTTTTATATGTTTGGGATTCAAATTAAATCATTTGTGAACCCATCCCCTAATGTTTTGAGTCCTTTAACTTTTCACAAAGTCCTTTGACACTTTGCTATGTAGGAGACTTAAAAACCTCTGAGTGATTTTTCTCTTTTGCTCCTTGTGAATTTATATGCTCATTTGATGTCTTCTTTGGAGGATTGGACACAGTAGTGTTTGCATAGTTTTATGTGCTTTCCTTCACAATTTTTTAGTAACCACCTTTTAGTGTTTGTATGCAGGTTTACTAAACATGGTGAATTTTGACAATTTTAATTCTAAGGCTTGATACATCTTCTTCTGACACCTTATACAATCACTCTTTTGCCACTATCATGGGTTTTAAATAATGCCTTTCACCTCCCTAGGCCACTTCTGATTTGTAGGTGCCTAAATTTATAATTTAAAACTTGTCCACTGATACTCTTTACCTCTTTCACTGATCCTTAGGCATGGTAAACTTAATTTTGAAAATTTCTGGGATGTCACACACAACAATCTCTTAAAAAAAAATTTCTACTGTCATCATGGAGGCCTAACATTTTCATTTTACCTCCTTGGCTATCTTGCCAAAGCCATAGGTTTCTGGGTTGCTTGAGAACAATTATTCTAAGTTCTATATAGCCCTTTCAAGTTCATTCTTTTCTATTCAGTTCACCTCACCTTTTTCCCAATTTTATCTATAATGTCTAAAAAAAACTTCTTTTCAGGTTTGGTTTCTTGGTGTGCCTCCTTCATGTGATTTGTTGCATTGGATCTCCACTTGGCACTCTGCTGGCCTATTAAGCCCAAAACCCTAGTTCTCTTTAAGCACAAGTGCTTTCCTATCTTCTTGCCATGAGTTGTCTTGATTTAGGATCCAACCTCCTACCTCATCAAATTTCTGTTGATGGATCTCTTAACGCTCCTACAGAAGTGTCAAAATATTAACATTCACAAAACTTGAATTTTGACAAGGTAGTCTTCTTTGGAGACTTTCAGATCTTCTTTGAATAACCATGTCTCAATATTCCAATACATTTGAGTCAACCTTTTGCACAAGAAAAACAATATTTGGAATACCAATGATGATCTTACAACCTATTAAACCCTAATGACTTAGTAGGAGGATCCTTTGACTTGATTCTTGACTAAAACCTGGTTTAGGATCTTTAAGTGTAAAAATAAAGTTTTTGACAAATTGATATATTGGAGATCCAAATTCCAATGTACTTGATTTATCTAAAGAGCCTACAGAGATGTTTTTGAGGCCATCAACCCTTGAGGAACTTGGTGAACATGGAAAAGAAGGGATGTTTGGTAACCCTAGATGGGAAGTGGAGTGATGGGAAAAAGAAAAACAGGAAACTAAGGTTATAGGTGGGAATATAGGATATAGATGAGTGGCACAAGCCCATGAAGGGTTTTTTAGGAGTGTTAGGTTAACCATGGAATAGCAAAATAATAGAATAGTGAAAATTTTGATATAAGGATAATGAAGGCAGTGAGATTTCTAAAACTCACAATATTCAGGAATGTTGTTTTTAGAAATCTAGAACTGATATTTAGTCATCTACAAATAGTAAAAAATACTGATGACTAACAAATGAATCTGCTTAAGTGATTACACATTGTTTAGATCTGGATATGGTTCTGTTATAATATATTTGCGCTAGAGCGATACGCGATTATGTCTATAATATTTTATGTATTTCGCACATCTATTTATGATTGATACAAGTCTGCAATCTATATTCTTAGGTCCACTTCATTAAATTATTCCTCAGGGTGTGGAAACCTTGTTTGATCACCCCCCCATACTGCATTGAGTGATACTTTGATATGTGCAAGCAGGTCATTTCCGAAAGGGCCAGTACTTGGAGGGTTTGTTGGTTGTGTGATAAACTCAGAACCTAGGTTAGGACCCCTCAATCCAAAAAGTGGTTCTGTTGCTGGGACTGGGATCATTTTGAGGGAGATTTGATGTTGTGGCACCCTTTGCGAAATGAATTGAAATATTGGCTGGATAAAAAAATCTTTGAATTCGCGCTCCAAGAGAATTGAAGTACTAAGCTATTTGATGAAAAGTGGGTACAGAAATACATCTATACAGAAGTTCATGATATATTTTTTTTCTCCTTTGCAAATGAGCTGAAGGAGTGGTTGTCGTGATTGAATTAATTAAATACCTTTGTGAAGCAAGACACAATCACTGAGTGGACTCCTGAATTGATCCAGCAATTAGAAAATCTATACAACAAGATCACCCACACAGTAGATCATTGGATTGATCACCTCTTGGGAGGATTTGCGACTGAATTTTCCATTGATCGATTTGTGTCATATTCTAAAGCAGAGAGAAGGTTTTTCAAAGGTCCTGGAGGAAAGTTCTTGTGCTCTTCTATGTTGTTGTTGAAAATGTTATTATTTGAACAAGGCTCTCTGTGTGAACATATTGTTTGAATGCCTCGAAGAGGCCTGACTACGCGCAGTGAAAATTTTTACCGTGAAGATCCAGAAAATTTTATTTATAGCCTTTTGAATCCTAGATATGATAGCGAAGGTGAAGCAAAAGTTAGTATCTCTAGTGACTCAGAAGCAGAATGTTCATCACACCAGAAACCTTTGAGTATTTTTCCATCCCCTTCCACTCCACGTCTACACTCATATCAAAAAACACCCACTCCACTAGGCAGTCCATCTCCACCACCACCTCTACCTCCCCCAAAAGCAGATATCGTCATGTCGATTAAGTTACCTAATTTTAGAGGCATTGGAAATGAAGATACTAATCATTTTTTTTTTTGTGACTGATGTCGTATGGGAGGCTTAGGAGGTTAATAATAATGATATTAAGAAAGCGCAGCTAGCTACTACTTTCCAAGGTCGCACATTAGATTGGTACATCAAGTATGTTCAAGAAAACCCTAATGCCACCTTGGACCAAATAAAATATGCCCTAAAAGAGAAGTTTAAGAATCCTAAGTCATACATGCAGCTAGTGACAAAAATGAAAGAGATTAATCAGGAGGTTAATGAATTTGTATGGGAGGCAGACCAAAGTTTGATGCACACTATCAGAGATGGTGGATTTGTCATTGATGATACTCAACATAAGGAATGGTTCATTGTTATGTTTCTCCCTCATCTGAGACAACCCTTAGGTCAGCAAAATATTGCCACACGGGCTGAGGATGTTGAGGTTGCAATGAAACTAGAGGCTACCCCAACAACTTTTGCATTTGGGAGTCAACAGATTCAGAATTGGTTGGAAGCCATGCATTTAGATATTCAAAGCCTGTGCAGGGACAAGGGCAAGGAAGTCTGTGCAGAGGTATGATGCATAAAATGTAAGGTTTCTGGGCACCATAAAGATCAATGTCCTATGTTCAACAATTATCTGAATGCTAGAGGTCCTTGTCCATTGAAAAATCTTGATTGGTACACAATCTTTCAAATCACTAGATTACATGACACAGATTCCTACCCAAGGATCAGAAAGTATCAACCTGAGTTGAAGCAGTTATTTTGCAGATTATGTTCATCATTATTACATGATGAGCACCATTGTCACACTTATGATATGATGTCAGATAAAGCTGAAATATATAGGATGCAGGATGAGCCTACCTCACCAGCATCTCCCTCTAAGCGTGGTGGATTTTAGGGCAGAGGAAGAGGTTGAGGAGGTGGATCAGCCGGTCGAGGAAGAGGACAAGTTATTTGCTATAACTGTGGAGATTCTAGTCACTATGAATGCAACTATCCTAATCCAGCGTGACAATCATGCAGGTATTGTAGACAATTATATCATGTGATTGAATATTTTCCTATCTTGATTGCTAAAATACAAGAGAAGAAGACACATACTCAACAAAATAATCTTCAGATGGTTAGAGTTGAAACCCATGAAGAAGATCCCAGTGTGAATGTGGTTACTAGGAGTGGGGTAGCCACTAATGAAGATAAGGGAAAGAAACTGCCCACTGATGTATGGATCCGTAAGGAACTTGAAAACAAAGAAGGACTTGATCTTCAATTCACAAAGGAAACTTTTGTTGAGTCATATAAATAATTTTCCGAAGGAAGCACATCAACATTAGGTAGACCAATGAAGGAAGTAGGAGGAGATGAAGAGATCAAACCATCTATACAAGCATGCATAAAGTTATTACACAAAGAAAAGGAAGTAGAGAATCTTCGGGCTCTAATAGATAATTGCATAGAGAAGGAACAACAAATGGTAGAACAACAAGCAATCAACATTATACAAGAATAATAAGAGAACGGGTAGGGAGATGCGTATGACTGCGCAGATTGGTGCTTATGATATGGACCAGGTTATTTGAAATTTGGGATCAGATGCTAATGTTCTACCTAAGAAAACAAGGCAGTGCATGGGAGAACCCAAGTTGGAATGGTCTACCGTTCAACTATGCATGGCAATCAACAAAATATCATTCCCTTAGGGAGGCTACCACAAGTTGTGGTCGGTATCGAGGGTGTTAAGGTGATGGAAGAATTTGAAGTCACACAAATTTTAGATGGTATTGATCCTTATCCTTCGAAACTAGGGTTGGATTGGGCTATTCACATGGATGGTGTTATAAATCTGAAGAAAAGGAGAATGGAATTTGAAAGCAATGGAGTCAGGGTCATCATTCCTCTAGATCTAGTAGAAGGAAAAAGATACACTGAGCCTGTGCACGTTGATGATGATATCGATCAAATCTATAAGCTGACCTTGTGTGGGGAATATTGGATTAACCCAACAACAGATGGAAATATTAACTAGGAGAAGGATAAATATTTTTTTTTTAGATTCTGATGAGGAATTAGAAAAATGGCAGAACTGGTTGCTTGAGGTATCTGTGTTGTGTTGTAATCGCGTGACCAGATCCCTGCTATGTATAACATCTGAGGTATGTGAATTGCTGCACTATGGTGGATTAACTAATATAAACATGTTTATAGGGGAGCTTGAAAGGAATGTTCCCGAAGGACAGAGATTTCATGCTCTGGATCTCATATTGCACGTACTCTAGCCAAATGGTGGGAAACTCATAAGGAGAGCATGGACAACTGGGAGGAATGTGCGCGCATGATGAGGTTATGATTTGAATGTCCAACCATTAGAATGGAAGACGTGTACTCTACAAAAGATGATCCGCGCAGACATTTGGCTAGATGGAATCAGGTATGGGGCATGGAACCAAGTCCTGAATAGGTCTACATGTTTATTCACACATTGGGGAAGGTACCTATCGAATGGTATTTGGAGACAGAGTTGCGTCGAGGTACTAGTAAATGGTATGCACTGACAGAGAGTTGTATCCTTACATTCAGCTTTGAGAGTATATTTGATAATATTGGTCAAGCTTTTCATAATATTCAAGAGGTCACATTTGATAGAAAAAAGCCTACAATTAAGCGCTCTCCATGAGCATGGGATGCGCAGATGAAATCTATCATGAATTGCAGGAACTTGACAGTTGAAGAGAGTGAAGAGAATCCAAGGAATATCATGATTCCTGAATCTAAGGGACATCGCACAGTGGTCGGGCCCTCGATAACCTCGCTATATGTGACAAAGCCCTTAAAGATCAGACAAGTAAATATTGGATCTGAAGAGAAACCTAAGTTGGCGAAGATTGGATACTACTGGGATGATGGTACAGTCGGAAAATTTGTTGAGTTGTTGACTAAATATCAGGACTTGTTCCTTAAAAAGTTCTCCGAGCTGAAAGGAATAATTGGGGAACTTGGAGTTATGAAGATCACATTGAAAGCTGATGTGTGCCCAGTGAAATAGTGCCCATACAGGCTGAATCCAAGATATAAGCAGAAGGCGAAAGAAGAGTTTGAAAAAATGGTTGATGCGGGCTTCATTGAACATATAGAAGAGTCTGACTGGGTAATTCCAATGGTAGTACAAGACAAGAAGACCAAGGGAGAAATTAGGATCTGTGTAGATATGTAAAAATTAGATGATGCTTGTGTGCATGATCCATTCCTGACTCCATTCTCTCATGAAATCCTCGATAATGTTGGAAGTCAAGAAGCATATTCCTTCACATATGGGTTTTTAGGGTATCATCGGATCTGTATTGCGCTAGAATATCGGAGTAAGACCACCTTTGCTACCGAATGGGGATCATTCCAATATACAATCACGCCTTTTGGGTACTTGAAGAATGCGCCTGCAATTTCCTTGCGCGTGGTAGTTGCTTCTTTCAAATAATTTATCCACAAGTTCTTGGAGGTATACTTTGATGATTGGACTGTATTTGGGCTGTTAAAGAAGCATGTTTCAAATTTGCGCTTAATGCTGGATACTTGTAGGAAGTACCATATTTCCTTGTATTTGAAGAAGTGTATACTCTATGTGCCATTTGGGATATTGTTGGGACACATTATCTGCCAGCAAGGGTTGATGGTAGATCCTGCAAAGATCACAATCATAGTTAATGTGGGGATACCTCAGAATGTAAAGCAATTGCGATTAGTATTGGGGTGTTGGCTTGAGGGGTCCTAACCGAGGTTTGGAGTTAAGGTTTTCCAACAAACCCCTATACTATTGGCCCTTTCGACAATGACCTACTTTCGCAGGCCAAGGTGTCACTCGAAGTAGTATGGGTGGGTGCTAGAACCAAGTTTCCACACCCTTGGAGAGATTAGGTAATTAAGGCAGATATCGTCGAGTTCTATCAGGTTTGCAAGCCTATTATCGAGCCCTTAACAATATAATCAGCATATAACAATAAACAAAGCTACTATTATTAAACAGATCTATAACACCATGAAACATCACAATCGCAGCTAATTCATGTATAATCGCAGCTTATTCAAATAACACAGAGTCACTCCAGTAATAAACACAACCAGTTCATATAGAATAAAGATACGTCAATAGATTTTGCATTCATTGACATCCAAAAACCCAGTTACAATCCCAAGTCACAGCCCGCGCACACAGCTAGCGGAGTCCGCACACAGCAGGACTGAGGATCTCCGTGCACACACGAAGCAGGATTCCTTACCAAAAAATATCAAAAAAATATCTCAATAGCTCGTTCGTAGCATCAATCTTACTTTCTTACTTCCTCTTAGACTCAAACTGTCCATCTATTTATATCATCATATCCTGCGCTATCCTGTGGACCGCAAACCATGGTTTGTGGACTCTAGTTCTACCCTTTGACCCATTACAATACATTGGGGGCTTTGCCTACCTCAAAGCCCCAACACAAGACTAATTAATGCAAAAATATATAAAAAACACAGCTAGAATATCTATCAAAAACACAGCTAGGGGACCCAGTTCCAACAAGCCCCCAACACAATCTTGTGACTCGTCCTGAGTCACAGAGGCCGTGGGGTTTGCATCTTAGCCTGGAGCTATTTAATGGCATAGACCAGAGGGGGGAACACTCCTTCTCTCTACGTAGCAGTGTTATGTGCAATATCCACAAACGTTTGCGAAGTTTGGCCTTCAGTGGCAGCAGTGACACTTTCCAGGGTCTGATTTAGTTGTTTGACTGCAACATCCATGTCTTGAGATAACTTGAGGGCTTCATCGGCTCATAGCTTGAGGTGGTCACTCAAAAACTTCTTCTTATGGAGAAGCTCTTCCAAGTCATCTCAGAGCACATGGCTGGCTCGCAGATGTGCCAGGCATTGATCGGGGATCAGATTGGGCATAGTAGCTTCTAGTTCCTCAAATTATTCTTCCTTCTGGTGCAGTTCTTGAGTAAATTCATGCAGAAGAGGGTTGCACTACACCTTAGACCACAGCTGCATAGCTGTCTCAAGAAATTTTTCACCCTAAGAAATCTGAGCTGTAATGGTATTCGTGGCTTCTATGACCAGTACAACTCTCTGGGCTCCTACCTCAGGTGGAGTTTTCAGCTGCAACTTGGCCTACAACGTAGCAATCTACTGCTCCATCTCAGTATTAACATTCTGGATCTCGGTCCTATAAGCCTTCAGGGCTACAATGAGTCCCTCAATATTGGCTTGGGGGGTAGCAGAGACTAGGATGTCTTCAGTCACATCTATGCATAGTCTGCTGATCAAACGTTCCAACTCGGTCTGCTGTGCGGCAGCAAGGATGCACGCAGCCTACGCCTAGGATGCCTTGGTGGTTTTTTCAATGATTTTCTGCTCGGATGTACTGAGCTATTGTTGCACCTTGTTGTCTCTATGTTGGATTTCCTCAAAGAGAGATGTATGGAGGACCTACAGCGGTTTGTGTGCAAGCCGGGACAAGTCCATATGTACTTCTGTGCAGGCCCAGACTTGCGCACATAAGATGGGCGGACCCAGGGTGAGTGCTACACCTGGTAGGGGGCAGAGGTGGGTCTTAGTCATGACGTTCAACTTAGTGTTGGTTGCTGGAGGCAGTCTTGCTTGAACCATGCTTGTCTGCAGGGTATCGGCCTTGAGCTGCAAAGCTTGGATCTCAGACTGTAATGCGGTGAATGCGGCCTTTTGCTACTCTTCCAAATCAAGCCATCTTTCTTCTAAGATGAGGGTGACCGCTTCTATGATTTTCTCCAAGCCTTCCTCTATCAAGTTAAATTCAGTCTCCCTACCGGGCCTTGTAGCCTGCTGCTTTGTTCGCTAGCCCTTGAGAGGTTCGGATGTCAGTTTCATTTCACGTAGGGAATCAGCACCCTGCGCATCCAGACCCTCTGTGTCCATGTCTTGCTGCAATTCCTGCTCCGCGCCCTGCACTGCGTCCTTTGTCTTAGAAAAGTCTTCCAGGCCACGTCCTTCTGCATTCTTGGCGGTATCAGGCGGGGTGGTCCTCGAGAATGTGCTTGTAACAGCAATGTCAGCCATGCTCGATTTGAATCCCAATCTCTAGCGCAGTGGCCAAGTGGCGATGAGCCGATCTATTTCCTCACCGACGACCATGTAAGACAGCGACATCCAGGCTGGATCCTTACATCCCCGAATTTGCACATTGTGCATTGTGACCTGGAATTCTATGATTCTCTTGTATTTGTCATAAACTGCCAGTGACAAGTGTGGTCGGGATTGAATTGCTGCAATGATCGCGCCTAAAATAGCACCCAAAAGACTTTTTTCTCCTTAATATGTTGTTCATCCTTTAAATCCCATAAGTTCGCGTACTGCACCCCTTCACACATGTCTAGTTCAAGCTCAGGGAGGACCGATCCTTCAGGGGATTCCCATGCAACCAATGAAATTAAGAGCAACAACCAAGAGTAGCAGAATTCTCTCCCGTGATCCTAGGCCTCACACACATTGTCCAAAAACTCATTGTAGAGGAACTGCAACCAGTTAAAGCATACCCCTTTTTCGCAGCATCCAGCAAGATTAATTACATAGGCGGGTTCAGTTGTGGCCTGACACTTGTGCATAATTTTTCAGGCCAACAGTAAGGTACACATGTGCACTCCAGGGTCCTGAATGGTGTTGATTATGAATCCTCTGGTGTTGCGCTCAACATGGTAATCTTATCGCACCTTGCCGGCGATCTGTTTCTCGTACTTCTTGCCAACACGCTCCATGGGATTCGGTCCCTCCATGGGGAAACCAGTGATGTGGTGAATCAAGGTAGCATCTAGGGGAATGCAATCTTGGATCCATAAGCTGTCGTCACGGATCAGGGCTAGCAGTTGTCGCATGACTTGGTCAGTTACATTGTATCGGCCAAAATGACGTATCCGCAGCAAGCTCAGTAATCCATATTTTTCTAACCCGCGCGCTTACAACATTGGTACAACCCTTAGTATGTCTTCCTCCAGTTCTATTTCGAGGTACATATTAGGTGAAAATTATGCGAAGGCCTCCAGGTTGGCAAGGTTACGTTCGTCGAACTTGATTGAGGAAAGCTTTCCGTATACTTCTCCAATTATGGGGACTTCTCCTGGAATTAGCGACACTTTCATATAGGATCACAGACCCTCAATATTCTTAAGTGTGTGCATCGAGGGCCTTCGAGGCTGAACATAGGGAAGTAGCCACATGATTGGGGCAACGAGTCATGATACTTCTTACGCAGACAGAGGTCTCTTTGTCGGGTTAGGTGAACGTGCCCTAGGCACCATTTAGAGAGATTGTACATTCTGGGGGGAGGTGCGCGGCTTCCCCCTAGGACATTTCGTGTCCCTCCCCTACCCTTGCTCTTGGCCCTTCCCTTTATTCTTCTTTTTCTCCACCTGCTTCCCCTTGGTTGGCGTGGACATGAATTCTTCAACTTCGGGGGTGATCTCCAATACTTCATCATATGCGGGCTCCGAAGAGGCCACAGTCTGCGATGATTTAGCAGGATTGGTTGTAGTCATTCTTGCTTAGAAGAAAAACTTGGGTTTGCTACTATCAGAGGGGGTAGCACAACCAGACATGAACAAAGCACAATAGTTACAAAAATTTTCAAGGCATAAGATTTTCAGCATGCATGGAACCCATTTATGATCTACCCTCCTTCTTTTATAGCTTTGGATAGTGACCAATGGTTGGATGAGACTTATCTGAAACTTACCATCAAGGAAACAGTAAAAAATCTTCGAAAAATGCCACATTAATTGCTGACTACCCGCTCCTTTCAACGGTAAAATTTTATTTTTACCTAGCGGTACTATTCCAACAGTTAGTTTTCGCAACTGTGTATTACCCCTGTGCTCCCAGTGCACCTCCTTGTGCTTCTAGACCTACTGCCGAACCCTACGCTCCCAGCGCACCTCCCTGGGCTTCCTGACTTGCGGTCTACTCCTGCGCGTATAACGGGCCTGCCTGTATTTTTCCTCTTGTCTATGCGTATTCCACCAAATATAGCTAATCCGACCATATATTCATTTGATCTGGTATGGTTTGAGATGGCTGGCATTAACATATCCTGGTATAATATCACCGTGCAAGGTATTTATCCGGATAGCTCCTCTGTCAGTGATTTCCTTTACCATATAGGGGCCTAGCTAGTGCTGACGAAACTTCCTCGAGTGTTTTGAAAACTAGCTATCATATATCAAGACCAATTTTCCTTCCGAAAAGACCTTCTGCCGAATATGTCTATCATGCCATGATTTTTCCTGAGCCTTCTGAGCTTGGTAAAGAAATTTAGCAATAAATCGATCTTCCTCGAGGGCGACTAGCTACGCTAAGTGTTCCTCCATGATAGCGGGCCCCCCCATGTTCTTAAAGGTTGCACTGTGTAAGCTAGGAATGATATAATCCATGGGAATAATGGCTTCCTTTCCATAAACCATCTCAAACAGTGTTTTCCTAGTCAATTTCTTGCACATGGTCCAATAGGCCCACAGGACCGATGGGATGCACACGTCCCGATCGCTTCGATCGACATTACAGATCTTGGACAACGCCTGTTCCAGAATTTTATTAAAAGCTTCCACAGTTCCATTTTCCTGCGGATGATATGGGGTAATTTTTGCATGGTGGATTCGAAATTTTTTAGTCAAAGCTTGTATTGTTTCATTAACGAAATGCGTAACTATATCGCTCATCAAGATCTTCGAACAACCAAACATGGTTAGAATATGTTAAAAAATAAAGTTCGCAATAGTATCTGCAGTACAATCCTTCACATCTTGTGCTTTGGCCCATCTAGTTACATAATCGGTCGCAGTGATGATGTGGCGGGTACCTGTCTTCTTACCTGGTGGGCTGATGGGCCCAACGAAGTTGATTGTCCATTTATCAAATGCTTGCAGGACCATCTGTGGTTGTAAGGTCATTTCATCCCTATGCGATGGCCTTCCTGTCCTTTGGCATGCATCGCAGGTTTTGCAATAGTCGTAAGAGTCACTATGTAGTGTGGGCCACCAGAGCCCAGCTCTTAAGATCTTCTGCACCATCGCTTTCCCTGCGTAGTGACCTCCTGCTACGCCTCCGTGGGCTTCCTCTAGAATGGCTTTTATTTCATGCTCCAAAACGTATCTTCGCAGTACCTCATCAGCTCCCAGCTTATACAAGTGGCCCGCTATGATGGTAAAGTCTACTGCGTGGGTTACCAGTTCTTTTTCCTATTGTACCAAATATTTTGCACGTGCCATCCTCATAGTTAATAACTGAATAATATCGGCAAAGTGCGCATCAACCACCTTAATAGAAAAATGTTGCGCATTAGGCAATCCTTCCTCTAGGTTGGTCGGTTCTTCACCACTCTCGATTCGGGACAAGTGGTCCGGTCCAACATTTATTTTCCCTAGCTTCACAATGATCTCAAAATCATATTCTTGAAATAGTAGTATCCATCGGCAAATTTTCCCCCACAACACAGGCTTCTTCACTAGGTACTTCAAAGCTGAGTGATCCTTCAACATATTGAAGTGCCTTCCCAACATATAATGTTGGCATTTCTGCAAGGCATATACCATGGTCAGCCCCTCTTGCTTAGTAGTGGAGTAGTTATGCTCTAGACTAGAGAGTTTTCTACTAGCAAACACAACTGGGTGGTCAATGTCCCCCTCCTTGAGCTGCATCGGGACACCTCCCAGGGCAATCCCTAAAGCATCTATATGGACATGGAAATCCTTCACCTAGTCAGGAAATATGAGGATAGGTGTAGAGACCATCTTTTCCTTGAGTAGCTCAAAGCTCTTTTGACACTCTGTGTCCCAAAAAAAGAAGCGTCCTTCTTTAGAAACTTCTCCATGGGTGTCGTGATCAGTGCGTACCCTTGAATGAACTTCCTATAGTAGCCCGTGTGCCCAAGGATGGAGCACAGCTGTTTCTCATGTAGGGACTACTAAGTTGATGATAACTTCTACCTTGGCAGGGTCAACCATCAGTCCCTTCCGACAGACTATGTGGCCTAACAAGATCCCAAAAGGTATGCAGAATATGTACTTCTTAATATTTAGGAAAATCTAGTGCTTTCGACAGGCATCCAACATCATGTGCAGGTTCGAGACATGCTTCTTTACTAGTCCAAATACTGTCCAATCATCAAAATATACCTCCAAGAACTTTTGGATGAAGTCCCTCAATACTGCGACCACTACCCGCAAAAATATGGTAGGGGCATTCTTGAGCCCAAACGGAATGATGGTGTACTGGAAGGATCCCCATTCGGTGGCGAATGTAGTTTTGTTGCAACCTTTAGGTGTGATCTTGATCTGATGGTAGCCTAAAAACCCATCAGTGAACGAATATGCTTCCTTCCCTCCCACACTATCAAGAATTTCATGAGAGAGTGGCGTCAGGAAGGGATCATGTACGCAAACATCATTCAGTCTAAGCAGGTCAACATAGTTTCTTATTTCTCCTTTAGTATTTTTCTCTTGGACCACCATAGGGCTTACCCAATCTGACTGTTATACCTGTTCGATGATACTTGTGGCTAGAATTTTGTCAATTTCTTCCCTGACTTTCTGCTTATACTTGGGAGTCAATCAGTAAGGTCACTCCTTGACAGGTCACGGGTCTGGTTTTAAAGTGATGCACATGATCCCCAGGTCCCCTGTAATAACCTTGAGTTCTGAGAATTTCGTAGGAAACAGGTCTTGGTACTCCATGAGAAGCTCCTCAACTTTCCCAACTGTATCATCATCCTGGTAGTCCCTAATATTAACTAGCTTAGGTTGTTCTTGTATTCCAATGTTTACTTCCCTTAGCTTAAGAGGCTTGGTCACATTGACGGTCTGTAGTGGGGGTCCAACAACTGCGCATTCACCCTCCGATTTTGGGATAGTGATATCTCGCAGGTCTTCGTCACATTCCTCCATTGATAGATTGTAGTAGTTAACAATATCCTGCATCTGCGTATCCCAAGCTAGTGCCCCATACTCCACACGAGGGCATGATTCATAAAATACTAGGGCATCTATATCCTGTAGGGCTTCGTCTAATGCATCAGTTCCGCCTATCAACCCAAACGTCCCCACAAAATCGTCCTTCATGGTCTTCCAGTGACAGGTACGTTGATGTAGCTCTACATCCAGATACCATGTAGTGGGGATTGGACCCAAGGCATGAATGAATAGGTGGACCCATTCGTCCTTGGTCCTTTCACACCACACCTCCATCCATGCGGCCAAGTGCTTTCACAGGTCTCCTTGGCCAAGAAAAGTCTCCATGCATAAGTGAATCGAAGGTTCAAACCATAGGATCATCATCTCATGACATTCCTCCCAATCCTGGAACGCATCCTTATGAGTTTCCCGCCACTACGTAGGGGTCGCACGCATAGCTAGGTTAAGTGCCTACATTCTTCACTCCCTTGGGACTTCTGCTTCAAATGTTCTCATAAAATCCCTAATACTACCAGAACCATCAAATTAAGGCAGCTCTCTTACCTCTAAGGAGATACACCAGAAGCTCTTCATGATCCTACGATATCGTAGTGCAGATACATCATATAGCTGATTCTGCCAATTTTCAATCTCCCCGTCAGAGTCAGAGAGGCATTCACTATCTTTCTCCTAGAAAATCACACCATCAGTTGTAGGATTAATACAATCCTTGTCCCGGGTGATTATTTTATAGATATGATCCACGTCTTCTTCTTCGAGCACAGATTCTGTATACTGTTATCCTTTCGCTGGGTATAGAGGGATTATCACTCTCGTACCCTCATTCTCAAAAACCATGCTCCTTTTCTTCAAGTTGATAATCCCTCCCATGTCTATAGCCCAATCCAGTCCAAGGAGCGCATGATAAGTGTCTGCATCTTCCACAATTTGAATTACCTCAAAATCTGTGTATACCTTAATCCCTTCGATGTCTACCATAATCTTTGACAGTCTCCCCAATGGTATGATATTCTGTTGGTTAGCCATGCGTAGCTGTATAGTAGACCATTCCATATTGGCTTCTCCCATCCTCTGCCATGTTTGTTTGGGTAGGAAATTTGCATCAGATCCCAGATCTAGGATTACCTGATCCATTCCATAATCGCCAATCTGCACCGTTAGCAGCATTTCCCGACTAGTGCGTTTCTTATGCTTGTACATTTTGTGAACATATTTAACTTTTTTGGGAGGGTCAGTTCTTTCTGCGCAATTGTCTATTAGTGCTTGAATATTTTCTATTGCCTTCTCATTGCCTAGTAGCTTCATACATGCCTGTAGGAATTTTTTAACTTCGTCGTTCACTCTTAGGTTTGTTGGAGCCTTTGAAGTAGATGAATCATCCTTGGTAAAGTCTTTGTGAGCTTCGATGAAGGTTTCTTTCTCCTTCTGTAGGTCCAAGCTTTCTTATTTGATAGCATCTTTTCGGATAAGGGGTGCAGCCGCAGCTCTCTCCTCAACTCCTCTAGTAGCCATGCCTCGGCGTGTTATGACATTAATACTGGGTCCCTCATCACGCAGTTCTGCCTTAACCCTTTGCACATTCCATGTTGGTGTTTGCTGTTTTTCTTGCATTTTTGCTATCAGCACTAGACAATCTTCGATCACATGATGCAATTGTCTACAATATCGACAATATTTTCATGCAGGGTTCATACAGTCCCTTGCGAAGTGCCCTACTTCTCCATAGTTATAAAAGATCAATTTCCCTCTTCCTTGCCTCGCGCTTCCACCTCCTCCCCCTCCCCTACCTATGGCTGGGGAGCCTCTTCTTCCCGAGGGATATAGAGGTGAAGAAGGGTCAGCCTGTACCATGTATAAGTTTCCTTGGTCTATCATCAAGTCATATGTCTGGTAGTTGTGTTTGTCATGTCCCACAAATGAGTAGAATCGACACCATTGTTGCTTCAACTCTGGAACATAAGCACCAATACAGGGGCAGTGGTTGGTATCATGTAGTCCATCTATGCAGTAGTCAACGCACCATAATGTCAGATCGCTTGGTCCCGCAACCTCTTTAGGGTGCAATGGGTTGGGCCCCCCATCCTGCATGTAGTCCACCAGCAGAGGGCACTGATTATTGGTATGGCCTGACACCCTACATCTTATGCACCATACGTCAGGGCTAGTTTCTTTTCCTCGCTCTTTCTGCAAATTATGGATTTCAGGGTGCATTGCGTCCAGTTGTCCCTGGATCTGTTGTACCCAAAACTGGGCATCATCTCCTAGTGCAACTTCTAGCTTCATAGTGATCTCCAAGGCTTTCTCTTGCATCTCAATCGATTGTTAACCCATAGGTCTTCACAGGTGAGGTAATAGCATGGCGATAAACCATTCCTTGTGTTGTCTATCGTCATACTAAAATTCCCCATCTTTGATAACCTTCTTTAGTTGTTGATCAGCCTCCCATACTGACTAAGTGGGTCCTTGTCTAAAATATTTCAAGTCAACCATCAGCTGAGTGTCGGACTTAGGCTTCTAAAACTGTTGTTTTAAAGCATACTTAATCTCTTGAATAGATGGATCCGCATGCTGGCCTACGTACCCCATGTCCCAATCTAGGGCCCTTCCTTCGAAGGTGAGGGATATTTGCACCCTTTTTATGTCATCGCTAGCCACATTCTGCGCAGTCCATACTGATTCCTCTACGAACCAAAATTAGTCCATATCCTCGTCTCCTACACCCTTGACGGTGGGTAGCTTCATGTGTACGGCCATATCTTCTTCCGGTGGTGGCAGAGGTGTAGGGGAGTTCTTGCCCTTATGCTAACTTGAAGATGGTGTAGCCAGAGGACTAGTTCCTGTGTGTGCAGCCGGCTCTCTTAATGGGTTGTAGATGGATATATGACCTTCTCAATTGGCTCGGTAGTACTTACCACTTCGTGTTTTACTCTCACTCTGATAAGAGGTCATTCATTCGGTGTGGCTGCACAAAATGCCCTTTTCTCACAGTAATATTTTAACTAGCAATGGAAATTTTCGCAAAGAATTACCTTGGAATCCTTTTAAGAACCTCCGCTCCACCTCAGAGTAGGCTACAAACTGATCAAATTTGATTTCCATTACAAATCCTCCTAGCACACTATCCACACAATGATCTACCGTGTGGGTGATTGTGCTGTTAGCCTTCTCCAACTGTTGAATCAATTCTGGAGTCTACTGCGTAACCTGATCGTCTTTCCAACATGCCTGGAATTCTACTAGCCTTGCTAGCCACTCTTGAACCTCGTGCATAAAAGGTACAAAGAAAATTTCATATACTTCAGTGAAAATATATTTTTTTTTCCACTTCTCAGCTATTAGCTTCATGATGCGATTCTCCTTTACAGAAAATTATTGAATCTATCTTTCGAACTAGTTTTCGAGCTCCAATTTCTTAGGTCTCCAATGGCCTCATGGCATTACCTGATCTCTCTCTCAGAATTCTCACGGTCCCAAAAACAAAACCATTTGTTGGCTTGAGGGGTCCTAACCCAGGTTCAAAGTTAAGGTTTGCCAACAAACCCCTATATTACTAGCCCTTTCGGCAATGAACTACTTTCACAGGACAAGGCCTCACCCGAAGTAGTATGGGTGGGTGCTGGAACCAGGTTTCCACACCCTGGGAGAGATTAGGTAATTAAGGTAGATCTCATAGAGTTCTATCAGGTTTTCAAGCCTATTATTGAGCCCTTAATAATATAATCATCATGTAACCATAAACAAATCTACTATTATTAAATAGATCTGATCAACACATTCGCATCCACGTGTGCATAAGAAATTAGCACCATAGAACATCACAATTGCAGCTAATTCATGTAAAATCGTAGCTTATTCAAATAACACAGAGTCACTCCATTAATAAACACAACCAGTTCATATAGCATAAAGATACTTCAATAGATTCTGCATTCATTGACATCCAAAAACCTAGTTACAAGCCCAAGTCATAGCCCGTGCACACAGCCAGCGGGTTCTGCACATAGTAGGACTGAGGATCTCCGCGCACATAGCCAGCAGGATTCCTTACCCAAAACTACCCAAAACAGATCTCAATATCTTGTTCGTAGCATCAATCTTACTTTCTTAGTTTCTATTAGACTCAAAATATTCATATATTTATATCATCATAGCCTACACTATCCTGTGGTCCACAAACCATGGTTTGCGGACTCTAGGTCTACCCTTTGATCCATCACAATACATTGGGGGCTTTGACCTGCCCCAAAGCCCCAGTGCAAGACCAATTACTTCAAAAATATATCAAAAAGGCAGCTTGAATATCTATAAAAAATGCAGCTAGGGGACCAAGTTCCAACATGCGGCATAATGGGTATTATAGGAATTTCATTAAGGGCTATGTGATGATAACTGCGCCCATGGAAAAGCTTCTTAAGAAGGATGTGACATTCTGCTGGGATGAGAATTGTAAAAATAGTTTTGAATTGCTGAAGGAAAAGGTGGTCACTGAGCCCAAATTGGTCTTCCCAAATTGGTCAAAGGTGTTTCATGTGCATTTTGATGCCTCCTGTATTGCGCTCAGATATATTTTAGTGTAGCTAGGAGTGTGAGAGATTGATAACCCTATTACCTATGCAATCTGAAAACTCTCAAGCACATAACATAATTAATCAACCATAGAAAGAGAAGGGCTAGAAATGGTGTACACACTGCAGAAATTATGCCAGTATTTGTTAGGAGGCCATTTTAAGATGTTTACTGATCATTCTACTTTGAAGTACCTAGTTAATAAGACTGTGTTGGGGGGGAAGATCTGCCAGTGGTTTTTTTTTTTCTAGGAATATGACTTTTAGATTATGGTAAAACCAAGAAGATTGAATGGTGGGCCAGACCATCTATCACGCATTGAGACTGGTGAAGAACCTACAAACTTGGAAGATGGATTTCCAGATGCGCGGTTGTTTGCAATAAATTTGGTTTATGAGAATTTACCTAATATCATTCAGTTCTGACTACTAGACTCACGCCTGATGAATATACCATTTAGCAGAAAAAATAGCTTGTGGCGCGTGTAGTGGAATTCACCATTATTGCTGGAAAGTTGTACAAAATGGGTGCAAATGAAGTCCTGCGAAGATATGTCCTAGAGTATGAAAGATGTGCAATCCTAGATGAATCTCATGGAGGGTTTTCTGGTGGTCACTATGCAGGTAAGGCAACAATGCAAAATATTTTTCGAGCTGGGTTATGGTGGCTAATGCTACAAAATGATGCCTATGCACATTGTCGGGCATGTGATGTATGCCATAGGACAGGAAATCCATCACGCAAAGAAAAGATGTAATTGCATCCACAGATGGCACTGCAAGCTTTAGAGAAATGAGCTATAGACTTTGCAGGACCTATCAATCCTCCAGGGTAGAAGAGTGGTGTGTGTTATATTATCATTGTGATGGATCATGTAACTAAATGGGTTGAAACTAAACCTGTGAAAGATTGTAATGCAGATAGAACTATGCAGTTCATATTTTAGAATATTGTGACGATGTTTGGTTGTCCTAAGATTCTGATAAGTGATCGGGGTATACATTTTATGAATGATCCCATTGAATCATTTACAGAAGATTTCACGATGCATCATTGGAAGATCTCTCCCTATCATCCCTAGGAGAATGGCGTGGTTGAAGAATTCAATAAGATATTGGAGACTGCACTCACCGACGTGTGAAATGCTAACTAAAATGACTGGGATGCTCACGTACCTTTATTTCTCTGGGAATATCAAACCACATGCAAGAAATTGACTAGTAGGACACCTTTCAGGATGGTATATGGATAATAATATGTGTTTCCAATGGAATTCATTTTCCCTACTCTGCGCATTGTCGATTTCACCAATATGGCTAAATAAGATGCTATGGACGAGCGACTGTCGTAGTTGGTTGCTCTGGAAGTAGATCACTTTATTGCTAATTATCACCAGCATGTTCAGAAGGAGCACGGAAAATCATGGCATGATAGGCACATCAAGAAAAATGTGTTCAAGGAAGATGATTTGGTCCTGTTGTATGCCAACAAGTTTTCTCACCACCTAGAAAAGCTGAAGATACATTGTTTAGGGCCTTATTTTGTTAATGAAATCACTGATGGAGGTGCAATGCACCTGGCCACATTAAGTGACGAATATCTTCGTGGGTATGTCGATGGAAACTGTCTGAAGCCATACAAGGATGACCCTGTGCCTACCAAATGACTATATGGTTGGAGTATTAGACCTGCGCAGATGTGATGGAGGATGCACAGAAGGGTACGATGCATGTGCGGTAGCTGCACGAGGAGGTTGACTGGGTCACATAAGTGTTAAAAACTAGTCATTGGAATAGTAAATCTGAAAAAGGCAACTTTATTACCATTTATGGGAGCATCTTAGTTGCATTTAATGAAGGGTTTTTGCCATATTTGGGACTGTTTTGTCATTTATGGAGACACATTAATGTAGTAGGAACCATTGAAGATGCGCCACAAGTATACATATGACCTATGGGGTTACAATAGTTCCCTTTTCTTTTTGAGTGAATTATTTTCTTTGAGCTCTCTAATTTCCAATACATACTCTGTCTCGATGTCTAGTTTGGATCTGAGATTCAAGGAAGAGTTGCACCACGCAGGGTTGGGTTACATAATTCCAGGCAGTATGATGACCACACAACTTGAACATGATCCTGCTGTGCCCAAGGTCCTTGTTGTTGAAACACCTGCACCCACGAAGTCCGAGAAGGTGCAGTAATCTGGTACAAAAAAATTCCCATGGGAGAAGAATATGAAGTTGCACTCCACTGCGGTTCAACGTTAGAAATGGCCCATGACAGAGCTCCCGGAAATGATTATCGAGGAAGAAGAGGATGTGGTCGAAGTGGCCCCATTCTTGCATTTGCTGAACTATGTCGCAATGTGCAAACCGATGATCAGAATACCCAAAGATCTTGACAAAGTGTGCGTGAGTATCCAAATGCCATTGGTCCAAAAAAATGTCTCGATGGAAGGGTACATGTGTTTCCAAAGTGCCACAACCCCAAATGGAGGATTGGGACATTGCGGACGTAGAAAAATTTCTTGAACTTGCGCCAGATATGTACCTTGTCCAAGTTCAGTATGAAGGGGGAATAATGAACCTAGAGCGAAAGAGATGGGTGATGGGTTTGCACAAAGAGGTCCTGTTAAATCTATTGCAGATCCCTCACTTTGGGCACAACCCAATAAATGAAATTTGTGTCCAACAATTACTTGTGCTAGTGCATGATGATGCACTATGGTTGGGAGAGTTCATTCCAATATATGCTGCATTAATCCACATGATCATTGGTCTACTTGCTAAAGGTACGGATTTTGGACAAAAAGCACAAGAGAATCAGTCGTCTACTAGATCAAGAAGAGGTATCATGTCTCGCGGAAGAGACAAGGCTTTGTGTTCAGCAAGATAAATGACCTCGTTGTTTAGTTCAGCATGCTCATCTTGGCCTACAAGATGATGTGAAAATGTATACCGAATGAGGTCCCTGTGCACATGATTTCTATCGTAGGATAGTGTGAGAAAGGAATCATTTATAATTGATTTGATTATTTGTGTAATGAGTTTCTAGAAAATGTGTGTGAAGCATAAGAGGAAGGAAAGCAATTCCATTACACTTGGTTGTTGTTACTAATTGAATTAATAGGGTGGAAGACCCCTAAGGAAACTCAGTTTCCTAAGATTGAGCCCCAGATGTGTGAGGTCGCGCGGTACGCGACACTTTGGAATTATTCAGACTCGGCGCACTAAGGAGAATAACATTTTATGCATACTTTATGATGCTTCACTATATCAGGCCATGTTCACTATATCAGGCCATGCTTCACTATCTCCTACACTCTATGAAAAATATAATATGATAGCTGACTTCAAGGCCATATTCCACAATATGCACCTACGTGTAAAAGGTGTGGTGGAGGGAGTTTGGTACGAGTTACCCTACTTATTCAAAGAGGATGATCTCATCCGAGTCACTGCAGAATGGCCACCAACATGGTTGGAGCTTGGTGCATCTGCATATATCACCGAAACACTAACAAAGTCATGCACTAGCACTCAGCCAAAGAAAATGACAGAAAAGGTGACTGAGAAACCTCAAGAGGAAGAAGCCACACCGACCACCACCAGTGAGACGATCGACTTAGAAAAAGACATTGAACCAGAGAAAAATAGTTCTACGCCAAAAGATAGAGTGAAATATTTATAAGTATAGACATTTAAGGGAACAAAGCGTAGCTCACAGGCCACTGATGGATCATGAAAGAAAATGAAGGAGTCTAAATATGCTAGACAGGAGGTCTTGACGCTGACTTAGGAAAATTTGAATGAGATTGCAAACACAATCACATCTATGACAGAGGATCGCTGGACCAATATGAAGGTGCAGTATAAGACTGTTCTGGAAGGTGTTTCAATTGGGGATCCAAGAACTCAAAATAAAATCGAGCCTGATACAAGTGAGTGTCGCTCAAGCGGGCCATACTAGCACGTAGGTCACCAGTGCATAGCCATTGGATATAGTTGAACCAAAAAAAATTCTTGCAAATGTATTAAAGAATTACATGAAACATGGTATGTTAACCTTAACAATTTAAACTTCACATGAAAGAAGAGAGAAAGAACATGAAAGCATGAAAATATGACAAGGGTTGATAACGAATTTTATCCAATTTGGACTACGTCTTTGGGCCCTACTCAACAATGGGGAGGCCTTCCTTCATTAAGTGAAAGAAGAAAAAGAAGTACAAGTAAAATTACATAAAGCACCCTTATACCTCCAAGATGGAAAGTGGTAAAAAAATGGAGACCTATGTTGTAGAAACAGACAACACCATCAAAATACTGTCACTGAGAGGTGTAAAATCCATATATAATTTGTCCAATTTGGACACTGGAAAATTCTTGGCCCTCTGAAAATGTGGCTTAGAGCATTGTTCCACTGCCTCCCTGAATGCCTCAGGGTTCCACTGCCTCGAACTGCATGCCCTTTGTTGTACTTGGTTTACCTAGGCACACTATATAAATGATGGGTTTTATATTATTTTGTGGGTGGAGTTATCAATCGACGGTTGATGGTGTAACGGTGAAGTTCTTTGGATTTCTAAAGGGAGGTCGGGGGATCAATCCCGACCCCCTTGTTTTGGAGCACGTTGTAGCAGATATAATATTGGATGTGGGCATGTCCACCACCGCTGGCCCATCCCCTCATCCTCTGCTGTCGGTTGTGCGTCATTTCCATATGGTTGGCGGGGCGTGGGGGTCATGGCCCGCCCCCCTATATTTAATACTTATGTTAAATTTTGTTTGGGGTAGGGCGGGGGTCATGACCTGCCCCTTATTTTTGTATTTTTTTTGTTTTAATAAATCACAACCCAACTATTAAATTTGACATATTTTTGGTGTTATTACACAAACTAACCATCCCACAATTTTTCCCAGAAGTTGGACAGATTTTTGCACCATAAATTTGTGAAATTGCGGCCTCCTTAACCTGCCATATCACCAAGTCAACCCAAAAACTTTGACCAACTCTAATTTTCACATACAAACTTAGTTTGACGAACCATTCACACCACTATGATTAGAACGATGAAATTTTCAACTTAGCATCAAGTTTTCCACATTTGTGCCACTTTGAATTTTGAGCCTTTTCCTAATGCCACTTGTACTTGTACCTGAAACATTCTCATGGATCATTCCTCCCCACTAAGGAGCTTTTGGACCACCAAAATCCTTATGAGTCAATTGGCAAGTGAGGAAGTTTCTCCCTCACTTTCCCTTTTTCTAGCCATCTAACCTTGCTTGGGCGCATCCCCTTGAAACCAACATGAAGTTAATCCACATATCCCCATCGTGAAGTTGTGGTTCTCCTGTCGAGGATGATATATTCTAGAAATTCGTTGAGATACTCTGGTGCAAAGTCATCCATTGTAGGAGCTGATCCTACCTCTTCGGTGTCCATAATCAATGGTGGATCATAAAGCTTTAGATTTTCGATATTCACTACTAAGTACATTTTCATGTATGCAGGAAAGTTGAGACAAAATGAATTGTCCTCAATCTTCTTGAATATGGTAAATGGACCATACCGGATTGGTCACAACTTCTTTCCTTCTCCCTTCATCAACCTATCCTTGCTGATATGGAACCACACCTTGTTTCCAACCTGGAATTGGTGGCCGACTCGGTGTTTATCATGTTGAGCCTTGTATTGAGCTTAACTCTTTTCCAACTGCTCGTGTATTTCTTGGTGAATTGACTGTAGCCACCCGATGAACCGCTGCGCTTTTTCCCTATCATCATGTCCACTGGAATCTTCATCCTTTCCAAATACCATGTCAAAAGGATCCTTTGGTAGGTAACCAAAACATGTCTCAAGTGGTGAATGCTACATAGAAGAATGCATTACTCGGTTGTAGGCATGTTGCACATAAAGAAGATGCTCATCCCACAATTTGGGATGTTTGCGACAATAGCCTCGCAATAAGTGCACCACGGTATGGTTTTCGACCTTTGTCTGCCCATCTGTCTGTGGATGAAATGTCGTACTTCTCTTTAACTTGGTGTCCATCACTCTCCACAAGCTAGTCCAAAACTCTCCAAGAAAGCGAGAGTCTCGATCTGACACAATCGATGTGGGAAGCCAAAGTGGACCCAAACAAACTGAAAGAAAATACAAGCAGTATGCTCTGCAGTGACCTGCTTTTTACAAGGCATTAATATACAAATTTTACTAAAATGGTCTACGACGACATAAAAATAGTCTTGACCTTTCCTAGACATGGGAAAACCACCTACAAAGTCCATCGACACACTTTCCCATGGACAACTCAGAATAGGGAGTGGTGTGTAAAGCCCAAGTTTTCTATTAGAGGGCTTGGAAACATAACACATCACACATCCATTTACATATCGAGTTACAATGTTTTTCATATGAGACCAAAAGAAAAAACTTTGTAAATGACATAAGGTTTTTTTGATCCGAAAATGTCCTGACACAAGAGAGGTATGGGCATCTCTGATTACACGTACCCTTTCATCCGTGGGTATGCACAGTTTGCCAAGGTGATACAATAGTTTACCTTGCAAATGATAGTTGTCCACCTGTGATCCATGAGTCAGTTTTTCATAAATCTCCTTAAAATCATTATTATTAGCATATTGTTTAGCATAAATTTCAAAAGGCAAGGAAGCATTATGAAAAATGATAGAATCAAAGGTAGGAGGGCGAGAAAGAATATCTTCTACTTTGTTGCTAGTGCCCTTCTTATACTTTATTACCAGATGAAAATGTTGAAGAAATACCATCCACCTGCAATGGCGAGCCTACTGAAGCTTGTTTTGTGAATGAAGGTACTGCAAGGGTTGGTGATCTACATGGATTATAGTCTCCTTGCCGATCAGGTAGTGTTTCCACTTTTTCACACTTTGGACCAAGGCATATAGTTCCTTGTCATAAGTGGGATAATTCACAACAGCCTGGGAGAACTTCTTCAAATGGTAAAATAGAGGCTTCCTTTGCTACATCATTACAACCCCCATGGCATAACCACTGGCATCTATTTAAATCTCAAAAGGTTGCTGGAGGTCGGGTAAAGCCAAGACTGGCAAGATGCTAATATTCTCTTTCAGTTCTTTGAATGATTTTTGTTTCTTTCCTTCCCACTAAAAGGCTTGCTTCACACTTGTTAGTGTGTGTAAGGGTGATGCAATAACATAGAAGTTGGCAATGAATCTTCTCCAATACTTTACTACACCTAGAAAACTACGGACCACTGTTACATTGGTAGGCTTAGGTCATTTTACAATCACCTCAACTTTAGAGGGGTCGATTTTTATTTGACCATTACCGACAATATTACCTAGGTAGACCAAGGAGGTCTTCCCAAACTCACACTTTGACAATTTTACATGAAATTTTTCCTTTTTCAATACATCAAACACTTTCTTTACATGGCATACATGTTCACCCCAAGTTATACTAAAGACAAGAATATCATCTAAATATAAAAGAACAAATTCATCAATGAAAGGCCTAAAAATATCATTCATGACCCTCATGAATGTGGTTGGAGCATTGCACAATCCGAATCACATCACCATCCATTCGAACAACCCTTGTTTGGTCTTGAAGATGGTTTTCCACACATCCTGCTTTGAAATTCTAACCTGGTGATAACCACTATGCAAATCCAATTTGGTGAAATAGATAGGATTATTTAATCAATCCAACAAATCATCAATGTGAGGTAGAGGGTATCGGTTCTTCACCATGATTTTGTTTAGTTCACGGTAATCTATGCACATCCTCCATGTGCCATATTTATTTGGCACCAACATGATCTGCGAGCCGCATGGAGAAGTACTTGGTCTGATGACCCCTTGGTTTAGCAATTCCTGCACCTGCTTTTTTATCTCCTCCATGTCGATAGTCGACATCTTGTACATACCAATGTTTGGTAATGGAGCATCATGATGCAAATGAATCTCATGTTGGATTTCCTGTTTTGGAGGAAATCCTTTTGGTTGTTGAAACAACTCATCATAGTTAGAAATAAATTCACATAATTCCTTTTTATGAACCAGATCACAACCTTGGAAAGCATTAGATATTTCTGCATATTTTTCTCTCACAATCATAGCATGCACACTTTGATGGAATTCACCAATATCTTCATCCGTATTTCACTTAAAATACTAGAAATGACCTTGGTTTGATGAGCTCTTACAATATATTCTATCCCATCTTTTGTGATTTGATATTTATTTTCATGTCGAGAGAAAATTGCTTTCCTGTAAAATAGATACAGACTCCCAAACACAATACCACATATATCCAATGATACTACATCCAGTTCTACTTCATCCACTAGCTTAGAAGAAATTACAAATTTAACCTTACATTGCTTGGTTACATTTAATTTTGCTTTGTCATGTATCCATCCAAGCGGACAAGTTTTCGGATGAGCCTTTATTTCTAAACCTAACTTTTTAACCAAGGATTCTGAGATTAAATTTGTTTGAGATCCTGAATCAAATAGAGTTTCCACTTTTGTATGGTTTATGGAAAATCTAATATGAAATAACTCAATTATATTTCGTTCATTAGGAAGAGGCTCATCCATTGAACTACTTCTTGCATTGATTCAGAATTAAAATGAAGAGAAAGAGTACCTTTTCTGCCTGCTGCTGTGATTAAAGTCTTGTCGCCAGAGTCAGATCGAAGGTCTTGCTGTGCAGTTTCCACCGTCTTCTATTTTCCTTTTCCACCATATCTCTTTGGCTTCTTTTCCGGGTACATCTTCCAACAATGATCATCATCATGACCTTCCTTTTTGTAGTGAGTGAAATAAGGATTTTCTCCTTCATCTTTCTTGGTTGATGCTGTCTTCTTTTCCTTTTCCTTTGGATTTTCCATTTGAAGGTCTGAAAGGTGGGGTCTTTGAATGATCATTTTTATCATTTTTTCCCTTTTTTTCAAGATGAATGGCATTTAAATTGGCCGAGCCAATAGTAGTAGGTTAAAACATAAATAATGAATTCCTAATGAAACTATATAATGACCCAATATACTTAGTTACCACTTCAGGTGAATCTAGTGAAATGTACAAATTTAGTGCTTGCTTTCTAAATTCCTCGGTAAAGCTTTTCACATTTGGCCTTTGCCTTGCCTTAGGTACTGCCATTCCATTACGGCTTTTTGCTTATAACCCAAAGGATATAACTGATATTTTAATGCAGAAATAAAACTTTACCACGAAGAAAGAATATTACCCAGCCTCTTACTGTCTCTCAATTTTCTCTCCCACTAGACAAGAGAGGTTTCGTTCAGCTGAAGAGAAGCCAAATGGATCTTTGCCTCATCCTCTTTGATCTGTTGAATCCTGCAGTAGACTTCAATCTACCTAGTCTAGTTGTTGAGATTTTATGCATTACTTTCACCATTATACATGGGAAGATCAAAATTTACATCTAATTTAAAGAAAGGTTTCTTAGATGCATTTCTTGAATCTCTATGAGGATGACAAGGATAATATGAAGAACCTTCACTCATGTAAGGAGAAGGTGTGGCTTCTTCTCCACCATTGCCATGCACTGAACCTTGTCCTTCGGGGCCATTCTCCTCCGCTTTCACTGTCTTCTCGAGTCTCGAAAACAACTTATCGACCTTATCTGACATTTTATAGAAGGACTTGCAATATTTGAGCTCCTTCGCATGATGAGCATCATCATCTACCATGTTATTCCTTCGACGTGCATGCCCTGCTTTGTGATCAAAGGACTTAAGCTTGTCTTCACATATTTGGAGCTTGTTTCTGGTTAGCATACAATCATGTAATTCACATCTAACAAAGACTAGCTCTGATACTACTTGATCCAAGATATTTTTATTGCAGATGTATTAAATAATTACATGAAGCATGACATGTTAACCTTAACAATTTAAAGTGCACATGAAAGAAGAGAGAAAGAACATGAAAGCATGAAAATATGACAACAAGCATTGATAACAGAGTTCGTCCAATTTGGACTATGTCTCCGGGCACTGCTCAATAGTGGGGAGGCCTTCATTAATTAAGTGGAAAGAAGAAGAAGAAGTACAAGAAAAATTACATAAAGCACCCTTATACCTCCAGCTGGAAAGTGGCCGAAAAATGGAGACCTTTGTTCAAAAAATTGACAGAGCCATCAGAGTCATGTCACCAAGAGGTGTAAAATCCATATAAAATTTGTCCAATTTGGACAATGGACAAATCTGGGCCCTCTGAAAATGAGGCTCAGATCATGGTTCCATTGCCTCCCTGAATGGCTTGGGTTCCACTACCTTGAACTGTGTGCTCGCTGTTGTACCTGGTCTGCCTGGGTGCACTGTAAAAATGATGGGTTTTATATTATTTTGCGGGCAGAGTTCTCAACTGGCGGTTGATGGTGTCACAGTAAAGTGGTTTGAATTTCTAAAGGGAGGTCGGGGGATCAATCCCGACCCCATTTTTTTTGAGCACATTATAATGTATATTATATTGAAGGCGAGTGGGTCCGCCAGCAGCGGCCCATCTCCTCATCCTCTGTCGCTAGTTGTGTGACATTACCATATGGTTGGGGGGGCACGGGGGTCATGGCCCGCCCCCCTATATTTAATACTTATGTTACATTTGGTTTGGGGAGGGGCGGGGGTCACAACCTACACCTTTTTTTAATTTTTAATTTTGTTTTAATAAATCACCACCCAACTATTAAATTTCACGTATGTTGGGAGTTATTACACAAACTAACCATCCCACAAATTTTCTTGGAAGTTGGACGGATTCCGGCGTCGAAAATTTGTGAAATTGTTGCCTCCTTAACCTACCATATCACCAAGTCAACCCAAAAACTTTGACTATCTCTAATTTTCACATACGAACTCAGTTTGACAAACTTTTCGCACCACTACGATTATAACAACAACACATTCAAATTAGCGCTGAGTTTTCCACATTTATGACCCTTTGAATTTTGAGCCTCTTCCTAATGCCACTTGTACTTGTACCTGGGATATCCTCCTAGATCAATAGCATTACCAGCCACTGGGGATGCCCATCTTGTGAAAATCCCCACACCAACAATCCATGTGGATGCCATCCAACTTTCTCAATTCCGTGGAGCAGGTGATATTAATATTAATTTTTTTGTTTAACATGCAGGAAACTTTCACTTGATGCATACCATGATCGTCAATGAACTTTAGTTCTGAGAGGCTATTGTGCACACATCTACATTAGAATCCAAGAAGAAGGCTGAAGATGCACATCGGAAACAACAAGTTGCAGAAGTATAATGCCCCACATCTAGATCCCAACGCGTTGTGATAGAAGCGAAGATTCGCCAAGTCTGCAACGATGTTCTAGCAGTCCTAGCCATAACTGCCCTAGAAGAAAAAATGGAAGGACTAGTTGTAGCCCTAATATCATCACACACTGAAGTATAGATTGTATGTGCAGAGTTTGAACATAAAATCATGGATTTGAAAGTGAATTTGCCACTTGAGACTCTGCCTGAGATCTGGATAGTGGCATCGACCCTTGTTCGTGTAGAATGACGTGGTAGTACATCAGTTGTTCCAAAAAGAGCAACAATTTGCTGAGATCCAGATAGTGGCGCCAACCCTTTTTCTTCGATAGCGCCTTTCCTGTCCGTAGGAGGGCCAGATAATCTAGATAGAGATTTAAGATCTGTGCTGTAAAAAGTAGTTTTTGGAGGAACGTATGGAACCATGGGCTAAGGAGGCTCTCCAGCTTTCACAAAATTTGGACACTACATTGAAGGCGATTCAGCAGACGTAGCTCAATATAGAAATGGCCACTGAAGGGCCCACCATGGAGAAGTTAGTTCTGCAAGCACAGGGAAGTTAGTATCTGCGGGTTAGAAGAATATAAAAAGATACATCGAGTCTGAGGAAGTAAGTTAAGTTGAATAGACTATTATGCTGATCTAAATCTTTATGCGGCTGTAATACTTTTGTAAGGGTTTTCTGGGTTGGGTAGAAGGGCTCCTGCTGGCTGTGTGCACGAAGACCTAGTCTTGGCTATGTGTGGACTCTACTAGTTGTGTGTGAAAAAGGGTAAAGTGTAAGGGTGAAGTGTGATGTACTGAAAGGATTTGAATTAATACAAGTACTGCTTTTGGCAAAACATTTTCTATTAATCTGAGTTATTTATTCTGTTTAATATCGCATTGCTTCTCTGTTGCTTATTTATATCTGCCTAAAGACATATTTTATGTTTATTTATGCATGTTGATGGTTGATAAATCTACTTAAGTAATTACACATTTTTTAGATATGGATCTGGTTTTGTTATAATATATTTGTGCTAGAGAGATCTGTGATTCTGTCTATAATCTATTAAGTATTGCGCACATTTGTTTATGATTTATTCAATTCTACAATCAATCCACTTAGGGCCAATGCATTATTTTCTTCCTCAGGGTGTGGAAACTTGGTTCGAACATCCCCCCCATATTGCTTCGGGTGAGACTTTGATCTGTGAAAGAAGGTCATTGCCGAAAGGCCTAGTAGTTGGAGGGTTTGTTGGTTGCGCGATAAAACTGAACCTGGATTAGTACCGCTGAAGCCAACACCTACATTATTTGGTTTTTGTTGCAAGTGAATCCAGTGTGATAGATTTGAAACGAGATCCATAAAGGGTCAGAATTTTGGAGCCTTCAGTGAGGGAATGGTAGCTTACTTTTGGTGGTGGCCAGAGAACTTTCTGAGGTATTAGTAGCTTTCTTCAAGTAGTAGGTGGAGAAACAATAGGAGGAAATCACCTCTAGCAGGTAGGAGCCTACACACTGGTAAAATCCTATGCAAGTTCAAAATGTAAAAGATGATTTTTTGAATTAATAAAAGAAGACAAAGACAACAAGAATGGTGGTATTTCCTAGTTGGTTTTTCCACCTAATATCCCAATGTCTCTATGTGATGATGATGATGATGTTGTATTTTTGATGTGTTATTCTCTTATGTTTCACTTGCACTTATTATTCTCATGGTTCACATGTGTTACCCACTTATGAATATATATATATATATATATATATATATATATATATATATATATATATATATATATATGTTATCATCAAATTAACATTATAAGGAAGAATGGAAACTAAGTAAAGGTTGAATTATCAAGAAATACTTATTCACCCCCCCCCCCTAACTTAGTATTTGCAACAATCATTATCATAGCAAGTCCTTCAAGAAATAAGTTGATCCCTAGAAGGAATATCTTATAAAATGAGCAGCCATGATGAAGTATTCTCAACCAGGCCACATCTATTGGATGGAATGGATTTCAAATTTTGGAAAATTAGAATGAGGTCTTATTAGAGATCTCTTGGATTTGATGTATAGGAAGTAGTAGAAATTTGATACGAGTACCCTTGATCTATCCCAACAGATAATGTAGGAAACATAAAAATACAAGAACAATGCAAAAGTATTTAATTCCATCCTAGGAGGCCTTGCAGAATCCAAATTTGTAAAGGTGATACAATATGAAACCACTAAAGAAATGTGGGACAAATTGGTAAACAACTATGAAGGAGATAAAAAGATAAAAAGTTCAAAGTTACGGTCGTATCAAATTCAGTATGAAACTCTTAAGATGCATGAATATGAAAGTGTTGCTAACCTTTTACTCAAAGTAGATGAAATAGTAAATACTATGAAAGTTCTTGGTGATAAGTTTGAATATTATGCCATTTTTTAGAAGATACTAAGATCACTAATATCCAAGTTCAATGCCAAAGTTTCATCCATTGAAGAAATACAAGACATGAGACATCTATCCCAAGCAAATCTCCATGAAATATTGTGAGATTACAAAATGGGGACAAAAGGATACCAATATGAAGTCAGAGAAGCTACCAAGGCTACAAGCAAAGGAAAACAAAAATGAGAATTAGATATCACCATCTATATATTGGATAATGAGGAAGAAAACTTCGGGAGAAAGTTACAAAAGGGAACTAGAAAGTACAGAGGAAAGATTCCATTTTAGTGTTTTAATTTTGGTAGGATATGGGGGAAATTTGCAACTAAATTCCCATAAAAGATAATATTGATAAGGAAGGGAATGGAAAGAACATATATAATAATAAATCCAAAAGGAATTACTATAATAAAAAAAAAAATATTCTCATGAAGATAGTCAGGGCACCATCAAATTTCCATAATTTAAGCAACCAAAAAATAGTCTTCTAACTTATGCAGTTTATTTTTATTCATAAATTATTACAAAAAATAACAATTAATTCACTATTTCAATACTCACAAATAAAATTTTGGAACTAATAAAATAATGCACACACAAAAATTATGGACAATAATATTTTTGGGAAAACTAGTTCAATAGACGAGGGTTTTATTATTATTAGTCCTCGTCAATTTTAGAAATACAACTGCTTGCTTGATACTAGAAAAGGTCCAACATATATTTTTTCTCCAATGGAAAAATAATATGGAAACACAAAGTCTCATATACAAATCAAATCAACCTCCTCCTAGACTACTCATTCTCCTCCTGGTAATTTGCACTGCTAACTAGAAATGCACATTGGATCCTTCTGGAAATTTTCTTCACCGCTGGAAATAACTTCATGCAAGTAAAACTGATGAAATAACATACCTTTCAAGTTTCCACCTTGTTGATAAACCTTGGGTCTCAACATTTACCAAGGGAGTGGCTTTCCCTAATTTTGTAATTATGCTCCCGATTTATGAGCAGAATGGTTCCAAATGTGTCTAAATGGAATTTTATCACATGGAAGTCCTGAAAACTATCCCATGACTATATTAATGATTTTTTTATAAATTATCAAGCCAATAGGAAATCGAGTCCATAAACCAATTTCCTTAACCCTAGAGTTCATTATAAGCACATTATCGAACTTAAGTGCAAACTCTCAATACTTAAGTTAATGCTATAAGTTTTAAATATCATAATAAAATCATATACCATTATGAAGTTGATTAAATAGTTAAGGAATACTAACCTAACCTTAGGCACACCTCATGGTCATATGCCCAAATAATGATTATTTTGTTGATTCTTAAGTGGGCATAAAGTTTGGAAACTTGGAAGTTTAAAGAAGATAACAACAACAATAAATCATTGTTGCAAAGGGATGAATGGAAAAATACAAAATGAGGTTTTGGATCCTGAAGGATTCGGGAATTAATGACACATGACCATGAGTTCATGAATTTTTTCTACCTTGGGAGTCTGATATAGGAGCGTTTGAGCTTCTCGAAACCATAAAGATTTTTCAAGAAAATTTGCAAAAGGGATGTCAATATTAAAAAAGTAGACTAAGCGACACTTGACAATTGGAACCAACTTGATGCTCTATATCCCACTCCTTGATATTATTCATACCCATAACAACCAAATTATTAATCTACTTTAATACTTATAATATCATTAAGATAAGTGGTTACCTTAACAATACCACTTAAATAACCTACAATATTAAAGGGCTAGTCGATAGAGAAAGATAATTAAATTAAGAGTTGGAAAATTCATATCTTGATATGAAGTTATTAATGGTCATTTAATGAAATCTCTCCTTGCTTAAAAAATGATACTAATTATACCATAATTACCGATCACGAAATTTACCGATTACCCATTTTTTTGAGGTAGAAAAAAAATCACTCGATTTTGAAAAGTGGTTATTTAGAATACACCTTTTTTTGGAACATATTTTTGGCACTTAAAAATTTCTTATGTATCAAGTATGGACATTTGTTTCTAAATGTGAGTGGTTTTCATGCTAATTTTGAAAAGTGTTGATGAAACATCAACCCCTTTTTTTAGAGGGTTTACTTTTGACACTTTAAATTTTCTAATCTCTTCTTTTTCCCTCAGATATTTATTTTTATCTGTACTTATGTATTTGTGTTTTTTTATTTTTCTTTTCAATTTTTTTTGTAATGAAATCTTCACTTTTTTGCATAGTTAAAAAAATAAAAATAAAAAGGTCAATATTTTAAAGTTAGGATTTTCTATATGTTTATGGATTCTTAATTAATATTTCAATGCACATCAACCTGGTCACTAAAAAAACAATAATTTTAAACATTTGATAAAAAATACACATTTTAAATATAAATATTATGAAAAAAATACACATTTTGAGATTTTTTTGTTAAAAATGACATGCCAAATAAACGATTTTATGGGAAAATATTAACAAAAAAACTTTAAAAAAATAACATTTTTTTATGAATTTTATGTCAAATAAATAGTAATCACAATTTTTTTACAAAAAATAATGATTCACATAAAAATTGAAGTCTAATTTAGATAATACAAATATTAAACATATACCAACAATAATAAAATACTCATTCTTCTCATAAAACCTCAAAGTCAAAACATTACAAGTAAAACTAATGAATAGTTCTCAAAATTGAGCTTGATTTACAAGCATAACTTAAAGTTAATCAATTATGTCATATAATCCATGTTCATCATCTTCTATAGTTTTATTATTGTCTTCTTCCACAATATTTTTTTCTTATGTTTGGTCATTTTCCTTTTCTAATAGATGTTTGATGTCTGCAAATATCCCAAAGTATCATTTTCAAATCATTCCATATAATGATGGTTAAGGTTCCTTTGCCTTTTTTTCCACAAATGATTCATTAAAACCCCCTTCCCTCAAACCAACTTCTTGCATTGCATCTGAAGGAATTGAAGATCATTAATTCTTTGTTGAATAAAATTGAATTGTAGCGAGTCTTTTTCAATTTTAATGAAATTTCTTCCTTTTTGTAGGCAACATGATAGTGTTCTACCTAATCATAAAGCATAAATAAAATAATTAAGTAAATTAGTATAAACACATAAAAAAGAAGAAAGAAAATATTAAAATTAAATTTTATATAATAAAACTACCTGAGCCTGAGAATAAATCCAAAACCCAATCTCCTTCATTTGAACATAAATCTATAAGATAGTTAATCAATGCTTGCAGTTTTTTATAAATGTTAAATATCTCTCCTTTTTCATCTTTATCCTCATATTTTAGCTTTCTTACAACAACATCATGAAGCAGTACTTCGATACGACTCTTTCCATTTACTCTATTCAAAAGAATAGGCTTATAACTATCATTTTTATCCAACATTCAACATGGATGAACTCACAATCACTTATAATTGGATGATCTCCAGAAGAAATAATATTTTACTTTTTCCTGTAACATGCCATAATAAAATTTCAATTAACTTGTACATAATCAAACAAACAATTTCAATTTCTAACCATGTAAGTTGCATCCTTGAGTTATTTTTCCATTGAAGCTTGTTAATAACATTGCAAATTGTCTGTCTGAATGAAATGTAACAAATATCCAAAGTGGTGATGTTGTGACTTCTTGAAATCTTGTAACCAATTTATTAAAAACTTAATAAGTACAAGGTTGATTATCTTATCCATTGTCTAGGAAATTGAAACCATGAGGAATATTTGCAATACTAGGGCATAGTCCGTTTTAGGTATGAGTTTTGCAATGTCTTCACAATCACCTTGTATTATTTGATATTTCTTAGTGTCGAGCCCATTCCAAATGAAATGAGTAAGAGTAGGATCAAGTTCAACATTCCTAAGTCATTTCTTTCTCAACCTTTCTAACTTAATTTTTTCAATAAATCTTTTGAAAGTATTTGGTATTACAACTGCATCCTTCTTCGATATCTTTAATGAAATAAATAAATATATGTATAAGTAATAAAATAAAAAATAATTTACTTATGAATAAAATGAATGTATAAATCAACATACATTTTTGAATGTAAGATAAAAATATTTAAGTGCTTTTTGTAGAACTTGATTTTGGGTAGTTGCATACAATATCATCCCAACTCTCTTCATTCAACATTTTAACCATACGTTATTCAATTTTCACATAAATCTTATGGCCGAATAAATAAATTAAAAATTTCTGAATTTAGGATTTTTTAATCCATATTAGGAATGTTGAGACATATTTCGGTAAAAATCACATATGAAAATTTTTGTCGACGTGTTTCAAATCATCCAATGTGGTTCATCGTCGGGACAAGATGGAAAATCAGATCATGGCACTAGATTAAATAGAGAGATAAATTTAGAGTTCGATATAGAGAAATTGAAACTAGTTTTTTTATCCTAATTGTCTCTAAATTGATCTCTCTATTTAATCTAGCGCCATGATCTGATTCTCCATCTTGTTGTGATGACGAACCATAATGGATGGTTCAAAACACGCTGAAAAAAAGTTTTCTATGTGATTTTGACCGAAATATTTCTTGACATCCAAAGTAAAAATTGTTAATATAATGAAATGTAAAACAAATACTACCAACAAAAATATGTTATATTTAAAAGAAAATTATAATCCAAGAAAAAGAAAAAATAATTCAACAAAATTACTTTTCAAATTTCAATCACATTTCGTCCATCGATAATTCACTTGAATTCACACAACATAGTATTGATTTGACTAGTTTGTCATCCTTGACTCCTTGCATTGTTCTCCAAGGTGTGAAATTCATATCATCTAGAAGTTGCTTCATTTTAGGACTTTCTTACTATTGTCACATATTATGGGTTTATACTTTTTAACCTTCTAATTTTTTATGGAAATATTCTCCCACATGTCGAAAATATCATCAATAAATTCCAATGTCTCCCCAAGTCTAAATACCAAGTGGAAAATGTTATCCATGCCTCTCAACAAATGTGAATTTACTTTTGCACCTTTTGAATTGATTTTATCCTCAATTTGATAACCTATTTCCATACAACATTCCTTTTGAAAGATTAGACTTAATTGTTTGTTATCCCCGCCCCATTTTTCTTCAAATTCATTATAAATAAATCTAGCCCTTTGGATGAAAGTCATAGAAATTCTATAATCATTATTTGAATTACGATCCCATGCCAATAACTTTGCTTATATTTCTATTAAACCAACATAAATGATGCATTTCAATGTTTCAAAAAGAGAGTTATTGGGATATTCCTTGATCAATTTTCTTTTACTCTCTTTTGAATGGTTCCCTACAATTATATAATATTTTCATTCAAAACAACATGTCCTCTCATATGCCTGTTTGTTGGGAACTTGATTTCGATCAACAAGAACCACATAATCCACCACATGTGCATATGGATTTTACGTAAACAATGTTTTC
>CM076582.1:178485409-178595409 GCA_034641835.2 Pinus albicaulis | reverse complement strand
AATTTCCTTCATTTGAGGATTGTAATGAATATTTTCCAAGCAGTTATGGTGATCAATTTCCTAACTATGTTCAGAATGATCATAGTGAGGATAATATTCCTCCTAATGATGATGAAAATGCTTCTATCTAGGAGTAGGAGTAGAACTTTTCATATCTATCCAACATATTCCAGTTATACAAGGCTTAAGACAAAATATCTCACAAGAAGAAGTTCTATCAGCGATAATATTTCAAGTGAATGTTGTCAAAAGGATTTCTTGAAACATATGGATTTCAAGTTTGATTTGGAGAAAAGGAAGAGATATTTGTCAATGAATAAAAGCATGCATAATTCATATTCAATGGGTTTCATGCAATCTACACTAGCAGGTTATTATTATCATATTGTAAATGTATTTCTTTGTAGAAAGGTTTTCAAAATGTTGCATTCAATTGGTAATTTTCGTTTGTCGAGAATCCAAGAAAGACTCGAAAAATATCTCACGTTTTATTCAGAATTATGCTATAGGTGAGAGGTTGGTCCATTAGAAAATATTGCAATGTCATGAATGAAATAATTCTTTTCAAAGCATGGAGAGTGTATGCAAAATATAGACACAATAAATATTCCATATAATTTCTCAAGACGAGAAATCTACATCTTATACAAAGAATATGCAGAAGGTACTGAAGGAGATGGTAATTTTATTACATATTCATAATTTACAATGTTATGGAAAAATGAATTCAACAATGTTCATATTCCTAAGAAAAGATGGATGGGGGCTTATAGTACATGTGATTTTCTTATATTAAAAAAAGATAAATTTCAAGGGGAAGAAAGAGGTATGCATTCATAACATTAATTTTAAAATATGGATAGTTATCAACTATGAAAATATATTTATTAATAGGTTTCTTTCATTTTATGTGCATATTTCATTGGCAAAGCATTTCAAGAGCATCACAATCAACAAACAAGTGAAAGGAAAAAATTGTATTACTCATTGAAATAAGTGTTATGGTAATCCAATCAATATATGGGTTTGATAATTGATGGTTTGGACCAAAAGAAAACACTTTTGCCACATTTTTTCCGCACACCAAAAAATTTACAAGAGGAAAATTGTATTCAGTTTCACTTGGTTGGTTGTATGGTCTTTAATGGGAAGATGTTGCCAAGTGTTTATTTCATAGCTCCAAGTATACATAATGATGAAAATATTACCATAACTATAATCCATGTTGTGGTCTCTCAATGGTCTAGTATTCTTCCTTAAGTCTTGTATCTGCAACTAGACAACGCAAGTTGTGAAAACAAAAATCAAGTTGTTTTTGGATATCTAAACATGCTTGTTGAATTGGGAATTTTTAAAATGGAAAAGGTTGGTTTCCTTCTTTTTGGCGACACTCATGACCATTTTGATCAAATGTTTAGTCATTTTTTAGAAACATTGACGATGAAGGATGTTGGGAGCCTGCCATCATTTATTGAATATATTAAGAAATCCTACATTTTTTCTTGTGTTGGAAGAAATTATTGACATGCGAATATTTTTTCCTGTGTTGGATGTTGGGAGCCTGCCATCAGTTTTTCCTGTGTTGGAAGAAATTATTGACATGCGAAGATTTATTCTAGGATCTCATAGTGAGGAGAAATTAATTTAAAAACTTAATGACATAAGCTTCCAACATCAATTTCGTATCAAAAACATTGATGGGAAAACACTTATATGGGGCAAGAAGTATTCAGTTGCAGAATGAGGGCCATCATATGATTTAGCATTTTTGAAGTTCATTCTAGATCATCCAATATTTTCATTAAATATATTGTTATTACAATCATTTGTTTAACTCCATAATGCACAAATTCATAAGAAAGATATAAATTATCATGAATTCTTGGAAGAAATTAAAAGATATATTGGAGATACATATGAGTAATTTGATGTTGTTGATTCAGTCTGGTGGGATTCTTTTCTCAATAATCAAAGTGATATAATTTCAATATCAAGAAATGAAGATACTCTTTTGAAGACTCCATTTATTTTTACACAAAATATTCCAAATGAACATGAGGAAAGACACATTTTTTAACAGCCACAATCCCAAGGTATTATTAATTCTCTAGAGGTAGAGGAAAGAGAAATCCATATTGGATTTAGAATATCATGTGCACACCATGAAGCCATGGAAGACCTTTGTAGGGGATCTATGAAGGATTTTAAGGAGGCTTTCAAGATATCGATGTTAGCATATGGATTTCAAGGTTATAAACATCATTAAATAAAATTAAGATATTACAGTTGTTGAAGTACAATGGTGCAATGCCCTTATCCCACATCTACCCAAGTAACTAGCCAATTAGGGTAAATAGGTGATGAGAGGCCACTATAATGGGATTCAACCTCCTAGGTTACCTTAAGGAAGTGAAATCAATGGAAACACATCAAAAAAACCTTCCACATTAGCAACAAAACTCCTAGGAGCCATCCAAACCACTAAGGTAACCAACCCCTAGGTCCCACTGGGTTTCTAGACCATTAAACACCCATACACTCCCTTAATATGGACAAGGGTGTATCTGGGAGGATATGAACGCTCCGACAGCATGGGTATGCATGCGTCCAGAGACCTTTTTCCTCAGACCCATGCCAACGTGCCTAGGATTTGAGCCATTTTTTTATACCCAAAGCCTAGGTCACTACCCAGAAATGAATGATAGGTTAATAAATTAATTATAACAACGGAACAATGATAAATTTTCAAAAACATTAACAAGGTCTAGAATGGACCCCTACTAGCTAGGACAAGCATTTCATAAAACATGTCACAAATATGTAATCTACAGGTTTAATCAACAGATCTGAGCATAGGGGTCTGATACTTATTTGAGAATCACTAAGAAGCATTGTTCCTTTATATCATTAGTTAAATTATCATCTATTAGGTCATAGATACATTTTTCATTCATTTACAAATAAAAACATGAGAAGAGCCATACATCATCACTGTCATAATACATGCTTATAACTAGCATAATAAAAATATAAATATCAAAGATAAATCAGCCATAGAATCCACATATTAACTAATACATTTACACATAATATGTCAAGGAAATAATCTCTTATTAATGAATGCAAAAACCAACATTATATGGGATTACCACGTTCCACCCGACCATAGATTGATTGAGCCAAATATCTCTTTAGCCGATCACCCCCATGCCATATTCCAAGCATGAATGTGGGACTCAAACCAAAATAACCAACTAGGGTATCCCGAGGCTAAACCACCTCACCCTCATTAATAGAAATCAGGCTTTACCACAATCCATCCAAGATCACTAGGCCATAAAACAAGCACGAATGCCACCAGATTTCTCCACCTACACCATGAGGAATTTTCCTATCTCTTAGTCTCTCAAGATTTACAACAATCTACATTTCATCACTAGGACTTAAACCGAGACTCCACCCTCTAGGATTTATCGTATGTCCTGCCATTCACCAGTACAGATTCCTAGGTCTAATCAAGGACAACCACATCTAGGATTTACCGTATATCCCTCCATTAACCACTCGAGGATTCCTATGCCCACTGAGGCATACAATACCTAGATTTACCACAACCCACAGTCTAGTTTATAGGTCATTAAGCTAGTGATTTACCGCAATCTATATCCTGGTTCAAGAATCACTAGGCCATGTGTTCTTCCTTTCGGAGATCCACCTTACTCAACTTCAAATCCATCCGGAAATCCAGCTCAGCCAAAACATGAGAACCCCATCACACCATGGTTATCTGGAAATGGCAAGGCTAGGCTGAAAACATTTTCACACATATAAAAACCCATGCAATGACAACAAAGAACCACATGAAATATCATGCATGCAAAATATAGCAAGGAACACACACACACAAATTGATATCTATAAAGAATCATGTTGTAGTTTTTTTATCTTTCTCTTCCTTTCTTGCTCCTTCCTTCCTATTGCCTCCTTTTCCTTCCTTGATTGAATTCCAAAGTGCTCCAAGTAAACTCTAAGTGTCTAAGAGTGACAGAGAGAGAGAATAATGAGAGAGATCCAAAATTGAACTGACTAAAGGTACCAACTAATCCTCATAATCCTTTTTATCAATTAGGCCTATATTTTCTTGGATTTTCCATAATTTTTCTTCATTTTCCTCCTCACATGAAACTTGTGACCTTTCACCTTCCTTTCTCATATTTTCCATTATTTTCATAAATACATGTGCTAAAAAATCCATTTTTCCTTTCCAAATCCTTTGCCATTTCCTTTTCCATTTCCTTTGTCAAATTCCTTAGCCATAATAAACCAATGAATTCCCTCACTACTATGTTTTTATTAGCATTCAACTTGGAATAAGTGTCCCATCAACCATGGTTATTATTTTTCTGTTATTAACTTTTATTACATCAAATTTTCACCAAGGTTGTTACAGAACCCTCCCCCTTGGGGGACACCTTCCTTTGTGTTCAACCACACCTATACCTCACCAAAAACTGCTGAAAAGAAAACATACTTCTCTTGGATATTTATAATCGTTCCGAAGAGCAAAACACTTGGTAACATGACAAATATAACATCATAATAACATGACACACATACTATTTATTGGATCTTTATGACATAACTCATGGAGATATTTACATCCATATACATATGTACATATATCAAAACATAAAACCAAAACACATTCCGAAACATATACTAAACATCACTCTGAAACTAATTTTCCTCAACTGGAAATTAATGAAGGATACATAGCCCGTATCTGATCCATCATCTTCCATGTAGCTTCATCTGGCCCAAATTTCTTCCACTGCACTTTAACCTACTATATTGCTTAGTTTCAGAGCATGAGCACATTTATCTACAATATGCACTGAGGTTCCAACTAGAATTATCCATATGGTTCCACCTACAATACAAACAAATCAATCACATGATCAACATCTTTAACATACTTCTTAAGTAATGACACATGAAACAAAATCATGGAATTTCACTGTGGGAGGTAGTGCAAGTTGATAGGTTACTGGCCCAATCCTCTCAATAATCATGAAAGGTCTAAAAACCGTGGTTCCATCTTGGCACATGATCTAATCCGCAAGGAGATCTTCTCCATTTTTATGCACGAGTACACCTGTACCTCAACCTGAAACTCCTTAAACAACCTTTTCTGATATGCATAGATATTCTACCTATCCTGTGCTACTTTCAAATTCCTCTTGATAACCTACATTTCTTGTTCCATACCTACTAACATGTTTGGTCCAATCAATACGCTTTTTCACCAGATCACTCCAACTGATGGGAGTATTACAACTTTTCCCATAAAATTCCTCTAACAGACTCATCTTCAAGGATTCATGATACCTGTTGTTGTTTGCGCACTCTACCAGTGGAAGATACTCTTCCCACTTCCTTTTTTGATGCATCACATACATCCTCAACATGTCCTCCAATATCCTGTTGACCCTCCCAGTCTGTCCATCTATCTGCGGATGATAAGCTGTTTTGAAGTCCAACTCCATGCCAAAACCTACAAACAACTCCTTCCAAAACTTGGAAGTGAAATTTGCATCCCTGTCTGATAAGATATTATTTGGAACACTGTGGAATATGACCACATATTTGATGAACATTATTTTTACTTCGCTAGCTCATAATGTATACTTCATTAGAATGAAGTGTGTTACCTTTGTCAACTTGTCCATGAAAAGCATGATGTAAACGTGTTGTCTCACTGTCCTCCATAAGCATGTGATAAATTCCATGGAAATTACCTCCCATTTCCATTCTAGAATCGCAATCGGTTGTAGAAGTCCACCTGGATGCTTACACTCTACCTTTCCATGCTGACATTAGAAGCATCTGGCTACAACCTCTGCCACATTCTTCTTCATATTCAACCAATAATAGAACCTCTTCATTGCATTCAATGTCTTCTGATAGCCTAGGTGACCTAAATATGGTTTCACTTGAAACTCTCTCAAGATTGCCTTCTTGATCTCACTACTATCTAGCACATATATCATGTCTCTAAACCTAACCAATCCATATGTCGTGAGATGAGAGTCCACAACTAGTACACCTGCACATGTACTTGTACTTGTACTCGGATGAAACTTGTGCACAATCTCCATATACCTATCATGCTGTTGACCTCTCTATAAGATCCTATCTTGTAAATTTGTCCCATAGGAGCTCTTAAATGTTATTTGATTTACCTATATCTACCTACTAAGAGAATCTGCAGCCCTGTCCTCCTTTCCTTTGATGTACCTGATCTTGAAGTCAAACTCATTGATCATGGCCAACCATCTAGCTTGAATGGCATTCAGATTCGTCTGATCAAACATGTATATCAACCCACCGTGATCAATCATCAATACAAACCTCCTGCCAAGAAGATAGTGCATCCACATCTTCAATGAATGTATGATTGTTGCTAGCTTATGATCATTCATCAAATAGTTATGTTGGTGTTCATTCAGTTTACGTGAGTGATAGCACACCCCCATGTCCATCCTGTAGAATGAATCCACCAAGTCATCTCTTGCAAGCATTTGTACATACTACAAACACATTTTCTATATCTATGATCTTTAGCACTGGAGCACGTGTCAACAACTACTTAAGATGCTGAGAACTGGCCTCACACTCCTATGTCCATTCAAACTTCTTACCTTTCCTTTGTAATGATGTAATTGGATAAGAAATATGTGAGAATTTCCTGATGAACCTCCTGTAATAACTTGCCAATCTCATGAAGGATCTCACCTCATATACATTTCTAGGAGCTTCCCACTCCATAACAGCTCTTACCTTTTTTGGATACATTGTTATGCCCTCATTTGAGACAAAATGTCCTAATTAATGTACCCCATTCTGAAATAAACTACACTTGTTGATCTTAGCATACAACTAATTCTCTCTCAACAATATCAAAACTGCTACAAAATGCTCGGCATGCGCTTCCTCATTTTTAGAATATACCAATATGTCACCAATGAACACAATAAAAAAAATGTCCAAATAAGGACTCAAAACATTATTCATCAAACACATAAAGGTAGATGGAGCATTAGTCAAATCGAATGGAGCTACAACAAACTCATAATTCCCATACCTGGTCTAGAAAGTTGTCTTGTAAATGTCCTCTTCCTTAATGTGTACCTGATGATATATGAATCTCAGATCAATCTTTGAGAACATTGATGCTCCCTTCAGGTGATCAAACAAATCATCAATCCTCAGCAATGGATACATGTTCTTGATGGTCACTATGTTCAACTTCCTATAGTCAATACACAATCTGAGAGTACCATCCTTCTTCTTTACAAGCAATACCAGTGTGCCCCATCGTGATACACTTGGCCTAATGTATCATTTTTCAAGCATCTCTTTCAGCTGCAAATTTAACTCTATCAACTTAGGTGTGATCATCATGTAAGGTGATTTTGATGTTGAAGCTACCCCTGGTACCAACTCAATAGAAAAGTATACTTCCCTGTGAGGTGGTAACTATGAAATATTTGTAGGAAATACATCTTGAAAATGATGTAGAATTGGATACCAGCTCAAAAAATATGCATCTCCATCTTCCTTACCTTTGTCTCTATAGATATGTGCTACAAATAACACACATCATTTCATGTGACTATGCTTGGCCTGCATAGTTGTCACCATCCTTAATAATGTGAATTTTCTCTTTCCCTTTAAGACTCTTGGTTCCCCATTGGCATCCAAGCACTCAATGGCTTTGTGATAACAATCCACATTAGTCCTGTGAAGGTATAGCCAGTCCATACCCAATAGCATACTATATGATCCCAATTAAAATATGTTCAAGTGTGTTGATGTATACATGCCATTCAACTCAAATGCATATTCTATTACCCAATGATGAAATCTTTTCTTTGTACTTGTATCCAACTGCACTAACCAATATTCTACTTGTACTTATTTATTCAAACCACACTTATCCACCAAGTCAAAACTAAAATAACTATAATTAGATACAGGTTCAATCAAAATAGAAAAAACTTGATCACAAATCTTACCGTCCATCTCGATGATAGATGTCTGATGGTCTGCCTACCTATTATCCAGTGCTGCATAGATATGGGGAACACTCTGACCAACATCCCCAACAATTTGCGCCCCTGGTGTGTGATATACCTGAGGCCTAATGCCATGATTATGTGGACAATATCTCTTAAGGTGTTCCTTACCACATGCCCAACACTCCAACCGTCTAGTACCATCGCCTCTATGTTGCTACTGTGATCCATGTCCCTATCTAGCTACATTGAATTTATTTTTTGGTGCCAAATTTTCTTTCTCTTATGCATTCTGAGGCATTTTTCTTTTTGAATACCATTTACCCTTACCTTTATCTTTCCCTTTCCATCCTTGCTGAGATTCATTCTTACACTTTGATTGTTCATATAAATGCTTCAATTTTCCAATAACTTCCTTAAGTGACTGAGGCTCGTCATACTCGATCCGATGTCTAAATGATAATGGAAAACCACTAACAAGTCGCTAAACTTTAGGCTTCTTATATTTAAGATGTGGTACATACCTCAATAGCAATAGGAACTTGGTCACATACTCCTCATCTGTCATCAATCCCATCTTTAGCTCACATAATTCTTTGGCCTTACCGTCGTAGTACCTTTCTAATAAGTACTTCTTCCTAAAAATCCTCTTTAACTAATGCAAACTCAATTCCTCCATCTTGATGTATATGACCCGCTCCACATCTTCCCACCAAATATATGATTTACCTTTCAAGCTAAAGATAAAAATTTTGGCCTTCATGTTTTATGTGTACTCATGCAACTCAAAGAATTTGTTCATCCCAAGTATCCAAGCCTTTGCATCTTCTGGCTTCTTCAAGTCTCCATTAAAAGTAGGTGTCTTTTCTTTCTTAAATTCATTTGGAAAGTATCCCCTATCACTCCTCCCATAAGGATGATAATGATGACAATCATAATGCCTATTAGAACCATAACTAGAATAGTACCTGTGTCCATCACCTATCGTATATGGAGTATCCAACAACCTGTTATCTCTCACTATGTCATCTATATCCGACCTGCATTTGCAAGGAGACCTACTTCTATATGCCCCATTAGTTATGTCCTTCTGTCTATGGCTTATCCGAAGTGGCCCTTATCATTGCAATTATGACAAACTCTGAAGGAGTCACTGCATTAACCTCTTCTTATTTCTCTTGTGCCTGTATGATATTGTCATTTTCCTACTTACAACTCCTTATTTATTCCTTCATACTTCTCAGTGTTTATGCTACTTTTTAAGAGATCCCAACACCGTGTTTCTCATATGATCCATAGGGATACTATTTTTAGTCTACCATATTTCTATTCATTTTGATCTCTTTCCTGCAAGGCATCTCATGTCAGCTAAACCAAATCACAACAACCCAATGTACCTTAGCATAATTCAGGGAGGATATCGTATCTGCAAGATCATCCAAATTATGGTAATACATGTATAAAAATAATCATAAGAACATATATATAAATACAAAATAAGTGTACTAACACATAAACATCATTTTAGCTAGATTTCAGTCATCAATGCATGACCATATGAACTACACATACCATGACCTCATGCATGACAACAAAAACCATACCAATGCACATTTGACAACATGTAAGCATTGACAGACATAGCAATGCATAACCAATCATACACTCATGATGACACACTGCACAAAAACAACATCCTCTTCCACATGGCGACATCACTACAGCTATGACCGACACCATGCATATACAACAAGCTTATATACCACAAGGATGATTAACACACATGCAACCGACATGAATGCATGACCAACACACATGGCCCACCCAGTCCAAAGGGTGAATCATGTTGTTATACCACTTTTTAACTTCCTCATCACACATCTATCGAAGTAACTAGCCAATCAGGGTAAATATGTGACGAGAGGCCACTATAACAGGATTCAACCTCCTATGTGACCTTAAGGAAGTGGAATCAACAAGAACACATCAAACAAACCTTCCACATCAGCCAAAAAACTCCCAGGAGCCGTACCAGCCACTCAGGTAACCAACCCATGGGTCCCACTTAGTTTTTATATCATTAAAAACTCGGACACTCCCTTGATATGCACAAGGGTATGTCTCGGAGGCTCTAGAAGCTCCCACAACATAGGTATGCATGTGTCCAAGTATTTTTTTCCTCAGGCCTGTGGCAAAATCCCCGATATTGGAGCCACATTTTTAGGCCCAGAGCCCAGGTTACTACCTAGAACTTAATGATAAGTTCATAAATGAATTATAACATCATAACAATTATATGTTTGCAAAAACATTGACAAGGTCTAGACTGTACCCCTACTAGCCATTACAGGAATTTCGTCAAACATGTCACAAATATGTAATATACATGTTTGAACAATAGATATGATCATAGGGGTCTCATACTTATCTAAGAATCTCTAAGAAGCATTGTTCCCTTATATCATTAGTTGCATTATCATCTATTAGGTCATATATATTTTTTTCATTCATTTACAAATCAAAACATCAGGAGATCCATACATCATCACTATCATAATACATGCTTATAACCAACATAATAACAATAGCAATATTAAGAATAAATCAACCATAGAATCCACATATAAACTAGTACATTTATACATAAGATGTCAAGGCAAGAAGCTCTTATTAATGAATGAAAAAACCAACCCAGGATGGGACTATCACGTTCCACCCGACCATAGATTGGTTGAGCCAAATCTGTATTCATCAAATCACCCCCATGCCATATGCCAACCATGAATGTGGGACTTAAACCAAAATAACCAACTAGGGCATATTTAGTCTAAAGCACCTTACCCTCATCAATAGAAACCAGTCTTTACTGCAATCCATCTAAGATCACTAGGCCATAAAAAAAAAAATCATGAATTCCACCAGATTTCTCCATCTACATTATAAGGAATTTTTCTATCTCCTAGTCTCTCAGGATTTTCCACAATCCACACCGGATCACTAGGCCCTAAACTGATACTCCACCCTCCAGGATTTATCGTATATCTTTCCATTCACTAGCAATTATTCCTAGGCCTAATCAAGGGAAACCACCTCTAGGATTTACTGTATATCCCACCATTAACCAATCGAGGATTCCTAGGCCCACCAAGGTGAACAATACATGAATTTAGTACAACACATAGTCTAGTTCAGGGGTCACTAGGCCAGCTGATTTACCATGATCCACAGTCTGGGGCAGGGATCACTAGGCCATGTGTTATTCCTTTCAGAGATTCACCTCACTTAGCTTTGAATCCATCCATAAATCCATCTCAACTGAAACATGAGAATCCCATCACACCATGGCTATTCGGAAATGGTAAGGTTAGGCTAAAAACATTGTCACACCTAGAAAACCCATCCCATGACAACAAAGAACCACATGAAATACCATTCATTCCAAATATATCAAGGAATTCACACATGCAAATTTATACCTACAAAGAATCTTGTTGTAGTTGTTTTATGCTACTCTTCTTTTCTTACTCCTTCCTTCCTCTTGCCTTCTTTTCCTTCCTTGATCCAATGCCAAAGTGCTTCAAGAAAACTAAAAGTGTCCTAGAGTGAGAGAGAGAGATAATAATGAGAGAGCTCCAAAATTGAATTGACTAAAGGTACCAAGTGATCCTCATAATCCTTTTTATCAATTAGTCCTCTATTTTCTTTCATTTTCCATTATTTTCCTTCATTTTCCTCCTCACATACATCATGTGACCTTTCACCTTCATTTTCTCCTATTTTCCATTATTTTCATAAATAAATGTGCCAAAAATATCATTTTTCCTTTCCAAAGCATTTTCCATTCCCTTTGCAATTTTTGTTAGCCATAGTAAACCAATGAACACCCTCATAAGGAAGCTTTTCCCAACATTCATATTGGAATGAGTGTCCCATCAACCATGGTTATTATTTTTCCTTTATTAACTTTTACTACATGGAATTTTAACCAGGGCCGTTACAATTGGTATGCCACAAACACCCACCCATTCAATGGTGTGTATAAGCCAGAGATGGTATTTGATAAACAAATTGGCATAAAGAGAAAAATAAAGGGTACAAATATAAATCACCACCGCCTAGACCTCTTAGAAATGGAGGATGTTGACATACTTTTTTATGACTTCAATTTAACAAATAGAGGAAATATTTGCTTCAGGACCATAGAGATTTTGAAGAAGTTTCTACCAAAAGAGACAATGTTGAGATGAGACTATGTTGAACCTAGTTGTAGATCTATAAGACTTTTGAAACTTGAAATGGTGGGCATGCGTGTTGACTCAGATGGGGCACTAGTTAATGAAAGAGAATAATATGGATCATCTTCATATGCATCCAATAATTCATCTAAAGATGTAGATTTTGATGGTGTGCCAAAACCTATGAGTGATTTTGAATAAATGTCTAAGACATTTTATGTAAATAATGGTTTGCATGGTAACTTGAAATAAATATTTTGAAATCCATATGATCTTACATGAAGTTATGAGTCATTTCTATGTTTTTTAGGTTATACATTTTAATTATGAAGAATTCATCTCTTTAGAATATCCACAATGCAACAATGAATTTCAAAAATAATTTATGTTATATTCAATCTACCAAAGTTGATGTTTTGATTAAAAGTAAAAAAAATATTAGAAATTAATGTTGAATTTTTAAATTATACAGTGATATTGCCATGACATTATTTATTTTTATCATTTGCTATAAGACAGTTTTAAAAATGTTTAGAGTTTAATGCCTCATTAAAAGGGGACACTTCGTTTTGATGGTTCACTTATAGGTTTTTGTTGTAATAGGATAAGTTTTCTTAGGTTAAGATTTGAAAATAGCTATACATTTAGCCTTTCAAATAAAAAGTACTCTTGGAATAATAAATATTTCATTTATTTGTTCATTTAAAAAAATTGTTTTAGTGATATAATTTGTCCATAATTTCATGGTTTAAATATGTTCACAAGTTACAGTTTTTAATTCCATTTTGAAAAATTGTCAAAATATTAATTTTTTTAAAGTTATGATATTTTATATTTAATGCAATGGTTGAAAAAAATTACAATTTTAGGGTTTTTTAGAGTTAAAATATTTTATCTTTAACAACATGGATGGAAATTGCTGGAATTATAAGGCTTTGAGACATGATATTTTATTTTTAACATCATGTTAGAGAATTGTTGGAATTTTATGGCTTTTCAAAGTCCCGATATTTTATCTTTAATTTCATTGCTAAAAAGTGTCGAAATTGTAACCTAATTTTTTTTGTTGTTCCAAAATCAACACTTTTTGTTTGAGGGTGCTTTTTTCATCCTTTTTGCAAAAAAAAAAAATGGTTTTTACTACCATTTAAAAAAATGTTTAAAATTTACCCTAAAAAAAACATCATTATGACAACACAATTTTTGTCTTTGGATTCTTTTTTCATATTTTTTTGGGGTGTTTGGGCTAGAGTTCTCATTTTGAGTTAATAGTTCTCATTTAATCGGTAACCTTTTTTTATGAGTCTGGAAATCATGTTTTTAATCCAATATGAATGCCATTTATATTGGTACGAGGATCGTAGCCACATATTTTTGGAAACACTGAGAGGGGGGTGAATCAGTATTTCTTATCAATTACCACTTTTAAATATTTCAGAGAATTAGTTAATCTTCAATTATTCTTGATGTTATCCAGTAAAAACAGTAAACAATAGAACAAAATAGGCACATGAATTTTAGGTAGAAAACCCCCTCCAATTCAAAAACTACCGAACACTTTTCTAATAAATTCTTAATCTTCAGCCCCAACTGAAATGAAAGGTACAACTTCCTAGAATTCTAGAAAAGCATTCTTCTCCAACTCCCACTGGAAGGATGCCCCAACACCCTGGTTTCTTCAGTAGTCAAAATAATATATTCCTCGACATCCTAGACCAAATTACCACCCTTAAGTGTTCACAGGCTTCAACCTATAGGTGACTTCATGCACCAACCTAGCACCTCCTTGCCACCCTATAATGATCAGAAATAAGACAAGAGTGTGGACTCCGATACCAGAGACAATGATCCACGATACAATATGATTCACAATGATTTTCTTGAACTAGACCAATCACCTAATCAAACTATGACCTGCAACCCAACCATAACCTTATCAAACAATGACACGTATACCTCCCAACAATGCCTCTCCAAATCTAGGAAAATTGACTCTTTTACAATGATTAATCTTTTACAATTTTACAATGATGATTTTTATAATACTGAATTTTGACATGACCTGATACTTGACTTGACACTACTTCTTTGAACACTAGCAGTTGTTGAGGTATTGTTGTGCTTGCTTCAAGTAATGATACTTTGGCATTGCATTGTCCTTCTAGTATGTGTCTAAGTTGTCCTATTGTGTCCTCCTTCCTGCACATGCATTAATGAACAAGACCCAAACCAATATACAAAAAAAATTACTTACACTGTCCTGCAAACCATATGTCAGATAAATATTCAAAATTCAAATGTAAATGCGTTCAACATTTATGAAAAAAACCCAGTCGAACATACATACAAAATAATTACATTGTCTTGAAAAAACACATCTCAAAGATGATATTCAAATTAAAATTCAAACACTAATAATACATGACCTTCTTGTAGCATACATACCCTTAATTGTTAATGTGTTTTCCTTACTACAGTGATCCTTGAATGCATATGTTTTCTTTCCTTCTAGAAGCTCGATATTGAAACTAATGTATCTATGTAATTTCAGATCTCCAAGGTCTAAAATTGCACAATGTGGTAGCACTCTGAATCCTCTTTCCAACCCCATGGGTCTGGTCATTATTGGATTCTCCAATAAATAGTTATACCCAATCTCCTATGATGATCTGATTATATACTAGTTCAGTAGAGAGAACTTGTACAAAGTGCCACGTATTGTTGTTTCAACCTTTGGTCCTGAAAATGACATCCAAAAAACTATAGTACGTCCTATTTCTGTCATGTTTTATGAAATTTGAATACCATGCTCAGAGAGAATGTTATGATGATTTTACCAAGGTCACCTGTTTTACATGAAATTCAGGAACCTGCAAAAAACATAACATCCTCAGATCATATCTCTGAAAGTTTAGCGAACTAACATTTGAAATTTGGTCATGAGCTTCATCAGGATTTCGGCTCAAATGAGATTTTTGCTTTGGAATCTGAAGCTTTTCAGAAAAAATAAATAAATAAATAAAATAAAATAAAAATAAATAAATAAATAAAATAAAATAAATAAATAAAAATTGTTATAGCGAAAATTATACGATGAACTATTTTAAGTAGCGAAATCCTCACATGAGGAGGATATGAGGGTCACAATTTATATAAATGCTTAGGTTCAGAGGGTCTTCAACAAGTTAACATTGGAGGGATTTTGGGAGTTTAAAAAAAATATTAATTATTGAATATTTTGTTACAGGCCAATTTGGGCATCACAACCAAAACCCAGATCAATACAAATTAGGGTCTATCATACTCTAAAATATTTTCTACATGAATTAAACAATTAATCCCATTGTTTGTTTTCTTCCATGAAAGTTTCATTTCTTGACGTCCAGTTGAAGTGCTCCATTGAACCATCAACGCACCCCTAGACTACAGTAAGTTCTTTGCAAAGCACTACTCCCATGCAAGGAAGTGTTGCAAAGCATCTAGGCCCACTTGACAGTGCGTTGGTCGATTGGGAGAAATTTTTTCATAGGATTCTGTGAACCTTGTGTTACACAAAATTTTTTCACTGTCCCTGCAATCCCCATCCTGCACATTAGAGGACCATTTGTGTGACTTATGTGTATTTTCATGCCTTGAAAAAAGTGTTATTGCATCCCTTGCCATGAGAAGAACATTTCCTCTATTGAATGTTCCTGGAGCAGGCTCTCAAAAACATATGATTTTGGGTCAGTGCTGGTAGGCAGTTATGGCCTCACGCCCATAGAGAAATTAGCACTGGGCCTCATGCCCATTGGCGCTCTGCCTCAGGGGACTACCCGCGCTGAGCTATTTTTGAATTTTTTTTTAAAGTAGAAGCGAATTTTCCATTCCCAACCACTTCGTCAGCGGAGTCATCATGGGTTGTTCGATTGAATAATGTAGAACACCTTCTTTTGGCTTCTTTTTTCCTAAATTTGAGAAACCTCCCAAAGGATAAGGCCTCCCTTTCACCATATGAGGGATCCCAACCTCCTCCTCCTCTCCTATAAATACATATCTCTCACATAGTTGCAGCTAGCTGAAATGTTTGAATAGCTGAACAATCTCGTATAGCTGGTGTGAGATAGAGCAGAGAGATACCCATTGCTGAGAGAGAGTCTACGCTTACTACCTTGCCAAGTCCAATTCCCTGACGAATGCTTGAGATGCGTTTTGACTGGATGCACTGAAGGAGGCTGCAACGTCAAGGCTCTTTTGGTTGTAAACTCTTTCTCTCTTCTTACTAATACATGACTGATGTTTTGGTTCTCGTTTTGTGTTTGATATGTTTAATCTTGTGCAATACATTTAGTTCTCCTTGACCAATTAAATAGTTATGAATGCAAGTATTGTTTTGTATGTTGTTATCGTTATTTGATCCTTGTGCAGGCACCTAAGTACCACCAGTGAAGGACCATAACATGTAATGACGAAGATCACGATATTGCTGCCACAGCTACGACAACTGCATTGGAACAAAGGTAGTACATCTATCCTTACTCAGTTTCATTCATAAACTAGGAATCGACGCATTAGCATGTCCTCTTGCTGCTAGACCGACCCTAGGGCTAGAGGGATTGCCTCTGTCTGTAGAGGGGATTTACCTACACAACAAGTTGGCGACTCCACTAGGGCTCAGTGTGTGTTTGTCGTCTCTCATTTTTCATCTAGGGTTTTTCTTGTCGAGTCGAATTTGGTCGTTTTATCAATTTTCTACTTTGTTTAACCTGTCTGACTGTGTTCAACCATCCTGTTCAGCTCCAGAATGTCAAGTCTGACCTCTACTCGATGGTTTTTATTTTTTCCCATGGTTTTCTAGCTTGGCGATGCTTTTCCTTAAACAGTCGCGCTGATTAGTGCATGTTTCTTTTTTTATAGGTGTGCCAACCCATGTTTAGCATATATTACAGCGAAACAGTTGCACTGAATCCTGTAGGATTGAATTTTGGCCTCTTTTTTGAGTTTTATCAGTGTTTCCTGTCTCTAGATTGGGTTTTCACCTTGCAATTAGTCTGTTGGGATTGTTTTGACTCTGTAGTCTCGGTCTTTTCAGTTGTTTTTCCATCATCTTATCAGTGGAGTTTGTTGCCCTAGGGTTTTTAGGTGCCTTGTGCCATTTTTTCATCTCTCTCCTCACTGAGCCTTCTGAGTTGAGTTTGAGTCACATTGATTTTTGTCATTTCAATTCATTGAATGATTGTTGTAGTATTTCTTTCAGTTCTTTGTGTCTTTGGTTTGTTGAATGATCACCTTTGTTTTTGTTTAGCTCTCCATTCGTCACTTTGAGCATAGATTACATTGCTTGTTGGATCGTTTCGAAAGCCCTTTGTTTGCTTGGAAGAGTGCATCCCTGTATTGCGTGCATTTTATGTTTGTATTGCATTGATCTCTTTGTTTTATATCGTTACATTACAAGTGCTCAAAACTAGTGTTTATTTTGATTTTTAGTGTAACAGTGCATTGTTCTTCTCATTCATCTTAAAAGACAAAATTTGCATTCTTTCGCTGAAATTGAAAATGAAAATTTTATTTTGCATTAGTAGCTATTAGCGAACTAGGAAGGAGTTTTTCGTTTTCTGATTTGGCTGTATTAGATGCATTAGTGAAATCATTCTTATGGTTTAATTGATTGCTGCTTTGTCATAGAATCTTATCCTTCTCTTAGCTAGCGTTCATTGAATGGAAATGATTTTCTTTTGCATGTAGTTTGCATTAAGAATTCGAGATCACATTCGGTAAGGTCTTGAAATCACAAAATTAATTCAAGATCAACCTTATTCAATCAACCTAAGGAAGCATTGAAACCTAACGCATATATTTTAGTGGTCTAGGCTAGTGACGTGTTCCAGCGTCGTCAAACCTAGTAGCTGACGTTCACCATCTAGAATTAGAAAACGTTAGCATGGACTTGTACTCCCCATACCATTGCGTATATAAAGGGGTACCCTCATAGGTTGCAATCCTTTATCGATAGGAAGCCAAGTCTACCACCCTGTAACCGTGATACACCGAACAAAACATTTGGGGAGACTGCCTGCACGTACGTCAAGTCCTTGGTCATTTATATTTCACTTTATCACCAAGGTGTATATTGTAGTTCATGGAAACTTGGTACACCCTCTTGATTAGATTACCTGAGTAGTCATTTTGGTCCTTTCGTGACTCTCTAAAATTGAAAATATCATCAAGCACTTGTCCTTTCATGCTCGTTCAATCTGAAAGTGACTAGAGTCATCTTTTGTCTGTTTCTTGACTCTTAAAACGTGAAACAACAAAGTTTCATTTCAATGTCATAAAATCAATTGCCTATGATCACATGCCCATTAAAGATATTTTCTTGGCTTGTTTTTACTAGTTCCTTAGTTTTTGATCTTGAAGCCTTGAATAGGCTATCTTGTTTCCTTTCTGTTTTGAAACACTATCACGGTGGTTAAACCACCAGTTTTGTCATCCTCTTCATTACCCCTAGTGGTGATGCTTCTCTTGAAGTTTCTTCGAAAGCATCTCAACCCACTAGGTCTATCTATTTCTGGCAGTCTATCCCTTCGAGTATCTTACCTCTTGCTACCCGATCTCGTCTTGAAGAGCCATTTGATATCAATTGGAAACATCCGGGTGCTTGGTATGGTTTTGGGAATGAGGAAGAATTCCCTCCTCTTACTTCAGAACCATATTTGTTAGCTACTGCTTTACTTGCTATCACTTGTCGTCTTTTTGATGATCAAGTGGCTTCATCCGACATGGATTCTTAGAGTCCTATTAGTAGTGAAGAGCTTTATGTTTCTACATAATATCACCATCTCCCTCCACGAGCTCATTTTTCTTGGTATCGAGGGCATCACCCTCAACTCTTATGACATCGAAAATTGTAACCTCTATTCCCGTCTGACCCACTGTCTCTGTGGCTTCATCTGCACCGGCTGTTAGTATGATTCCGTCATCATCGAGGCCTTATGTTATTCATAGGTCTATCTTTATAAATCCCATGATACCTAATAGGCCTGCCGTGAGTGGATCACAGCCTCGCATTGTGGAAATCCCACCTGTTTTTAGTACGCTTGTGGTTTCTACTTCCATTCCTGGTGGTTATACATTTGATGAGTATCTATTGGCCATTCAACAACAGTATTCTACCCGTCAGGGTTCTCAGCAGTTAGCCACTTCTGGCGATCCTCTACATCATCATGACGCGTATAGTAATCCCATCTATTTTCCTCTCATTTATCCAAGTCAGTTCACTTACCAACAGGGACAACCTTCTGGTTCAAAAGGACAACCCTTATAGGGAAAACCTTCTATCTAGCAGGGACAACCCTCTGGTTCACAGGGACAACCTTACGGTCTACAAGGAAAACCCTTCCAGGGAAAACCTTTGGCCCAACAAGGAAAACCCTTCGGTTCTTCTGGTCCATATCATGTTCAACAGGGTGCATCTTATGTCCCTAGGGGGAAAATCTATCCGCTAGAGGGACAACCTTTTGCGCAACAGCATCTGCCTTACGTTCAACAAGGCCAAAATGTTTTACAACAAAGACAACCCTATTATCCTACACTGGGTAAACGTGGTTCCTAAGGGAAACCTTGCCCATCCCAACCATCAGGCTAACCTTTTCAACAAGGGAAACCTAGTGGCCCTCGGTATCCAGGCCAACCTGCTCCGCAGGGACAGCCTGTACAACTTCAGTGTCTGGGTCAACTTACACCCTAGGGGCAACCCATTCAACCTCAAGGCGCCACTTATCTTCCTCAAGGTCAATCTCAAGTCATATAAAGTGTGCCCCAAGGCGTTAATTACATGCCTCAAGGTCAATCCCAAATGGTATACACCACTCCTCAAGGCATTGCGTATCTTCCGCCAGGTCAAACTCAGGTGTTATATAATGCACCTCAAGGCACTACTTTCATTCCACAAAAAAATCCATATTTTTCTTAGCAAGGACATTAGCGGTATGCTCAGAATCAATATCCTAGTCCTCAACCCACGTATGGGAAGAAATTTCAGGCTTATAACCCTTATGGACAAAATCCTCTGGGAAAAAACATATGGGAGCAAAATTTCTCTCAACCTGGGTGGAATTCGAATGATGGTATTTATCAATGACCTATAATTCCATTCAATACTAAATTACCTTTCCTTGCTATGTTGGAACTGCCTGATGTGTCAAAGTTGACGAACGATCCTATCCTTCAAAGTTTGCCACTAGATAAAAGTTTCCCATGCAGCAATCTCATGAGCATGATAGATGGGATTGTAAGGTCCTTGCTTCCACTGTGCAAATCCATCTCTGATATTTGTGTGGAAGTGGTATGTGAGGGGTATGTATGTGTGCCTTTTGATCATTTGAGTTTCACCACTCTTCTTGTCCACCCATTCCATTTGCAAAGCCTCCTAATTAGTGGTGACTTTTCCCAATGTAATAAGCCATTGAACACCCAAAATCACATTGGTGTCAGGTATGTCAACCACAAATAAGTGATCAACCAAAGTGTAAGTTCGCATGGTGACTGAAAGTGATGGGACATAATGCATGCATTGCATTGTTCTATCTCCTGGGACCAAAATAGAGAATGCCTCAAAATCATCAGTGGGTATTGCCCTCCTTTGCACTAGTTGGCAATCAATGAAATTGTGGGTAGCCCCACTGTCAATCATAATAGAAACCCTCTGATTCAAGATGGAACCTTGAACTCTTAAGGTCAAGTACTTAGGTACTCCTCTCAAAGATGCAATAGCCCCTCCAAGAGGAGAAAATGCTTCATTCCCATCTCCTAAGGGTGTTGACTCTCCTCCTGCAGTGTCAGCGTTGTGACCTCTTCTTGGTTCATCTTCTTCTTCCTCCTCAACATCTGAGAAGACCTCTATGTAATGTGCTTTTCCAGTAGCACATCTATGTCCAGGTGCCCATTATTCTTGGCAAGTGAATCATAGCTTCATTTTTCTTATATCTCTCCATAATTCATCATCAAGAGGCTTCTTGTATGAGCTCTCCTTGGAAGGAGCATCTTTTTCTTCTTTTACCTTTGAAGGAAAAGAGGGCTTATGCTAAAAAGTTTCCTTTGCTTTTGGAAAAGCATATTGAAGGTCTCTAGCCCTTTCAATAATATCATGCAGGGTAGTGGGCTTGGTATATTTAACCAACCCATGAAGAGGTTCATCTAAACCCTCAATGAACATGTACACCCTTCTTGCTATAGACAAATCAGGAACCATAACATATAATCTTAAAAATTCAGAAACGTAAGATTCTATATTACCTGATTGTTTCAACTTTTCAAGGCTCATGAATGGTGCCTATGGATCTCTTCTATCAAAACTTTCCACCATCCTTCTAGTGAACTCTAAATAAGTAGTCACATTGGAGTGACCCAATGTAGACAAGCCATGGAACCACCAATCATGTGCTTCACCTTGAAAGTGAAATGTTGCAATATTGATAGCCTCCATCTCTAGAACCTTGTTCAACTAAAAGTAGATGTCAATTTTTTCTACCCATGCTTTGGCAAAACAATTGGATGACTCATAAAAGTTGGGTAAAAATAATCTTCCCATACAGTGATGTCGATCATGATTCTGAATGAATCCACAATCTCTATGATGATGCCTTGGTCTTCTTTTGTCCTTGAGGTGAAAAAAATCCTAAAAACTCAAGTGATATTTGAATCTATGATTTTGAGACTCATATTCTTCAAAATTGTCTTCAAGGGGTTCTTTCTCTTGAAACCCTTCTTTTCCCACAACCAAAAAGGTAGGCATGGTAGAGCGTTGGGAAACTTGTGGCTAATGCACTGGTTGATCATTCCAGTGATGAGACATGCCAGAGCTTTCTCCAACATGAAATCCTTTAGGGGATTATTTGATTCAGTACAATCTCATCTCTTTGATCTCTCTAGCAATATCTTGCATGGCTCTCAAAAGGATCTTAGGAAAATCCTTTTCTTCTTCTTCACTTCTAGATACAGGGGCTTTACCCTTGTCTTCATTTTCATTGGTGTAATCAAATTTTATCTTCTATATTCTCTTTATATACTTATTATCTCTGTCAGTAAGAGGTTCTTCTTCTTCAGAAGACATATTGGCTTCTTAGAATTCACAGGCTTTGCCAAGATGATGCTCCGATACCACTGTAATATTCCCAAATGGGGAATGGAGCAATACAAGACAAATATGTAGGAAAATAACACACATCATCAAAGTAAGAGCAGGAGGCCAATATGAAGACCTTTAGAAAGAATTTATATCAGAAAAATAGATGTACAATATGGCCCATGATATTCATAACAGAAAATTCAAGTCTCCTATTGAAGAAAATCCTCAAAAAGAGGTGTTGCAACCATACATATAGACCGAAACTACCTTGACAGCATTATTTTATTAGGCTGCAACAACTGTTGATTACACTTCAGATCTAGAGCATACAAGTGCATGAAATATCAGATATATAACAGATCCATACACTATAGAGGCTCCTCTTTTAAATCCCCTTTGGGTTTTCAGCATTACACCATGTACAAGCAGTAGATCTAAGATCTAAGTTTGTAGATCTGCATAAATATTTAGTGATTCAGAAATATTCAGAAATATGCAAATCAGATCTGATATGAAAAATACATATATCTTCTTCAATGGATCTTCAAAGTGGAGGGCAAATCCCGAACACTTGAAAACCAGCTCTTCAAGTGATGTGCCAAAACACCCTGCAACAACACCTACAGGAATAACGCAGTTCTGGAAGCAAGACTGTGTTGTAGGGTTTAGAACATATTTGGCCACATGCCAAGATCAGAAAATGAAGCTCAAGATGTTCAACACCCTCTTTCCAATGGAATAGAAGACTTCTCCATTGAAAAGGAGCACTGAAATGGTCTAGATATGAGTAGATCTAGCCTCCACTTCTTGCAACTTTCAAAGACAACAAAACCCTCAATAGGATCTGCGTTGTAGTTGGAAGAATAATCTTGGCCTTTAGCCATATAGTGGACTATGCAATACAATACTCTCCCAAGAGCTACTCAATGGGAAGAGGTGGGATTCCCGATCAGGAACACCCAATGCTAAACAGCATTTGCAATCTAGGCTAAACAGCCAAGGAAAGTTGTATGTCTAAATAGAAAATACATCAAAATCCAATATCATTCAACAAACTTCTCATGCTGCCATCCTCTTCCTTTTATAAGTTAAGAGCTTGTAAACCCTAAACCACCTTCAATGAAATAACTTCTTTCACACAAGCCATCTCCATCTAAAACTACGTTGTGCCTCATTGATGGCTACTCCTCCAAGACAGCGTTGTAGATTTGGTCATGGTTGACCCAGTCAAAATATCTAGCCCCTTTCATACCTAAGGGTGCTTGCTTACATAGGCAATATTTATCCTTTTTCACATTTGGCATTGATTTATTCATTGTTTAGGAGTATTATGAACCTCCTTTAAATTTTTATTCTTGAAATAGAAAAATAAAACAAAAATGAATATTCCCATTAGCTTAGGACTAATTGGGAATATTACACGATTTCTCAAAGGAACCCACGACACTCCGGTTGTTCTCAAAGAACAGTTTCCATCACAACAGACCCAATTGGTAGAGCAACCTCTTTCATCTACCCCATTTGGCTCTCACATTTTCATGATGAATGGTCCTGCATCCATATCTATTGCTACCCAATCAAAATATTATATCGAACTGCATCAAGCAACGAGGAAAGAGATCGCTGATGGTCCTCCTCCTCTGCCTTCTTCTAGCCCTCTTCAGATTGAAAGGCCTAGTACTGAGCTCATTGTACGACCACCTTCCAAAGGTGTACTTCGTAAGTCTTCTTATAGTCCTAACGCCCATGTTGCTCAAAATTACAGTATTGTTGAGGATTTGGCTTAGGTGCCATCTACTATGTCTGCATTAGAAGTACTTCAGAGCTGTCCGTCTCAACGGAAGGCTTTGTTATCTACCATCACTAGGGTTGATCTCGCTGATTCGAGCCTTATCAATTTCGATTTGGAGAATTTTGTCCCACGTCTCCCTCACCATCTTGCACTGATCATCCAAGTTGGGATTAATGGACTAAATATCCATCGAGCGGTCATGGATGAGGGTGCGTCTACGTGTGTCATGTCATCTACCTGTTGGAAATCCATCGGTTCTCCAACTCTCAATTCATCTCCAAATTCTCTTAAAGCGTTTGATGGAAGGGAATCTAAACCTCTTGGTGTTCTCGCCAGTTTACCGATTACTTTATAAGGGAAAACATTAGTTGAAGTAGTTGATGCCAAGCTTAATTACAATCTTCTCCTCAGTCGTAATTGGAATCATGCCATGTTGTGCGTTCTGTCCACTCTCATTCATTTTTTTCGATTTCCACATGAAGGAAATATCATCACTGTTGATCAGTTGTATTTTTTCACTTCTTCATCTTTCGAGAGCAACGTTCCATACGTAGATCAAATTCCTACGCCTTATGAGAGTGTAGGGCTGGGTCTATTCAAATATCCTGCCCTCATGGGTATTTTTCCTCTTCCTCCACCCAACACTACTCAGGTTAACATAATCTCCAGGTCTTTTGATCTGTGGATCATCCCTTCGCCCGAGCAGATTGATTCATTTGGAGATTTGATGCCATTAAGTCCGATCGAGATTGATTATTGTGGACTTATTTTGGATTCAGATCCTCCGCCCTCTAATCATGCTCATTTGAGTATGTATGTTGACACTTATTCTCAATCCCCTTGGCTCGGCGATTCGGATTTGCCCGATCCCTTAAGTGAGATATTTCCCTCTGATGAGGCCATCGTGGAAACTATGTCTCTCGAGGATCCTCCATGGGACGATAGTCATCATCATTCCTCGTTCATGTCTGGCCTTGGGGCCATGTCTACTTGTATCGAGAGGTTCAGTTCTCAAGTTCCTTCTCCTTTGCTTCAAACGCCACTCCTAACACATGAAGTCTTTGCAGAAGGTAACTTGGGAAACATCACACAAATGATGCCTATTGACATCTTCGTTAAACCAGGGGTTGTCAAGAACATCCATATTGGGGTGACCTGTTCTCCCGATGAGATCCAGGTATATACTAGTCTCTTCCATGAGTTTCAGGATGTTTTCGCATGGTCTTATGAAGAAATTCCTGACATCTATCCAAGTATAGTGGTGCATAAGATTCCTACCTATCCTGGTGCAAAGCCTGTTCTCCAGTGGCTTTGTCCTGTGCACCCTAGAAAGGTGGCCGCTATTAAAGGTGAAGTTGAAAAACTTCTTTGAGCTGGTTTTATCTATCTGATTCCCTTTATAGAATGGGTTTCCAATATCATTCCTGTGGATAAGAAATAGGGTACTATTCAGGTATGTGTCGACTACCGTGAAATTAACCGTTCTTGTGCTAAGGATAATTATCCCACACCTTTTATTGATCAGATCATTGATGACTATGCTGGGAGTGAGATCCTTTCCCTTACGAATGGGTTTTCTAGGTATAACTAGATTAACATCCTTCCGGCTAATGAAAACAAGACTGCCTTTATCTATCCTTGAAGTACTTTTGCCTATAAAAAGCTCCCTTTCGGTCTTAAAAATTATGCGGCTACATTTCAATGAGTAATTTCATATGATTTTCATCATATCAAGTGCATTGTTCAGCCTTATCTGGATGAACTTCCAGCTCATTCGACTAAGAAAAAAGACCATATTGATCATCTCCGTCAAATTTTTATTCGCTGTCGGCGTTATAACATCTGGCTTAATCCGCATAAGTGTGTCTTCTGTGTTGACTCCGGTAGACTCTTAGGTTTTATTGTCTCCAAAGACGGAGTTTGTCTCGATCCCCTCAAATTTGAAGCTATCATTAATCTCCCCTCTCCTTCCTCCTTACATCAGTTGCAGAGTCCGCAGGGGAAAGCTAACGTCCTACATTGTTTTATACCTAACTATGTTGAAGTGGCCAAAGGATTTACATGATTACTAAAGCAAGGCATGTCGTTCCTCTGGGATGAGATCGCCCAAAAATCCTTCGATGCACTAAAGACATTGTTCGTCAATGCTCCTCTGTTGCGTCCTCAAAATTATCATCGTGATTACTCCCTCTATTTGGCTACCGCGTTTAGCACGATTGCCATGGTTTTGGTACAAGACGATGATGATGGTGATGATCATGTAATTTACTATCTAAGTCACAATATTCTCGATACTGAGATGTGTTATGCACATGTCGAGAAGTTCGTGTTGGCTGCTGTTTAAGTTGTTCAACATTTTCATCACTATATTCTATTGCGCACAATGATCGTGATTTCTGATTGCAACCTTATGACCTGAATATTGACTCATCAATTGCTGGGGGGAAAATACACGAAGTGGATTTTTATCCTCCAAGACTTCAATTTGGAGTTCACTACCGCCAATTCGAAGAAGTCATTGGTTTTTGCCGATTTTTTTTTCTCTCTCCCTTCTGATTCTGCTCCATCTGGTTCTGAGGAATGCATTCTGGATGACATGATTTTTCTTATTAGCACCCTCGATCCTTGGTACGGTGATATCATCGTATATCTTCAGACTTCCACCTTCTGATCTGAGTTGACGAAGGATGCTCGTCGACGCATCCGCCATCAATCGCAACCTTATCACATAGTCGAAGATACTCTCTACCGCATCGGAGTTGATTCCATTCTCCAGTACCGGTGTTTGACTCTCGAGGAGGCTGAGAAGGCCCTGAATGATTGTCACAGTGGCATTTGTGGCAATCACATGTCTGGATATGCTACTGCACAGAAGATTCTTCATGCTAGCTATTTCTGGCCCACCGTCCTTAAAGACTGCATTGTTGTTGTCCATAAGTGCCATGATTGCTAGATTTATTAGCGCAAGATGCACACGCTTCCTTCCCATCTTCACTCTGTCATTACCGTTGGTCCCTTCGCAAAATGGAGCATCGATTTTATGACGTGTAACCCTCACTTGAATGGGGGGCATGCTTATATTATTGTAGCCGTGGACTACTACACAAAATGGGCCAAAGCAATGCCTACACTTACAGCTGATGGTAAGACAGAAGCACAGTTTCTATTCAATCATGTCATTACTAGGTTTGGTGTCCCTCAAGACATTGTTACCGATCATGGTTCCCATTTTCATCATTACATGGTGGCTGAGTTGACTTATAATTTGGGTCTGTGTCACGATAGCTCAACGTCATACTACCCTCAGCCCAATGGCCAGGTTGAAGCCGTGAACAAATTTCTCGTCACTATGCTTCAACGTATGATTGGGATGCACAAATCAAACTGACATATCATGTTTTTTTAAGCTCTTTGGGCTTACCGAACCTCAGTGAAGGATGCGACTGGATTCAATCCATTCCATCTTGTCTATGGTCTGGAAGCTACCCTTCTGATTGAAAGTGAAATCCCTTCTCTCAAAATAGCTATTGAATTGTGGCCTAATACCTCGCCAGAAGAAGAGTGTCTTCTATATTTAGAGAGGCTTGATGAAACTCATTGCTTTGCTACTCTTTTCATAGAGCACAGAAAAAGAGGGTCAAATCTCATTTTGACTAGTCATTTTCCCCTCATTCCTTTATAGAAGGAGGCCTCGTCCTCCTGTACGACCAAGCTCACGATAAGCTGCAGGCAGGAAAATTCCAACCCATGTGGCATGGGCCCTACATTATTAAGCCTTTTTTGCAGAATGAGGCTTATCAGCTAATTGATTATGAAGGTCATCCTCTGGATCAGCCTAGAAATGGGTTGTACCTAAAAAAGTACTATGCATGAGTCTTTCTTGCATGTTTTTTTGTACATAGGTGTTTTTCCATTTTTGTAAATTTTTGGCTTGGTGTGCTTTGCGCGCGTTTTCCTGCTTATTGGATCGTTTCTTATTGTGAAGATATCTATTACCCCTTATGTCGGTTTCGTGGATGGTGCTTCCCGCAGTACCCAGAACCTATCTTCTGCAGCCAAGGTGATCCATAATCCTGTTGGTGAGTTGATAGACCTTCAAGGTATCTGTCTAGGACGAATCACAAACAATGTCGCTGAATATAGTGTTGTTATTGAACTATTGACCGAGGCCATTTCTCTCGACATTTGTGCATTTATTGTTAACCTAGACTCACATATTGTTTTTCTTCAGCTTAATGGGCATTATTCTATTAGAAATCCTCACATCTTAAGGTTGTACTTGCATATTCGTTTACTGGAAAGACATTTTGATTACATTACATATCAATATATTCCTAGAAGAATGAATGCGTTAACTGATACACTAGCCAACATTGTATTAGATAGACATTTGCGTAATTTGTAAAAACATCATCATCACACGACAAGATCCATATAAGAAAACAGATGTATATATATATCAAGTGTTTGCATCCACGTGCATAATAAGTTCAAAAAATATGTATGTTTTGGTTACATCCAGAGACATCATGTTTCTCAAAAAAATGTGGAAATGAAAGCCTAGGTGTTTAGTTGGTGTGACACTCATGATAGCACATCACTACCCATACGAGCCACCTTAATAAGTGGTGAACACAGTTTGACACCCCTGTAGTGTGTCTCTGGTACGTGCAAGGAACATCATCGAATCATGCATAGTCTGAGATCCCATGGGAGAGTCTCTTCAATTTGTGTATTATTTCCTCATCTTTGCCTCCCTCACCATGAGGGGCCACATCAAAGTCACGAGGAATCCTCCACGCTATCGGCAATATGCCTGTAGATATTTCTAGGCCAACACCTGCAAATACATGGGTTAATGTTAGATCATGCATAAAAAAAAATAATAATACTCAGAAAAATAAAAAATGAGTCTTACCCAATGCTTCATCCTAATCCTCTCCTACTAGGAGTGGGAGATCCGCATCACCGGTAAATTCCATGCCAGAATAGGGCTAGTCCTCCATGAAAATCAGTTGTTGGCAGAGCCACTCAAAGAACTTCGGTCTTTAGGACATATGTTGATAGCCCCCTGATATTGGCATCCAAGCCGTCCAATGGACCATCCGTGGCTCCTGGGCTGGTGGTGTCAGAACTATTACTTCCTGATGTTCGAAAATTGGTAGTCGTTCGAAGATGAATGGTACCAGGATGGACCCATAGCCAAACTGCTTCAGCTTACCGTTCTTGCATTTTTTCAACTATCATTTTATGTTGATTGTTACCGCCTCTGCCTTGTTGTAGAGAGTTGGTGCCATGCAATCTACTGCAAGAAGTAACTATGTTTGTGTGGCCTCATGTGGAGCCTGAACCCCAACAGCTCGCGTGATGGTGTGCAACACTACTCTGAGTGCCAAATTAGGAATGGTTTGGATATCCACCTTCCTGCTTTTGGATCCTTTTTATGCTCCTCGGCACACTTTGTCGATAACTATGCTCATGTTTTCCATTGTGGGCTGAGTACCTATCAAGATTGGTATTGCCCCCTTCCACGACAACCTAGTTATGAAGTAAACATTTGAGACCTCAATATCGAGTTCCTGATTATGAATTATGAATCTTTCCAGATCAATGTCCCAGACACTGATCAAGTACTGCAATAGCTCCGGTTAAGCTCTGAAACATGGTGCCATGAAGAATTTCTTGAGCCCGCAGTCCCTGAGAACGTCCATGCATCTCACATTGTCCATGGCTTCCTCATCGTCTTCACTATGTTCTCATTCTTTCCATTCGATCACCATTTTTCTCTTTCACACCTGCAAAAACATCCATATGGTTTTCATTAGTCAAGTAATTTTCTTTTGAAGTGTTTAAACAGGGCTTATTGTTTGTATTTACAAGCTTAAAATAATTTTTGTGGTTGGCTTGCTCCTATTTGGATTCAAGGCCGGTTGGCGCGAGTCCATGCTCGATACCCATGATGATCGTCGCACCCTAGATTTTACAAAAATCTCCCCATAGATCTACAAAATGAGTTGCAAGAAATGAAAATTATATCAAAATTCAAGGAAGGATATGAGTTCTTACCTGGAAAAGACGGATTCGTGATGAGCCTTCTGGATTTTCCGCTGTCAGCTCCGCAAAATCATTGTGAAAAAGGGTAAAAATTACTCACAAGAGGTAAAAGTGAAAAGAAATTTATTTTTTACCATTTTTGGAATTTGATAAACTTTTGAAAACCCTAATTAGGTTTTAAAGCATATTTTTCGATTATTTTTCTATTTTATTTCAAAAAATGGGTTTTACATGCATCTCTTGTGCAACGACAGATCCACAACGTAATTACGATGAAGTGACAAGTTGTATTTTATACTTTTTCGGACTCGGAAAAAAAATGAAAAAGTCACCACTTGAGTCATCTTTCAGCTCTTTTCTGACTCTATAAAATTGAAAAGATTGCTGATACTTTGTCATTTTGAACTCTTTAAAAGGCTGCGAAATGATATCTACTCAGTATACATTTACCCCTTTTTTTGGTTGATATAGATTATTTACAAAAAAAGGATACCTTAGCCTATCGCGACTAAGAGGTTCTCTCGGACATAGTTTTCTACCTTTTCAGATATGTGAGACTACCTACGAAAAGGGAACTATTGGAGTTTTCTTTTCCACTTATTTTCAAACTCTCTAAACATGAAAATATTTTGATTTCTTCCTTTTTCAGACTCGTTAAAACCTAAATGGCATCAGAAACCGTCACCATGACGTCACCGAGTTCCTCCTTCCTAGGGCTCATAAAATGTACTAGGATGGATTTGTCCGAAGGATAAACTTACATGGCAAGCATATGATATCCCCTTCAAGCTTGTTTCCAAAAATAATTGGGGTACTCGCCAGCAATGGTGGGGGAAAATGGAATCAGTTCTCAGTCGTGTTGACATTATGTCGCTCTTGAACATGACACTCATCTGCATTCGTGTCGAGTTATAGAAATATCATTATGTCATTTTTTCCTCCATGGGTTTGGGTAATCTGTTTTAAAATCTCATCTAATCTTTGCCATGTCATCATGACCTCAGATCCCTTGATGTCAAATACTGCCAAATTATGAAGTTGTGTCGCTGATATGTTCAGGAGAAATTTCCCTTTACATGTTTCAACCTCTGATCCTCTTTTTGGTCCTAATTCACTATCATCTTATTCCTTTTTCTCGTGCCATTGATGTGGGAAACATTATGGCCCTCCTTTGACCAGGTCACTTCCTATCAACTTCCGCTCTTTATCCAAGAAGCTGATCTAGAGACTCCCTTCCAGTACCTTGGAGCTTGCATGCCTCAATTGCAAGTTCTTCACATTCGACGATAGGTCCTCATCATTGGCCTTCGATCGAGTGATTATATGGGTGTTTGACTCCATATCATTTTTCACATTCCGTGGATTGTACTAGTTGTACCTTGAGAGCCATTGTCATTATCGGTGGTTTCTCTTGTGCTTGTTAACATCTTTCATCATTGGCTAGTAATCAAGTGACTTTATTGCATGTTCTACTTCAGCTCACCTATTCGCATACTTGAATTTTACTTGTTTGGGTCAAGATGGAGCGTAACACCCTGGGTTTTGTCTGATGAAATCTAGGCTGCGGGATATCTTGGTTTATCATGAATTTATGCATGACTCTTTTGATTGGATGGCTGCGACCATACCTAAGTCTATTTATTGATCATTTTTTTTGGATGGTTGTGTCCATACCTCGGATCTCAGTTTTATATGTAATCTAATATGGATGGCTGCGCCCATGCCACATGTTCATGTATCAGAGATATCAGTTGTACTTGTACTTGCAGGTATTCTGATGGCAGTTTTTGGTTTGAACACATTCTCGTAAAGCATTTCACTCTTCCCTCTCTCTTGGACCTCATGCTTTAGGGGCATCTGTTATGTTGTGGATCATTTGCAATATCCCTTTATTTTAATTTTCAAAAATACAAAAAAATAGAAAACTACTAAAAATATATGTTAGAGTATTACAGTTCATATACTTTAGCATAAAAATATATCTTCTCATTATTTTAAAGTTAAAATTTTAAATAATTTTAGGCTTTATGAAAGAGGTTCCCAGTTCAAATTTTAAATATCGATCACATTATTGGGCAGGATTTGATGATTGATCAAGCAATAAGAAAAGGGATCAACTCGCGGGCACTTTTAGCGTGTGGGTTAACATAGAGGGTGCCTCCGCAATTGACCGTGTTGACTGCGGGAGTAACCGAGATGAACGGCCGAGATTGACTGCAGGGGCATAAGCCAAATGAATCCTCTGTACCCCGAGGCCTCCCCCAGTGACATATGCTTCCAAGTTGGTTACAATTTTCTTTCACGTCAGGATAAATCAACCAATCAAGGAAATGTAGCAGCATCATCATCAATTCATATTCAGCATATAGATTAGGATTTTAATTTCATGTTATTTCCTCTTTTAAAAGAGAGAATTTAATTGTAATAAGACATATTGAGGACATGTAATAGATAGTGTATGAAGTCCTATGTAGTTGAAGTAGTTAAGATCAGTTACAGTAGTTACAAACTGCTTTCTATTGTATTTAATGATATAGAGAAGAAAGAGAAAGGTTCCGAGTTTTGTATCTTCATACTGCAACTTTTGCACTTAGATTTCAAATGATTAATGAATGAAAAGAAATTTTTCTGGCATTTTTTGATGTTGATATGTCTTCAAGTTTACATTTTGTGTTTTCTATCTCTGAATAAAATGAAGTAATGAAGTTGCAGGTCTCTTTTTACTTATGTGAATAAGATTTAAAACCTGGAGACACAAAAATGTCCACTGTGGAGATTCCGAACCCAGAAACTCACAACTCTCACCACATAAATCTAAAATCTACAAAAAGATTTAAAACCCTTAATAGGCGCTCCTTCATTTTAATTGTTCCTTTTCTTATAATTCTTTTGGAGTTTGAGGTGATATATTTTGTACAACAGCATATCAATTTGGTCTTCTTTCTTTCATGTTCTTTTGATCATTCCATTCTATATCAACAAACAATAGCATTGTGGAACATTCATTGTATTTGATATTTGAGGGTTTAATGATAAATATTTGAGGGTGATTAAACAAAGACAAATATTTTTGTGACATAATTATAAATGTCTTAAGCACTGATTCATTATCATAGCTAAGGGATTGTCTCTTAAGGCACAACATTTTTTGGCGTCGTTGTCGAGGAACGAAGAAGCGAAGTTCTTTCCCTGGGTTTTGTTCATATTTCTTCTAGTTTTTTAGATAAGAGGAAATATTAAAGCTGTGTTTTCATTTCATAATTCTGGCTTATAAGAGGCCACATATCAGGTCAGATACCTCTCAGCAGAAAGCTCCTATTCTTTCAAATCCTGAAATCGGGTTTCTAAAAAAGGCTAGAAATCAAGAACGCTTTCCACACCTAATGCTACACTTCCTACACCAAGAAGTGGTTCCCATACCCTTTCATCCAAGGATATTTCCTGGAAACTCATTTTCTCGAAACAAGAATCCTTGTCCCCACATATTCATTTCCAAGAACCAAATTTAGAAGAGCAATATTTTGATTCTGTTTCATTTACATTTACAGAAAATCAGTCTAATACAATTGCCAGTTCTTCTGCTATTTTTTATCAACCTCTTCCCATATCAGTTGTTACACCTCATCCATCCAAATATACAACTGGTATACAAACCCCACCTACTCAAGGAGCAGTAAATCAAGGCATAAACATGGCAGCCCCTGTTCCTGCTTTCTTGATGAATAAATATGCACCATTAAATCTCCCACAACCAATGAATGCAATGCCCCAGGAATACCTTAAATTAATTCCTAGATTTACTGGTGAAGATGAAATAACTGCAGAACAACACTTGCGTTTGTTTTTCACTTTTGCTAAAAATTTAAATATTTAACATCTTGATGTAGTAATGAGACTTTTTGTACAGTCACTGAATGGAGAGGCAAGAAAATGGTTTAAAGGATTACCAAATGGCTCAATTAATGATTGGGACTAATTAGAAAGACAATTCATCCAAAAATGGGTTGAAAAGAGAGATCATGGTTATTCATTGACAGAGTTTAATGCTATTAATAAAAATTCTAATGAAAACATGAATGATTTCATTAAAAGATTTAACAAATTGTATAATAGTTTTCCCATAGAAATGAAACCCCCTCCTATTTGAGCAAGAGTTGTTTTTTTTGGAGCATTTGTATCAGATTTTAGTTTCACTTTGAGAGAGAGAAGGTCTGCTACTCTCAAACAAATCCAAACAAATGCTTTAGAGATTGAAGCAAACATGACTGCTACTGGAAAAGCATAGGAAAATTTGTCAGTTCAAGATAAAGGTAAGGCCAAAGAAGAGTCATCACAGGATGAAAGGATTGATGAGATGACTAAAGTCATCAAGAACTTGTCAAATAAACTAGTGAAGATGGAATTGGATAATAAGAAACCTGCACATCAAAACATATGGTTTTTTAATCCCCAATTCAGAAAGAAGCCCTTGCAGATTTTGCAGAGGGAAAGGAGAGATCAAGACCAAGTTCAGGCACCCTTATATATAGAAGAAGCACCTTCACAGTCTACTGATGATGGTCAGAAAGAGGTTGAAGATCAAATCTCCGTTGTTTATATGGAATATGATGAAGAAGAAGAGAAATGTGAAGAAGAATGTACAAAGGCTGATGTATCATTTGGCCAAGAAGAAATGAATGATCATTACAAACAGTTCATTGATTTTATGCAAGCAGAACTGCATAAGAAGTATGACTTAAGATCAAAAAAGAGATTAAGAACTCAGGATGATGAGGAAAAAGAACCAGAGTCAGTTCCTTCTCCAATGGCGACTCCACAACCAAAGAACTCAGTAAAACAGTTAGACAAGGGAAAACAACCCATCAATTCAGTAAAAGAGAATGAAAAGCAGCAGTCTAAGGCTTCCGAAAGTAAGTCTAATGATTCTAATATTTTGGAGAAGGTTGTTACTATACCTGAACAACATGCTAATCCTAACAGAAATCAAGAAGAACCTGAGAATATTATTAAACAAAATCAAACTTTTAGTTTATCCAAAGAGTTAGAAAAGGTTAAAATTCAAGTACCCTTTCTTGAGTTAGCTAAGACACCTGGCTACAAGAAGGAAATTGCAGAATTTATTAATATCTCTCAGTCTGATGATGTTGGTGATATTGTGAATTTGCAAGAAGAAAAACCAGTGGTCACCTTTGGTCCACATGTTGAAGAGGTAGACTCTTATGTTCCTCCTTTTTATATATCAGTGCTTCTACATGATTTCATTCTGCATAATTGTATGTTAGATATTGGTGTATCACATAATCTTATGCCATTATCTGTGATGAAAGAACTAAATTTACAAATCACTAAGCCCTATAGAGACCTTTATTCATTTGATTCAAAGAGGGTGAAGTGTGTTGGGCTTATCAAAGACATGGTGGTTTCTTTGGCTCAAATTCCAGCCAGGAGCATCATGATAGATGTAGTAGTTGCAGATATTCTAGCCAGATTTGGTATGTTGTTGTCCAGATCTTGGGGAGAAAAGCTTGGAGGTGTCTTAAAATTGGGCTTCACATATGCAATAATTCTTGTCTTCAATGGGGAAGAAAGAAGGTTATACAAAGGAACCAGATTTGTTAAGACTACCACAAAGAAGGATGTAGGAAAATCCCCTATCTATGGCCAAGAGAAGGAGGATCTCTCTTGTTTTATGCTGCATGAAGATGCAGAATTTTTTGAAGACTCACAGAAGTAGCTCTCTTGAACAATTGCACATAAGGAGCTGGATTCAAATAAAATTTGAAAGTGTTATTTTGATGGCGCCTACTCAAAGGATGGCACAGGAGCTGGGTTTTTATTCATATCTCCAGAAGGTAATCTTTTACCTTTTTCTTTTAAGCTTGAATTTGAATCAACCAATAATGCAGTTGAGTATGAAGCGTTAATTTTGAGTCTTCAAACTGCTAAACAAATGGGAATTCAATGTATTTCCATTTTTGGTGATTCCGAGTTAATTAGAACACAGATTAAGAATTTATGTCAAACCAAGCATCCCAAATTGAGGTTTATAGAAATGAAGTGTGGGATCTTATTGAAAATTATTTTGAACCCTTGAATCTTTAGTTTATTCCAAGAGAAGAAAATAGAATGGCAGATTCACTGGCAGTTGAAGCCATTGCATTTAGGCCACCCATTAATCCAAGACTGAGATATGATATTGAGTTGAGGCATAGGCCTTCAATTCCCGATAATGTAAAGCATTGGCAAGTTTTTGAGGATGATGAGCAGATCAATCATTTCCTAACAATGATTGGAAATTTTAAAGACACTGAAATAGATCAAGAAAGTGAACAAACTTATCAGAATGATGTACCCAAAAACCTGAAGCAGTCAATAGGTGATCAGAAGATAATTCAGTTGAAGGATAATACATTGCCTAGAGGTTTGGTTCCTCTTGAAATATTGTTTTATGCAAATTATGTAGAAGTGAACTAGAAGAAAGTATCTCAGGAGGGAGAAATGGAGGACTGTAATTTAGGAACTCAATAGGATCCCAAAATGGTCAAGTTGTTTAAAGGAGTTCCTAAGGATTATAAAGAAAGGTATGTTGATATTTTCAATAAGTATATAGATGTTTTTTCATGGTCATATAAATATTTAAAGACATATGATTTAGATATTATTCAGCATAAAATACCACTGAAAGATGCGGTTAAGCCTCATAGGCAGAAGCTCAGGTAGATTAATCCACTGTTACTTGCCCCAATTGAAAAATAGGTGAAGAAACTATTGCAAGCAAAAGTCATAATATCACTTAGATACTTAGATTGGGTTTCAAATCTAGTTCCTGTCAGGAATAAGAATGGAGAGATAAGATTATGTGTTGATTTAAGGAATTTGAACAGAGCTTCCCTGAAGGATAATTATCCTTTCCCGAAAATGGATTATGTTCTAAAAAAAGTGACTGGAGCTCATAGGTTATCCATGGTTCATGGTTTCTCTGGGTACAATCAAGTAGCTGTTGAAAAGGAAGATCAGAAGAAAACAACTTTTACCACACCTTGGGGAACATTCATGTATGCCAGAATGCCATTTGGTCTCATGAACGCAGGAGCTACTTTCCAGAGGGAAATGGATACAGAATTTTTGGGTGACAAATTTGTAGCCATATATTTGGATGATGTGACTATTTTTTTAGGTTCTGATGATGAGAACTTGGAGCATCTGCAGAAGGATTTCCTAAAATGCAAGAAGTTTTGGTTATCATTGAATCCTAAGAAATATTTATTTTCTTTGGAGGAAGGTAAGTTTCTAGGACATATAGTTTCAAATCAGGGGGTAAAAATTGATCCAGCAAGAGTTAACACTATGCAAACAATCCCATTTCCTAGAAGTAAGAAATATATTCAAATATTTCTAGGGAAGATTAATTTTCTGAGAAGATTTGTCCCAAATTATGCTGAGATTGTTAGGAACATAATAGATATGTTAAAGAAAAATGATGAAGTGAAATGGGATAAAGATGCAAGAGAATCATTTGCCAGAATTAAAGAGGCTCTTCAAGAAGCTCCATTATTGATCAACCCAAATTATCAAAAGCCTTTCCAAATATTTTCATTTGCATCACCTTCTACCATTGCTACTGTGTTGCTACAAAAGAACGAAGAGGGAAATGAGAAACCTGTAGCATTTTTCAGTAAAGTTCTCAGAAATGAAGAACTCAAATACAATATCCTGAAGAAGTAGGTATATGCTTTATTTAAATCATTAAAATCTTTTAGGACTTATGTACTTCACTCTCAAATAGTAGCATATGTACCTAATTCAGCTGTAAAATATGTGCTAGTTCAAAGTGATGTGGAGGTAAAAAGAGGAAAATGGATTGCCAAAATCCAAGAATATGATTTAGATATTAAGCCTACTAAGTTGGTCAAAGGACAAGGATTGGAAAAAGTGCTGATAGAATATAATTTCCAAGCTCTGGGAATTAATCTTCTTGCACCTTTGGATGAAGTAGTTGATGAAACAAATCAAATTAGCACAAAGTCAGCAATCAAGTACAAAATTCTCTGCTCGGATTGGTATAAGGATATTATTCACTATTTGTGCTTTTTCTCTTGTCCTCCCTCAATTAACAGAACAAAGTACAGATCTCTTAAACTCAAATCTCAGCCTTATGTTATAATTGTTGCTAAATTATATTGGAAAGATCCTCTTGGTGTTTTGTTGCTATGTTTGACAGAAGGAGAGTCAATGGAAGTTATCAAAGGGTAACATGAAAGTTTTTGTGGGGGTCATTATAGCTTGAAATTTACTGCTCATAAAATCCTCAAATCAGGTTTTTACTGGCCTTCTTATCTGCTGGTGTATACAGAGTGGTTAAAAGTTGCCAGAAATGCCAATTGTTTGCAGAGAAGAAAAGGTTAGCTCCTCTACCTCTTCTCCATGTTTTTGTTGAAGAACCCTTTAGACAATGGGGACTGGATTTCATTGGAGAAATCAATCCACCATCAAGTGGGCAGTTCAAGTGGATTATGATTGCCACTGATTATTTTACAAAGTGGGTGGAGGTAATACCTACCAGAAAAGCAAATGATCTGGTAGTAATGAAGTTTCTAGAAGAGAACATCTTCAGCGAATTTGGATGTCCAGTAAGGATTGTAACAGAAAATGCTCAAGTATTCAACTCATTCAAATTCATTCATTTTTGTCAAACATATAATGTGATCTTGTCTCATTCTACAACATATCATCCTCAAGGGAATGGGCTAGCTGAATCCTCCAACAAGACATTGGTGAAGGTTTTGAAGAAAACAATTAATGAGAATCAGAAGAATTGGGATTCAAAGTTGATATTTTCTCTCTGGGCAATGAGAATAACTACTAGAATATCTACGGGTAAGTCTCCTTATGAGCTAGCATATGGTACTCAAGCTTTGTTTCCCACTCAGCTAGCTAGACCAGTAATCTCTTTTCTTCAAGAAGCATAAGAAGAACCTAATGCATTGATAAGAAGACTAAATAAGGTGATAGAATTGAGTGAGAGAAGGAATAAAGTCAGGGAAAACTTGGTCACATATAAGGAGAAAATGAAGTCCATTTTTTATAGGAAGGCAAAGGAGATTCTGTTCCAAACTGGAGATTTGGTATTAAGATGGGATACCAGAAGAGAAGAAAAAGGAAAGCATGGTAAGTTTGATCCTCTTTTGTATGGCCCATACAGGATTATTGAAGCCATATCAAATAAAATTTTTATGTTGGAGAACCTTGATGGAGAAATAGTATAATTGCCTATGAATGGGAAGTATCTAAAACATTATTTCCAGCACTGAAGATTGATGGTTCACCATTGTAAATATTCTATTTTCTTGATTTTACATTTTTCATTAAACAATATTTGACTCCATGCCCGAGGTGAAGGTAAAGTGTTAGCATTTCATGGAAAAAAACACTATCCTCAGTTGGAGCCAGATGTTGTGGATAATTTGCAATATCCCTTTATTTTAATTTTCAAAAATACGAAAAAAATAGAAAACTACTAAAAATATATGTTAAATTATTACAGTTCATATACTTTAGCATAAAAATATATTTGCTCATTATATTAAAGTTAAAAGTTTAAATACTTTTAGGCTTTATGAAAGCAGGTCCCAGTTCAAAGTTTAAATATCGATCACTTTATCGAGCGGGATTCGATGATTGATCAAGCAATAAGCAAAGGGCTCAAGCCACAGGCATTTTTAGCGCGTGGGTTAACATAGAGGGTGCCTCTGTAGTTGACTGTGTTGACAGCGGGAGTAACCGAGATGAATGGTCGATATTGACTGCGGGGGAATAAGCCAAATGAATCCTCCATACCCTGAGGCCTCCCAAAGTGATGTATGCTGCCAAGTTGGTTACAGTTGTCTTCCACGTCAGGCTAAATCAAGCAATCAAGGAAATGTAGCAGCATCATCATCAATTCATATTCAGCATATAGATTAGGATTTTAATTTCATGTTATTTCCTCTTTTAAAAGATAGAATGTAATTGTAATAAGACATTTGGAGGACATGTAATAGATAGTGTACGAAGTCCTAAGTAGTTGAAGTAGTTAAGATCAGTTACAACAGTTACAAACTACTTTCTATTGTATTTAATGAGATAGAGAAGAAAGAGAAAGGTTTCGAGTTTTTAATCTTCATACTGCAATTTTTGTACTCATATTTCAAATGATTAATGAATGAAAAGCAAGTTTCTGGAATTTTTTGATGTTGATATGTCTTCAAGTTTACATTTTGTGTTTTCTATCTCTGAATAAAATGAAGTAATGAAGTTGTGGGTCTCTTTTTACTTGTGTGAATAAGAGTTAAAACCCTTAATAGGTGCTCCTTCATTTTAACTATTCATTTTCTTATAATTCTTTTGGATTTTGAGCCGATATATTCTGTACAACAACATATCAATTTGGGCTTCTTTCTTTCATGTTCTTCTGATCATTCCATTCTATATCAACAGATAATAGCATTGTGGAACATTCATTGTATTTGATCTTTGAGGGTTTAATGATAAATATTTGAGGGTGATTAAACAAAGACAAATATTTTTGTGACATAATTATAAATTTCTTAAGCATTGATTCCTTATCACAACTAAGGGGTTGTCTCTTAAGGTACAAAATGTTACACAACATTTTGTCACCGTCCTTGCAATCCCCATTCCGCACATTGGAGGACCATTGCTATGAATTATGTGTATTCTCACGCCTTGCAAAAATTGTCATTACATCCCTTTCCATGAGAAGAAAATTTCCTTTGTTGACTATTCCTAGAGCAGGCTCTCAAAAACATATGATTTTGGGTCAGCACTAGCAGGAAGTTATGGCCTCGCTCCCGTAGAGAAATTAGGACTGGGCCTCGCGCCCATTGGTGCTCTATCTCAGTGGTCTTTCCACGCCAAGCTTTTTTTGGAAAGTTCTTTAAAATAGATGTGAAGTTTCCATTCCCAACCACTTCGTGAGCGGATTCAGCATGGGTTGTTCGACTGAATAACGTCGAACACCTTCCTTTGGCTTCTTGTTTCCTACATTTGAGTAACCTCCCAAAGGATAAGGCCTCGCTTCCACCATATGAGGGATCCCAACCTCCTCCTCTCCTATAAATAAATCTCTCTCACATAGTTGCAGCTAGCTGAAATGGTTTAATAACTAAACTTTCTGATATAGCTAGTGTGATATAGAGCAGAGAGAGACCCATTGTCGAGAGAGAGTCTAGGCTTATTGCCTCGCCAATTCCAATTCCCTGATGAATGCTTGACACACGTTTTGACTGGATCCGTTGAAGGAGGTTGCAATGTCAAGGATATGTTGGTTGTAAATTTTTTCTCTCTTCTTATTAATACATGATTGATGTTTTGGTTCTCGTTTTGTGTTTGATATGTTTAATCTTGTGAAATACGTTTAGTTCTCCTTGAACAATTAAATATTTATGAATGCAAGTATTGTTTCGTATGTTGCTATCATTCTCTGATCCTTGTGTAGGCACTTGAGTACCACCACTAAAGGACTGTAACATGTAATGACTAAGATCAGGATATTTCCACCATAGCTACGACAACTGCATTGGAAAAAAGGTAGGACATCTATCCCGACTTAGTTTCATTCATAAACCAGGAATAGATGCATTAGCATGTCCTCTTGCTGCTAGACCCACCCTAGGGCTAGAAGGATCACCTCTGTCTGCAGAGGTGATTTACCTACACAACACCTTCCCACGTTTTAGTGACTTCTAGAAGTTGTTCCAACTATCACACTATCTGATAAATTTGAATATGAACACCATGGATCCATTAAATCACTTATCATCCTATTCCATTGAATAAGGAAACCTCTTCATCCATTTTTGGAAAAGCCATTCAATGACCAATTAATGCTAAACCACCTTCATTACTTATAAATTTACCATTGATCATAGTGCACAAGGGAGCAAAATTTGAATTTGTAGAGTTATGCGGGTAAGAATACAACTCTTGGAGGTATAGTTTGAATGAAATGTTATGTTGCTAGAGTGATGTTGTTGATGTGATGAGGGTAGGACTGAAGCTAAAGCAAGTTGACATAGAATCTATCCAACTGGTTGTAACTTCTCCTTATACTTTACAATGAAGAGATTTTTTCCTTTCCTAATGCATTTGTTCAATATTGTTTATATATGTATTTTCAAATTCAGTCGATTCAATTTTTTTTACATGAATAGATCAATGCCTTTATGTCATTTTTTGTCTTATGTTAGGCATTGCATGTACCAATCAAGCGAGTTTAGTTCGATTGAGAGCGACGGAAGTGAAAAAAGGGAGACGAAGGATAGTGAAAGATTACAAGTAGGTATCCTTCCCTTATCTATTCGTTTTAAGTAAAAGGTCAAATATCTTTCTTCTATCTTTCTAAGTGAGACCACCACACTTAGGGAAATCCCATCTACTCCTAGGTTTGATTTCTGTAAGAAAAATTGGCAACCATATTGGGGATCAATTAATTATCCCTAGTGGTTTTATCCTTTTTTATCAGCCTCTAGTAGACTTTACTTGATTTATTTCTGTTGAGATTCAACAAGATGATGATCCTAGTGAAAATTAAGCACCTTCACTGGGTGGGGACCACAGGCTATTGTTAGGTGTATGTCTATTTTTAGAATGGTGAGCATATTCTAAAATTAGCAGGAGACTAATTCTAGATGGTTGAGCAAATTCTATCTTTAAATGAGTTTCTAATTTTAGATCATGGGCGAAGTCTATTTATAGATCGCATATCTAAAAATAGAATGCATGTCGATTATTATTAGCCCTTAATGATAATCAGAAAATAAATAATAACTTATTCTCTTGAAGAACTTAATTTCAGTTAACTGGTGTGGAAAACCAGTTAGCTGAAGGAATTACGCATTCCAAGGTTGGTTGGTGGGACATGCACAATGGACTTCGTTGTAACTGATTGTGGCAGAGTTGTAACAGAGTTGGAAGAGTAGTTATGTGAGTTGTTATTTAGTCTAAGTCAGTTAAGTGAGTTAAACTCAGTTGTGCTAGTTGTAAATAAAGATACTCTAGTGGGAGATCAGTGAATTAATTATTTAATTAATTCACAAGCAGTGTCTTACTTGCAACTGAAGAAATACAACAGTTTACTACTTGCATGTTAGATCCAGTGGAGACCCAGTGGAGAGATAGGTGAAAGGGCATGTTTGACTATCAGTTGTGACTATAGTGATGCATTCAATGCATCTACACACACATTGGAGTTTCAAATGAGGATTGCACTATCAAATCAAGGCAATATCAAATTCATTTAGGGATCTTCTTCAGCAGGGGTTGCGCAGTGGAGGCAGGGTGTGAGGAGGCAGTAAATTGGTGCATGTGTGAACCAATTATTGTATGACAATGTGAGACGATTATATATTGTACTGAGAAATCTATGAGCTGAGCTTTGTATGAGATTGTTTCATGATACATGATATAAATAATATATGATAGTTGGGGTTTTTAGCTTTAAGCTTTCCTGGTAAAAACATCTTGTTATGTGTGATTGATTTTCCTTCATGTGTTTGCAATTGGCAATTTTATTTCCGCAAAAAATTGAGTAGAAGGATTTTTTATTTAACAGTAGCTTTAATTGTTAGATCAGGGGAGGCTGGTAATACATCATAGTATTAATAAATTTATACATGGTATTAGAGAAGCGTTAATCACCAAATATTTAAATATTTAAGTAGTGTTGAGTTTTGTTGGTGGAACAATTTGAATTTGCTGCAAGAATTTCTTGGTGCGACAGTTGAGTAAACATCAAAATGGATTTCAATGGTTTATGGTTGGAGTATGCACTCAAGGGCATATTGAACTAAATATCCTGGAAGGATGGAATGGAGGCAGTGCTTGAAGATAATGGCTTGAAGGGGTTCATCGATAGTGATGTTCCTAAGCCCACTTTGACAGATGTTGCATTACTTGACGTCTGGCAAAAGAAAGTAGCGAAGATGAGAAGGATTCTGTTGGAAGGTGTGAAAGACCATATTATGTCAAGCCTTCACGAGAAAGCCACTCCATTTGAAATTTGGAAGGCTTTTACATATCTTTTCCAAAGCAATAGCGACCATAGGAAGTTGGCGCTAAAGGATAAACTCAGAAAAATAAAAATGGAGGAGGGCAACAATATTCCAAACTATCTCATGAATTTTGTCCAATGTAGTGATGAACTAGGGAGTGTGGTAATCACTGTTGTTGATTATTATTTGGTGAGCTTGGCTCTCTTGGGTCTTCCTAAGAGTTGGCACAATTATCAAGACTTTGTCAACGGATGGGAAAAATTGCTAGATTGGGAATGAATATGGTTGGATATAGTGCAGGAGGAGTTCAGGTAGAACACCAGGGATGGCTCTTCATCAAAGCATGATGATGAAGAGGATTGTGCTTCAGTTTCCAAAGCAAGGAAAGGGAAAGGGAATAAATCCCATTCTAAATATGAGGCTAAAGGAAAGAAGCTGGATTTGTCCAAGGTGAAGTGTTTTCATTGTCACAAAAATGGGCATCTCGCCACTAATTTCCCACAGAAAAAGAAGAACAAGAAGGTTGTTGGAGCTATAGCTGGTGAGGCCCTTACCTCACAATTTGAACTTGATTTCTCTTTGATCGCATGCTTGGTTTCAAGCACAATGGGATCGGTGTGGTATCTTGATAGTGGTGCTTCCTTCCACATGAAGGAAGATAAGGATATTTTCAGCGACTTGGAGGAGAAAGATCTCTAAATGCATATAGAGATGGGCGATGATGGACGATACAGTGTGACTGGAATTGGTACCATTACCTTTGAGAGGGATTCAGGTAAACCATTTCTTTTGAAAGATGTTATGCATTTTCCAGGTCTAAAGAAGAACTTGGTCTCAGTCGTGACGTTGGAGGACAGAGGTTATGACGTTGTTTTAAGCGATGGAAAATCTTTCCTGCGACATAAAAAAATGGGTCAAACCAAGAGGATAGGGATTCGAGTCAAGAATCTCTACAAGCTGGAGGCAAATGGTTGTGTTGCAATGGTCGAAAAAGAAGAAGAAGTGGTGAGCTAGGATGAGGGCAAATTATGGCACAAGAGATTGGGCCATCTTCACCATGGTGCCCTGAAGATTTTGCAGCAGATTTCTACTGGACTTCCCAAGGGTACACTTGCGCAGATAGATTAGTTCAAGGGATGTACTATGGGTAAGTTTTTGAAGACCACCTTTCATGAAAAGGAGAATCGTGCTTCGGTGATCCTTGAGAGAGTTCACACATATGTGTGTGGAAGATTCTCAGTTGCTTCAACAGAAAAACACATGTATTATGTTTTTTTTTTTATGAATATTCTCATAGATGCTGGATCTTAATCATGCAGAAGAAATATCAACCATTCTCAAAGTTTTTTGAGCTTAAAGCATTGGTGGAGAAAGAGTCGAGGAAGGAAGTGAAGGCTCTGTGGAGAGATAATGGTGGTGAATATATCTCAAACGAATTCAAATAATTCTATAGCAAATAAGGAATTCGAAGAGAACTCATAGCGCCTCATAACCCATAGCAAAATGGGGTCGTGGAGAGGAAGAAAAGAATGATCGTGGGTGTTGCATGATCAGGGTCTACGAATGCACTTGTGGGCAGAAGCATGCAACACTGTGGTTTATGTGAAAAACCATTGTCCTCATAGAGTACTTGGCATGAGTACACCTTAAGAAGATTTTATTGGTAAGAAACCGAATGTTTCTCACTTTAATATTTTTGGCTTATCTGTTTATGTGCATGCGACCAAGAACGTTAGGAAGAAGCTGGAGCCGACTGCTAAAGTTGGGATATTTTTGGGGTACACAGAAACACCCCATAATTATCGTGTGTATTTTCCAAATATTTGAATGATTGTGGTGTGACGTGATATAAAATTCAATGAGGATAAAGCCATGAAGTTGTCGCTTGAGAGGGAGCTACACTTGCATGTAGAGGAGGAACTACTTCTTCCCAAATATGAGCCTCTAGATGTGGATCAACCACATGAGGAGGATCATGGAGTGGAGGAGTCCACTCACGCAGAGCCAAAAATCAAAACTGGCAGAAGCCATACCACAGAAGCTGAGAGGATGAAGCTTGATGTGACACAGAATGTAGGAGCCCCTACTTCACAGCGCGAACAGAGACAGTATCCTGATCGATTCACTGGATACATGGATCTCATGAGAAAATGTATTGTGACAGAGTCATCTTCTTTTCAAGAAGAATTTCAGGAGCCCACATGGGTGGATGCAATGGTGGAGGATTATGAATCCATTGTCAGAAACAATGCTTGAGAAATTTTTCCATGGCCGGTTGATAAATCAGTGGTAGGTTCAAGGTGGATCTACAAGGTAAAACAAGCTGTTGATGGGAGTGTTGAGAATTATAAGGCAAGATTTTTTTCCCAGGGCTTCTCACAGATCGAGGGCATTGATTATGAAGAAATATTTTCACCTGTCGCATGGTATTCTTCCATAAGGACCATCCTTGATCTCTCGGCGCAGATGGGTTGGCACATTCATCATATGGATGTGAATACTGTGTTCCTTAATGGGATCATTGAGGAAGAAGTGTAAATTGAGTAGCTAGAAGGATTTGATATCTTAAGCAGTGACTCACATGTGTGCAGACTCAAAACAGATTTGTATGGATTGAAGCAAGCACCCCGTGCTTGGTACACTCGGATCGACAGCTATTTCACTGGACTTGGCTTCACCAAGAATGAGGCGGATGCAAACCTATACCATATTGTGGTGGAGGGTAAGATTTTAATTAGTATTCTTTATGTTTATTATTTAATACTTATTGGTGATGAGCAGTTGATACACTCATGCAAGGAGGACCTTGTAAAGGAGTTCGAGATGAAGGATATGGGCCTCCTTCATTATTTCCTTGGATTGGAAATATGGCAGCGAGAAGGTGAACTGTTTGTGTATCAAGGCAAGTATGCAAGGGAGATACTTGGTAAGTTTCACATGAATGGCTACAAATCCATGGATACTCCTCTTCCAAGAAACTGGAGGAAAGAGGATGCTACATCAATAGAGGTAGTGGATGTTATTGTCTATCGAAAATTGGTGGGTTCGCTCATGGATTTATTTAATACAAGACCGGACATATGATATGCGGTGAACCAGCTTAGTCAAGCGATGGTTAAGCCTATCAAGCTCTTTGGGAAGGTGGACAAGTATGTCCTAAGATATCTCAGGGGCACATCTAAGTATGGCTTATGGTACAGACAGATGGATGAGGTGAAGTTGCATGGCTTCCCGGATGCAGATTGGGCAGGTAGCCCAACGGAAAGAAAGAGCACATCAGGAGGGGTTTTCAGTATCGTATCTACAGTTGTTTCTTGGTACAAAAGGAAACATAGATCTTTGGCACTCAGTTCAGCGGAAGCGGAATACATGGTAACAAGTCAAGCTGCATGTGAGGCTATCTAGATGAGGAAGATCTTGGTTGGTTTGTTCAGTTCTCATTTAGATCCTACAACGATTCATTGTGATAATTAGAGTTGCATCAAACTCTCGATTAATCTTGTGTTTCATGATAGATCTAAGCATATAGATATCTGGTATCATCATATCAAAGATTTTGTGCAGCGGAAGATCATGTTGCTTCAGTACATTGCTACGGAAGATCAGGATGCAGATATTATGACGAAGGTGCTCAACATGAGAAAATTATAATACCATAGAGACAGGTTCGGGGTGAAAGATAATCCCTTTCTTGTTGAGAGGGAGTTTTGAGATTCAACAAGATGATGATCCTAGTGAAAATTAAGCACCTTCACTGGGTGGGGCCCGCAGGCTCTTTTTAGGTGTATGTCTATTTTTAGAATGGTGAGCATATTCTAAAATTAGTAGGATACTAATTCTAGATGGTTGAGAAAATTATGTCTTTAGATGAGTTTCTATTTTAAGATCATGGGCGAAGTCTATTTATAGATCGCATATCTAAAAATAGAATGCATGTCGATTATTATTAGCCATTAATGATAATCAAACAATAAATAATAACTTATTCTCTTGAAGCATTTGATTTCAGTTAACTGATGTGGGAAAAGAGTTATCTGAAGGAATTCCATGGTTGGTTGGTGGGACATGCACAATGGACTTCATTTTAACTGATTGTGGCAGAGTTGTAATAGAGTTGGAAGAGTAGTTATGTGAGTTGTTATTTATTTTAACTCAGTTAAGTGAGTTAAACTCAGTTGTGCTATTTGTAACTAAAGATACACTAGTGAGAGATCAATGAATCAATTATTTAATTAATTCACAAGCAGTGTCTTACTTGCAACTGAATAAATACAACAATTAACTACTTGCATGTCAGATCTAGTTGAGACCCAGTGGAGAGATAGGTGAAAGAGTGTGTTTGACTATCAGTTGTGACTATAGTGATGCATTCAATGCATCTACACACACATTGGATTTTCCAATGAGTATTGCATAGTCAAATCAAGGCAAGATAGAATTCATTCAGGGATCTTCTTCAACAGGGATTGCACAGTGGAGGCAGGCTATCAGGAGGTAGTAAATTGGTGCATGTGTGAACCAATTTTTGTATGATAGTGTGAGATGATTGTATATTGTACTGAGAGCTCTATGAGATGAGATTCGTATGAGATTTTTTCATGATCCATGATACAAATAATATATGATAGTGGGGTTTTTAGCTTTAAGCTTTCCCGGTAAAAACATCTTGTTATGTGCGATTGATTTTTCTTCATGTGTTTGCAATTGGTGATTTAATTTCCTCAAATAATTCAGTAGAAGGATTATGTATTTAATAGTGGCTTTAATTGTTAGATCAGGGGATTCCGATAATACATCAAAATATTAATAAATTTCTACAATTTTAGTCATTTGCATGTGTTTTAGTGAAATAAGTGTGTTTGCTTGCTTTTTTAGAGTTTCCTCTGGCACCAACACACTGTTGGTCTTGACACAGTGCTCTACATAGCATTGTTGGCTTAGAGACAGTGCTCTGCAACACACTGTCTCCCTCTCAGGGGTGTGTTTCTCCTGTGACCAACCAAAATTTATTATATTTTGTAATTTTCCATTCACTTCACTATTTTTTTTGTTGAGTTTTCAAGTGTCTGATTGCCTCTAGATTCCATATTTCTTCTACTATCCTTGCTCTCTTTGGATGTTTGTTTGTTCAATGTTTCTTCTTGTTTCCTTCATCATTTTCAAAATATCTCCAAATTTAAAAGTCACTTTTGATTAGTTCTTTATTTTCAGAAAGAGGAACTGTCGTTCTAGCCATTGCTTCTCTGGAAAGTATTGATTGATTGTTTGTGCATCTTAGTTTCTTTTTCATTCATTCACACTTAAAAGAAATAAAAAAGAAAAAAATGCATTTGCATATAGTGTTTGTGAGTGTTGCATAGGAATAGTTATGGAATTTGCATTTAGAGGTGTTCATTGTTTATTTCTTACCATTTGATTGCTCTATCCCTCGTAGCTAAAGTTTTCATTGTCGAAATTGAATCGAAACAAATGTTGTCATCTTTGTTGCATTCTAGGAATGTCAAATACATCACGCGGTGAACCTAAAACGAAAATTTATAAGCAAGGTCAACTTAAAATTGATATCAATTAATATAAGGGAGAATTGTCACTTAACGATAACATTTAGAGGTCTAGTTTAGAGACATGTGTCGACGTCGTAAAACATAGCAGCTGTCGTTAATTATTTGTGATATATTTCGAGTGTCATACCTAGTCCCACGTACGTAAGTATATCAGAGCTTGTCCATGTACCTTCAGGTATATCAGGCGGTGTTCTAATACAAAAAGTATAAGGGGATTCTCTCAATGTGTGGTTTCACATTAGACAACCCTAATACAGATTAGGCCTCCACGTACCATCGAGTATATTTGGGAGGAAAACATTAGGTTGCTTACTATTGGGTGTGGAGACTGATTATCTTGTTTACTTTGTATCACAGCATTGGACCCCTGTACCTTAAAAGGGGTGGAAACGCCGCCCGAAATTTAATCGCTGCCGTGGGGGGTCCAGGGGGGGGTGGCAGCGCTTTTCAGAGCCCCCCCTGGCGGGGGTTCGGGGGCAACGCCCCCGAAGCTAAAAATAGATGTAAAATTGCCTTGTAAAAGTATAGTAATTTCTAGTCAATCTGGGCCGTTCATTAGGAAAATGATCTGACGGTAGAAGTTATGTTTAGATTAGGGTTTCTTTGCCCTAGAAGGCAACCCCCTTGTATATATGAGGGCATTGTATTACGGCTGTGTATGATGAGTGTATTCTCGGAGCGAGAAACAGAGAGGGAGACTGTGAGAGAGAACAGAGGATATTACAGCGGATCTGCTGTAGGTTTTGTCTCTTCATTTTTGTTGGATAATATAAAGGAAGGACTGGCTGTTCCGGGTGGACATAGCCCAAACTGGGTGAACCACGTATATCTGTGTCTCTCTGATTTTATGTGTTTTGTGTGCTTGTATTTTCTGCATATTTTATGTGTTTCATTGCTCTGTAATATTTAATTCTCTAACACTTACAATCCATAGGTAATCGAGTTGGTTACCTTGTACATTGTGATAATCGAACACAACATTCGGGGAGATTGCTTGCACGTACATAAGTCCTTGGTTTACTGGGGTAGTATATTGCAGTTCACAATTACTTGGTAATCCTTTTGCCTATTATTACCCTCTTTTTGTTCCTTTTTTTGGGAATAAATCAATCAACAATCGTGGAAGAAGATCAACCCTTTCCCCATCATTCGTGTAGGAAAGAAAATAAACCACCTTTACCACCTAAAGCTACACCTAGTAGGTGAAGGTGAGCTCTTCCTACTGAGTCTGGTACCTCTGGAACCTCTAGTGTTTCATATTCATCTAATTTACCAGATTCATCTGATCCTTTGAGTACCGAGTCTCGAGTCATTTCTACCGATCCCGGTTTACGTGCTATTACCGAGACGGAACCCTCGCATTTACTTGATGACATTAAAATTCAATCCAGTGAAATGGTAAATCCAAAACCCGAAGTTTTTAAATAGAAAGTCGATCTGGAACCTGTCTTTCTCTTACCAGAACATCTTGATCCCAAAGTTGAACAACAAGAAGTCGTTCCCATGTCAGAAGACGATCAATCGGCTCATCCTCACTCATCCGTAACTATTGAGTATTCCTCTATACCACAGATTTTACCACCTGAAATTTATCTCGGGCCTGATGGTGAAGTACTTCCACCTGGTTTGATTTCAATTGAGGTAGAACCTCAGGAAGAGACAACCCCTTTGACTCCAACTCATTTTGGGTTGGGACTTCATCTTTATCTATATTTTCCTCGTTTAACCTACTATGCTCATGTTGATCCTACTCAGTCTCAAGTTCCCGTAGATTCTTTAAAGTATTTATATGTTTATTTAACCATGGCTAAGACAACATCCCAGACTGTACCATCTATTATAGCTGCGACAAAATATAATGTTGCTACTTCTTCGATGTTTTATATGACACCAGAGTCTCATCTTTATGGTGGTATGTCTATCCCAGAAGGTTACCAATCTTTAAATGGAACCTACTATGGTGCCTTTTCTAGTCCATGGACTTTGCCCATGTCATCATCTAGAATTTTTTCTGGTTCCTCTCTTACGAGTACTGAAAGGCATGATCCTTTATTGACATCATCATCTCAATATCAGGCTAGTCCATCCAATTACCACCCATCTTATCCATTTCTTATTGGATTCCCATCATATGAAGGTCAGTATGTTCAATATCCTTGTACTCCATATCCTGAGGGGCAACCTATGTTTAATCCATATGGCAGTACTCTATATTTAGGTCAATATTATGTTGGAATACATGTTTGTCAATGGCAGCCTACCTTGCCTATCCAACCGAAAATGGTTGTGTATCAATATCAACCAGTTCAACATGTTGTATTCGCACCTACTACACATTTTATTACTTCTTCGGTCATAGCTCAGCCTTCTCAAGCGGGTCCTTCAATCCTTAACCCACAAGTTTCAAGTCTACAAGCTCTGTCTTCCTAGGCTAGTTTACAACAACCGACTATATCAGGAATTTCACAACCACATGCCATTTTACCTTTGTCACAAGCTTCTATTGGTCCTGTCTATTCACAACCTAGTCCAAATTATCATGGCGGGAAATATAAATCCCATGGTAGCCACAGCAGTAATTCCAATAGTATCAAGCTTATCTAGGTCCTGGTCAACAAGCCTATCAAGGGTTTGGTCAACAAACTTACCCCTATCAGGGTTACCAACAACAAAATCCTTATGTTGATGCACAACAGCCTAGTGCCCAAGAAATTCCATCTTATCCTGGTTACGCTCAACTTGATCTAAACCGATAGTTTCTGTTTGTTACAACACTAGAGTTACCTGATTTAAATAGGTTCACTAATTATCCCATTCATTATTAGCTAGGCGGCAGATCATTCCTCATAAATTACCTTCTGATATTCTGAAATTCAATGGAAAACTTGGAGAATATTTATTTATGCACGTTATGACTTATCATTTATGGTGCTCATCAAATTCCTTGAATGGTGATTCTGTTAGACTTTATTTTCCAACAAGCGCTTACTGGTCCGGCTGCGAACTGGTATATTGAATTACTAAGAGCTTCTTTTGATAATTTCACAGCTTTAGCCACTACTTTTCTAACCCACTTCCAGTTACCAATCAGATATGAAATTGGAACGGAACTTTTGACCAGCTTTAAACAGACGACTGCTACTCACATATCAGATCACATTCATGAGTGGCTTCGTTGTCGCCAAATGTTTAAAACCTTTGTTCTGAATCATCTATTATCTAAGTGGTTTATAAAGTCCTTATTTCCATCTATCACCGAGGATGTGACCAAGGTGGTGTTTTCACTGAAGAGCAAGTAATTTCTTGTGCCCAGTATTTGGATTTGATTTATACTCAATCTATCATGCTCTATGAAAATATTCTACATGCACCACGACAAAATTTTGTTGTTCCTCCTTCTCCATATGGTAAGGGCATTCATGCCAGCGATGGTGTGACTGGTTCTACTAGCACTCAGCCAGCAATTCGACCATCTGGTTCCATACTTTTTGTTTCAAATCAAACCTCTGTTGTATATGATCCTGCGTATTCTTCCGAAATACATGTTGTGTCATATGATAAGAGAAAAAGTGACAAGAAACCTCGAATTAAAAAGAGAGGGAAAGATAAGAAGAAAAAAATTCACCCCCATAGGAAAAATCATTTTATTCATCCGGTTCTTCTCGAAAAACTCGTTACCATTGTTTGACATGTAATGAGGAGCATTTTACGTGATATTTTCCTCACTAGTCAGAAGTCTCGAAAGTTCTTAAGACTCATCCTACATATGCAGTGTTGGAAAATCTTTTTTCGAACCTGGAAACACATATGGTTGCTACAGATCCTTCTTACATTTCACAAGTGCTTATGTTATTCGCCACTAATCCCAAAACTAATGTTTTGGTGTCTACTCGAATAAAATATTATAGTAATCCTCTTTCATCGTCGAATGGTCAGGCTATATTTAAACCTAATACTTCGACTTCAAATTCATCTTACTCAATTTCACCACCTATTATTCATGAGTTAACAATAAAGCATCCAAAGGGATTCATTCATAAATCGACTTTCAACCCTCGATCTCATGCAGCTCAAAATTATAATGTAGTCAAAGATTTGGCTTAGTCACCTTCTTCTATGTCAACTCTTAAGGTCCTTCATAATTGTCCCTCCCAAAATCAAGCTTTTTTTTTTACAATCAGTGGAATCGATCTTGCAAATTTTAATCTTGTAGTCTTTAACCATGTGGGATATGTGCCACAGTTACCAGCACAATTAAAATTTTTGATTCAAGTAAATTTCATGAATTGCCTCATTCATCAAACTATTATTGATGAAGGTGCATCTACTTGTATCATGTCTATGAGTTGCTGCAAGTCACTTGGCTCTCCAACTTTATCACAATCACCTACAACGTTGAAATATTTTGACATTCATACATATAAGTCTTGTGCAATTCTCAGTAACCTGCAAGTCGAACTAGGGGAAAAAATTGTTACTGTTGAATTTGAGGTCGTTGATGGACCCCTTGACTACAACATTTTACTTGTAAGACCGTGGGTTTACGCTATGGCTGCGGTTGTATCTACTTACTTTTGCATGGTCATATTTCCTCATAAGGTCATCATAACAGTCATCGATCAACTTAATTTCTTCGCCTCTAGTTCCCAGGAAACTAGAAGTGTTCTGTTCGATCATGGACCCTCGCCATCTCTTCAGAACATTGGTGTAGGACTATTTAAGAATTCTTCCCTAGTGGGCACCTTTTCATTACCACTGCCTTCAACATCAGCGGAAATCGCAAAAATAGAGACTTGCAATATGATATCTTCCACTTCATCTGACTTAAGGAAGATTCGTAATGATTCTAAAATAGATATGTTGGGTGAAAATATGCCGTAAGTCCAATCGAGCTCGCATAGCAATCAATATTTTTGGCTTATGCAGCCAATCCTGATCCTTTGTCGTCGAATGTTTGGGTCGATTGTTCTTTGGATTATGGTACTTATTTTGATCCTTTTTCACGTGTATTATCATTTAATGAGAGAATTATGGAATCCATGATGCCGGAATAGAACCTTAGGTAGATTCTCATCAACGATCCCATCTTCCAAATTACAATGAATATAATCCAACTGAAATATATCACCCTACAGTCGTTGATTTCTTGACGAATTATATTCCTGTACATGTCATCGATTCTGAGCGAAATCCATCGAATATCGAAGAAACGATTCCTATTGATATTTGACCAAACCTAATGTTGTAGAAAAAAATCATTTTGGCGCATCTTGTTTTCCATATAAACTTGACACTTACCGCTCTCTTTTCTGTGAATTCTGAGATGTATTCACTTGGTCATACAAGGCAATGCCAGGAATCGATTCCAGAATTGTTGAGCATGAGATTAAAATGTACCCTGATGTCAAATTGGTACAACAACACCTTCGTCTTGTTCATCCTAATAAAGTTGTTTCCATTAAAGGATAGGTTGAAAATTTTTGCATGCTAGTTTCATTTACCCAGTTCCACTTACTGATTGGTTTTCTAACATTGGTCCTGTCATGAAGAAACAACAGAAAATCAGAGTGTGCATCTATTATCGGGATGTTAATAATGCTTTTCCAAAATACAACTATCCCTCTCCCTTTATCGACAAAATCATTGATGAATTTTCCAGATGTGAAATATTTTCCTTCATGGATGGATTTTTCGGTTACATCAAATCAATATTCGCCTAGAGAACCCATATAAAACAACTTTTATCTGTCCCTAGGGAACATTCACTTATCGAAAAATCCATTTTTGTTTAAAGAAAACTGGGGAAACATTCAAGAGGGAAATAAATTATTCTTTCCATGACATCAAAAACATTTTTCAACCTTATCTGGATGGCTTACCTGCACATTCACGGAAATGGGCTGACCACCCGATACATTTTAGAGAGATATTTTTATGATTGTGTCACTACAAAATATGCCTCAATCCACACAAATGTGTGCTTGGTGTTGGTTCTGGTCATTTTCTTGGCTTTGTCTTGTCGAAAGATGGAATTTGACTTGATCCTTTGAAGGTATAGGAAATTCTAGGTTTTCCTATGCCTTCCAACCTTCTTCAGTTACAGAGACTCCAAGGTAAGGCTAAATTTCTAAGGAGATTCATTCCCAACTATGCTGAAATGGCTAAAGGATTTACTCGACTCTTGAAAAATGGGACTCCCTTCCATTGGGATGATTTTGCGCAAGCTTCCTTTGGTTTTCTTAAAGATACCCTAATCCAAGCATCATTAATGTATCCCCCAAATTATCAGAGCAATTATTCATGTATCTCGTCATTGCAGATACAACCATCGCCATGGTTTTAGTCCAAGAAGAAGATGGGATTGAACATATGATATATTATTTGAGTCATAATCTCAATGATACGGAAGTTAAGTACACTTATGTTGAGAACCTCACTTTGGAAACCATTCAAGCTGTACAAATATTTCTCCACTATATCCTACTCTGAAAGACCATTGTTATTTCGGATTGCAACCCTATGAAATAAATTATGTCACGTTAATTGATGAGGGGAAAACATTCAAAATGGGTCGTCATTTTGTAGGAATTCATCAAATCCAAGTCAAAGAAGTCTTTGGTATTTGTTGAGCTTATCTTCGACCTTCCCTCGAGTAGCACTAATTCTACATCGAAACCATCAATTCTGGATGAGTCTTTTTTTTTTTATTGCGTCATCTGACCGTGGTATGGATACTATCTGATTTATCTCCAAACCCAACCTTTATGACCCAATACCTCTCGCTCACAACAACAACGTATTCGATACCAAGCTAAAGATTATCTGATACACTTTATCGTCATGGTGTCAATACAATTTTACGTAGGTGCCTCACTCATGAGGAGGTCAAGAAAGTTTTCAATGATTTCCATGATGGTGCCTACGGTGGAAATTTGTCTCGTTTTTCTACCGTGCAGAATATTCTCCATGCTGGTTACTCCTACCCTACCATATTTCATGACTACATTATCGCGGTCAGAAGTTGTCATGCTTGCCAGATATTTGATCATAAAACTCGTGTGTCGGCAGCACCAATGCATCATATCGTTGTTGTGGGACCATTTTCCAAATGGGGCATTGACTTCACGACATTTAACCCTCACTCGGCCAGGGGGCATGGGTGTATTATTTTCTTCGTTGACTATTTTACAAAGTGGGCTGAGGTGATGCCTACATTTAACAACACAGGCGAGACAACTGTATTATTTTTCTTTAACCATGTGGTTAGACGGTTTGGTGTACCACAAGCCATCGTTACAGATCATGGAAATAATTTTCGCAACTACATGATGACTGAGTTGACTGCCAAGTTAGGACTATCACATGATAATTCTACCCCTTATTATCCGCAAGCTAATGGAAAAGTTGAATCCATCAACAAAATTATTAAGTGTATGCTTCAACGAATGATTTGGGTTCATAAACTAAACTGGAATTTAATCCCATACTCGTCTTTGTGGTCTTACCAAACCTCGGTGAGAAACACAACTGGATTTACTCACTTTTAGCTGGTTTATGGTCTGGAAGCTATCTTACCGATTCAATGTGAAATTCCATCGTTGAAACTCGCGATTGACCTGCTACCTGATAATTTTGACGAAGATGAACGTCTTTTAGATCTCATCTATCTAGTTGAAACGCATCATGAAGCCGCATTGGCCAACGAAGCACATAAGAGATGAATTAAGGCACAATATTACTGCAATGTCAAGCCTCGCACCTTCTCGGAAGGATACCTAGTCTTACTTTATGATCAGGAAGCTGATAAGATAGGAACAGGAAAATTGGAACCATTATGGCATGGCCTCTATATTTTCAAGAGTATTCTGGCTAAGGGCGCCTATGAGTTGATAGATTATGATGGGATTCCATTGTCGCAACCTTAGAATAGGATTTCACATAACCATAGGAAAACACTGAAATTAAAGTAAATATATGATCAGGAGATCATGTCCAAGTTAAAAAATTTCTCAAAAATGGAAGTTCTCAGAAATGGTTGTAGTTTGAATGACCGAAAAGGTCTCGTCGCTTCGATTCTGGCACCGTGAACGGTTCTCAAAACAGAGGTCGTATGTGAAAGTTATGAACGTTTGGTGTCTCTAGTAAACTCCATTTTTTAGTTGACCAAGTTTGACTCTTTTGAATTTGGAAAAATTAAAAAAATAATATTCCTCAAAATATTCCCCAAAATATTCCCTAGAATATTCCAAGAAAGAAAATTGGATTTGGGCAAGTGGCAAGCTCTGGTTGGAGGTTTCTTTGACTGTGTTACAACGGACCAATAACAGGCCGCCACGTGGTAGGCTCGGAGACCGCCACATGGCCCAGGAACTGTAATACAAAATTTTTATGGAGGCCTGGGGATTCAAACACCCGACCTCCCGTTAACAAATCCATCACTGGACCGATTCACCTACATGATAGTTCTTATAATGCAAAGGGGTAAGGTTCTATATAAGGTTTAAATTAATCGCCAGCGAAAAAAAAAAATAGGGCTAGTCCCTAGGGATAGCCTTGTCCACATGACCCAGCGCCAAAAACCTAGGGCCTAAGTCCTAACCACTTGAAGACCTAACTGTCCATAATCTTCGGTCATGTGACCGCTCAAATATTAATGTGGATGGTGGGAAGTTAATAAACCATGGGTTTCCAGGCAGTTTGGGTGGTGGTCCATGTGACCCCACCTAACATAACATTTAATTCAATGGCTAATGGTTTCACCATTCTTGCTGCTTGCCACTAATTTCACGATAATACCAAATTGGCACTCCTAACTGGAGTTCCTCCAGTTTTGGAGGAGGTTTTCTAGTGACACTAGGAAAAAATTTGTTTTGGTTGTAACTTTCTCAATTTTTGACCAAACAAGAGGAAATTTTAGTCAATTTTGGGTTTCTTCAACATTCTGGAGAGTTTGGAATAGGTTTCAGAGCAAACAGAGGTGATCTATAGTATCATTTTCTTCAAGTAATAGGAAGGAGCCATCAGGGCCATCATGGAGGAGGCACTGTATTGGGTTATATTTCATTGTTTAAGGTGAAACAAAAGCCATTTCTAGCTATTTTATATCTTTTGAAGTTGAATTTACAGTTGGTTTTTCCTGTTTAGGCATATTTTTCACTGTGTAACCATTTTGATCAAATTAATAGAGAAAGGACATGCCATTGGGGAGCCTTGGACCGACAGATGTAGCCCAGGAGGGGTGAACTGCCTCAACATTTTGCTGTGTTATGTTTTGGTGAATTTTACTTGCTGTGTATTTCTATTGTGATATGTTAAACAATAAATTTAAATAACAAATCCTCACACATAAAACTCAGAAACATTACCAAAACTACTTTGTTTAACCTGCAAGTTATGGAGAACACTTTGCACACTAAATTATATGGAAATGGATACTTTGCATAGCATTAAAAATAGTTCCATTTTCAGATCAATTGGTATCAAAGCTAGATTTTTACTCTTTATTTGTTCTTGTGCAAAGATATAGTTGATTGTTTACAAGTTTTGATGCTTACTAGGCTTAAGCTAAAGAGAGGGAAATGACAATTGGTTAGAGCTCAAAATAATCCTCAACCAAGGAGGGCTAGAGAGCCATTAACTCCACCTTCTAATTCACCTCCAAGAGCCAAAGAAGAAGTCTTAAGCATGTCTTCAAGAGAAGGAGAATTTCCTGAATACATTGATCCCAAAGAAGAATAACGGGTGTTCCAAAAGGCGTTCCTCAACATGACGGAGATGGTGAGGATACTCTACCAAGAAAGGAATGACAGGCTTGTAGGAGAAGGGTCTAAACATCATAAATAAGGAGAGGTTTCTTCAGGAGGAAATAAAAGTGATGACAAGTCAAAGAAAGGACAGGGAGGAAATGGTGATCCACCATCCCCATCTTCATCCTCTTCCTCTACATCGTCATCCTCTACTTCGGTGAATCAATATCACAAGTCCAAAACCACTGGTAAAAGTCCATTTTTAAAGCTTGATGTTAAGTTTGAGTTGCCTATGTTTAATGTTGAGGTCAATGCAGAGAAACTTGACAATTACATAAGACATTTGGAAGTTTATTTGAGGATACAAAACCTTCATGATGATGACACCAAGATTTAGTTAGCCTCTTTGAGAATGGATGGAGCAGCATTGGTATGATGGGAAGCCCAAACCAAGGATGAGATTAGAAAACATGGTAAGATCACTTTATCATGGGCTAATTTTATTTCTGCAATTAAAAAGCAATTTTATCCATTAGCTCATTTACAAAAGGCTATCATGAATTGGCAAAGTTTTAGACAACTTAAGGGACAAAATGTATAAGATTACACCCAAGAGTTTAGACGAAGGGCTCTTTTACTAGGAATTGATTTGCATAGCCAAGAAACTTTGCTGAAATATATAGGTCGTTTACACAGTTATCTTATACATACTATCCTTATGTTCAATCCTACTAGTTTAGATGAGGTTTGTGTCTAAGCCATGCATTTAGAGGCTATAGGTAAACAATCTTTTGATGGGAATGAGGATAGTGAATTTAAAGGCAAAGGGAGAAAGAGAAATTCAAGCTCTAGGAAAGAGAAAGGAAAATTGTTTTGTAAAAATTGTTCCAAAACAAGCCATGATGAAGACCATTGCTGGAAACTTCATCCGGAGTAAAAACCAGAAAAATTCAAAACCAAAGATAAGGCCAAAGAAAAATGCAAGATGGTTGCAATAGCCGAACAAGACTTAGGGTCTGAATCAAGAGATGAAACTAAAAGCATAGCCATGGCACTAAATAACATAAAGGGGAAAGAGATTGCAAATGAAACAAATCCCAGTTCTAGCACTTTAAACTGTCACATAGAAGTTCCAAATGAAGGGAGGAGGATAGAGTTGTTTCATGTGAGCATAATTTCAAAACACTCAAAGATAGACACACTATTTGACAGTGGGTCACACGCGAATCTCATCTCAAAAGACTTAGTCAATAATTTGAAACTTGAGACCATTCCACATCCAAAGCCATATCCACTTGGATGGATTTGCAAGGATGCTAATTTACAAGTTTCAAGGAAGTGCATGTTGCGCTTCGCCATAACAGCTCATTATGTTGACATGGTTGAATTAGATGTGCTACTGCTTGACATTACAGGTGTGGTATTGGGCAGTCCTTACTTATATAACAGGAAAGAGATCTTCCATCACCATGAGAACAAGTACCATTTATTCAAGGATGGCAAGGAGTTTATTGTGAGAGCACATCGGAAAAATCTAGAATCTTCTTTGGTGAATGCAGGGCAATTGAAAATGCCTGTCAATGCAAGTCAAAATTTGACTTTGTTGATGATTAAGAAAAAATATTCTGTACATAATCCTTTTCATGTTATTTTTGATATAAATGATGATATTTTTCAGTTTGAAAGCAAGTCGTCTTTGGAAGAAGATGACAAGAAGTTGCAGCAAATGTCTTTGGTGTCGATCGGTGCAGAAAATAGAGTGTCGATGCAAAGTGGTGCAAAAATCCAAGAGAGGGTAAAGCATGGAAGAAAAGAGGTCACAAAGTTAAGCATGGATCAATGTTGGTTTCAGAATGGCAGGGTACTATGGCAAGAAAACTTGGTCGGGAATCGACACAAGTACATGGCTCATTTGGCAAAAATTTTCCATAAGGACAGTTGGCAAGGTGAATCTTATTTTCAGTTTGCTTTGAAGGTAGACCATTGTAGGAGCAGTATGTTTTCTGCAAATTTTAGTTGTTGTTCTGAAAATTCCAAAAATTTGCATCATGACACAGTCAAAGTTAGAAACAGTCGGTCAACAGATTCAAGGAAGAATTTATCTTTTTATGAGAAGCTCAATTTGATGAAATCAGGGAGATTTCAGTGGTTCAAGGTTGGAAGAGTGGAGAATCGGTCTCCTCATCTTTATTTTTTGTAGTTCAAAAATATTTTGGGGTCCAAAAGCTTCCCATTAGGGAGGTGTGATTAGGAGATCATGTCTAAGTTAAAAAATTGCTCAAAAATGGAAGTGCTCAGAAATGGTTGTAGTATAAATGAACGGAAAGGTCTCATCGCTACAATTCTGGTGTTGTGAACGGTTCTCAAAACCGAGGTCATATGTGAAAGTTATGAAGGTTTGAAGTCTCCAGTAAACTCCATTTTTTAGTTGACCAAGTTTGACTTTTCTGAATTTGGAAAAATTTAAAAAAGAATATTCCTTGAAATATTCCCTGGAATATTCCAAGCGGGCAAATTGGATTTGGACAAGTGGCAAGCTCTAGTTGGAGGTTTGTTTGACTGTGTTACAACAGACCAATAACAGGCTGCCATGTGGCAGGCCCAAAGGCTGCCACATGGCCTAAGAACTGTAATACAAAATTTTTATGGAGGCCTGGGGATTCAAACACCCAACCTCCCATTAACAAAGCCAACACCGGACCGATTCACCTACACGATAGTTCTTATAATGAAAAGGGGTAAGGTTCTATATAAGGTTTAAATTAATCACCGATGGAAAAAGAAATAGGGCTAGCCCCATCCACATGAACCGGCGCCCAAAGCCTGGGGCCTAAGTCCTAACCGCCTGAAGACCTAACCGTCCATAGTCTTCGGTTATGTGACCACTCAAATATTAATGCAGATGGTGGGCAATTAATAAACCACGGGTTTCCAGGAAGTTTGGGCGGCAGTCCATGTGACACCACCCAAAATAACATTTAATTCAACGGATAACGGTTCCTCCAGTCTTGGCGCCTACCACTAATTTTAGGATAAGGCCACATTTGGTGCTCCTAACTGGAGTTAATCCAGTTTTGGAGGAGGTTTTCTAGTGACACTGGGAAAAAATTTGTTTTGGTCATAACTTTCTCAATTTTCGACCAAACAAGAGGAAATTTTAGTCAATTTTGGGTTTCTTCAGCATTCTGGAGAGTTTGGAACAAGTTTCAAAGCAAAAAAAGATGATCTACAATAGATTTTTCTTCAAGGAAGAGGAAGGAGCCATCTGGGCCATCATGGAGGAGGCACTGTATTGGGTTATATTTCACTGTTTAAGGTGAAACAAAAACCATTTCTAGCTATTTTCTATCTTATGAAGTAAAATTTACAGTTGGTTTTTCCTGTTTAGGCATATTTTTCACTGTGTAACCATTTTGAGCAAATTAATAGAGCAAGGACAGGCCATTGGGGGGCCTTGGACCAGCGGATGTAGCCCAGGAGGGCTGAACTGCCTCAACATTTTGTTGTGTTATGTTATGGTGAATTTTACTTGCTGTCTATTTCTATTTTGATATGTTAAATAGTAAATTTAAATAACAAATCCTCACACATAAAACTCAGATACATTACCAAAACTACTTTGTTTATCCTACAAGTCATGAAGAACACTTTGAACACTACATTATATGGAAATGGATACTTTTCATAGCATTACAAATAGTTCCATTTTCATATCAATATATAATCGATATTTTTACAAAACTTTGTGCCCAAGACATGTGGTAAGCCCTAGTATTGCACAAGAGTGCTGCAACTCCGAGGTTGGGCTGCCCTACTTTACTTTATCAACCCAGGGTTCATACAAACTTGGAGGTGATAGTGCTATATACACAGCAGATGCATTCTTTTCATGTCATCCTCTTCTTCTTTATGAAAGGGTGCTATTTCTTAAACTATGATAAAAACTGAAAAGTAAATTGCCAGAAGGAAATGACAGACAGAAAACTAACTTAATTTGCAGAAAGGAAATGATGGAAATGAAACTAATTTAATGTGCAGGAAGGAAATGACAGAAAGAAACTAAATTAAATTGCTGAAAAGAAATGACAGGAAGGAAACTAAACTTAAACTTCTGAAAGGAAACTAAATTAAACCGCACTAAACTTTGGCCAATCGGCTAAACACACCCTACTTATCTTATGCTCTATCTACCATACTTCTATCCATGCAGCTAATCTATCCAGGATTTAATTCTAATTGAAGAAGTGTTGATTTTCAGCTTGGAGGAAAGAAAAGGGCTAAAATGGCTAACGGAGGGCTTAACGCATGAAACAAGGCTTAGAAGTGGAAAGAGTGGGATTAAACCTTATAAAACCTTATTATAGCGCGGAAAGGGCTTTGGAGCAGAATGAATTGAAAAGTGCGATGGCGAAGATGTGATGGAGGCAAAATTTGCGATATGTGATTTCGCAATCGCAATATCACAAAATTAAAGGGGTAGAGGAAATGTTGTTTGGCAACTGGAGTGAAATGTGAAGTGCGATGAGGTAACTATGAAGTGCAAAGTGCGACGGTGAAAAATAATCGATGTGCGAAATGCGATATCGCAACCGGAAAAAAGAGCGGTAAGTATTAACGAAAACCAACTAAACAGTGCAAAGTATGAAATGCGATGGGTGACGTGACGGTGGGAACGGAGGCGGAGTGCAATCGCAATATCACGATTAGCGGTGTTGGTGATGGAATCAGCACTTGGACTGTAGCAAGCACCTGAATAGACACATCTTAAACTCTAAGGAAATTTTAATATTTTTTTTATGGGATTGGAAGATGGTATAAACTTTGATTCACTGAAGAGATATTTCAGTCAAATCCACAGTTCTACTAAAGAGGGTGCTTTAACTTGATGTGGTGGCAAGGTGCAAGTTTGTAGTCTATGATGAGAGGAAACTGAAAGATGAGGGGAGAATCAATAGGTATGTAAAACAGAATTCTACTAATTTAGTAGAAATTGACAAAAGTAGCAATTTGACAATATTTCATTGAGAGAAAGCTATTTCTAGTCTGACAAGATTCTCACTAAAATATCATGAAGAATAACTATCATGAGTGATTCTCTTCCACTGTTATAGTATATATTTTATCAGGAATTATCACTGTGTGAGACTAACAAAAACTAATAAAACACATAACGTCCTTAAGAGACTAATAAAAACACATAACAGTATGATTATTTGCCAACTGGAACTGGAAGAAAGGAGATATGGAAACACAAATAAAGTAGACAATACACACAAAAAATTGGTAATAAGTCCTCAGCAGTCTTATTCCATTTCATTCACAAAAAAAATTACAGTTCATATAAGTCAAAATTCAATAAACACCAACCAACCCTGACGTCATATCAGTTTGGCATATATATACAAAATATGATACTGTCATCTTCCACAGAAAAAGGTAAATCTATTTCAAAAGTCATTACAACCTCGTGCAAGAGGTGACACTTATCTAAAAATTTAATATGGAGTGTTATGACATAATGAAAATAACAACATTAAGGCTTATATTTTGAAGTGGTTTGTATGATGTGGCAGTTTTATGGGAAGACTCCTCTTCCATTCTAGTGCAACAAAATCCATAAAAATTTCAAACAACAGTGAAAATGGTGTGTGGTTGTTCCTTGAATGTTTCCCGGTGTCTGGTAAAAACATGCGGGTACTGAGAGTAGTGGTAGAAAACTGTTTGAGAGAAATTATGCCATTGTTTTTTTGTTCCTTTCCCTTTTTTGGTTGAAGACCCTTTGTAATGGCAGAAAAACCTAAAACTTTTGGATAGAATGATGGAGGTTCATTTTATGAGGAATTACAAAGAAAATGCTTTGAAACAGGTTTAATTGATAGAGGAGACATGGAGCAAAATAAATGATAAGTGGGGGGGGGGGGGGGGGGGGTGATGACGTGGCGAAGAAGTGGGATCGATCACAAATCGCACATCAGAAGTTTTATTGTGAAATGCGGGAAGTTAAATGTTGAAAATGGTGAAGTGTGATGTGCGATGAGGGTAGAGGTGACGTGGCAGAAAAATGGGACCGATCACAAATCCTGCATCAGAATTTTTATAAACATACATATGCGTGAAATCAATAGCGTTTATCATAACTTTAAACAAAACCACAATTTCTCCCAAAAAATATGCATTCATGCAGAATTGTGGTTCTTGGGCCCCACAACCAGTTGACCAATAGGAAGAAATCACAAATTGGTCACCCGCAAATTTAACTTTTCACTGATAATGGCTAAACCATAAACTCTGTGATTTGTGAAATCATGCTGATATGCTACGATGACACAAGTCCCTCACCTCATCGCATCGCAAATCGCTTAACATACCATGCGAAGCCTTAATGATAAAATTTAAAAAATGCGATTTGCGAAATTGCTCCACCTGCATCTTAATATACACCATTGATCTACACCCAAATCTGACGGTCTTCCTTGCTCAATCTTCGCCTCATCACATCGCAAATCACTTAACATACCATGAAATTTTACTTAACAATAAACTTTAAAAATTGCGTTGTGTGAAGTCGCTCCATGTGCACTTTAATCTCAACCATCGGTCTACTCCCCTTTGGATCTGTGATTAGATCATGGCCATTTGTTCCTTTTGCATGCGGTTCTTCTCCATTGCTTCATTCCTTAGTCTATTTCCCGATGAGCTCCCTTTAAACATTATCTTTCGCTCTTCTCTAGATCTCCTACTTTGCTGGTTAAGTTGTTTTCTTCCGGTTGTGTGTTGATTTTAAAAAACTCTGGTTTCCATGAAGCCTTAATTTGCCTGCTTTGAAAATGGATTACCTTCTTACCTGTAGCCTCTTTACTGAGATAAACAAAATCTCAGTGAAATGGTTGCACTTTTCACTATGTGGAGTATATGGCTTCCATTTTTGAAAAATAGTTTCCCTTTACTGTATTACTATTTTGACAATGAATTTGCAACAAAGGTGGCTATTATTCTAGACCAGATGACTGCAATTTTATTACCCAAACATCAACTAACCTTTAACACTAGCATAAGTCAAAATAGGTATTTTAACTTATTTTAGGACTCTAAAACACTATGACACTTATTCACTTAAAAATACCTTGATGTTGGGACTCTTTTTTAACTTTTATTCGAAATGACTCAAACTTTTCACATGAACTAAGACACAATAAAAATTTGAGAACAATGACACAATGGTGATTAATCCATTAAAATTTTTAGTGCTAACAATGGCTCCTATTGGTGATGAAGTCCTCCCTATGAGGATTCAAGGATTGTAGATCAGTGCCTAAAAAACTCTTGAAACTTAGAAGACTTCTTAAAAATAGAGACTAGGATTGACCATTGACATACTGGACTCAAGACTGACCATATATATAGAAATAAGTACCATTGGGCATGGATTTTATTGACACATCACACCAAAAATTCACAATGGAGTGTCTCAACTAACTTTACTAAATAAAAAACCTTTTAAGAAAATGGCGATTGAATGGGCCTCCATTCAGCCAATCATCATCCAGATGTTTGAGAAGAAAAGTATTATTCTCCATAACTTCAGCAATTTTAAATGGCCCAAACCATAGATTTTCGAACTTACCATGCTTTCCATGGTCTTATCTCCTAGCATCCCAATGCAACACCAAATCATTTTCCTGAAAAAACTGCTCATTTGCTCTGTTATCAAAAATAGATTTGACTTTAGCCTGATACTTTTGAACCTTTTCCAGCAATGATTCTTTGATTTGGTGTGCCTCTATCAACTGTATCATTCTCCTTTGACTGGGGTTTCATGATCAAATTCATCTTGTAGGAAATTCATCATAGGAAGAGCTAATTGCAAAGGCATTACAACATCTGTACCATATACAAGTTGAAATGGGGACATGCTAATTGATTTTTACCACTTACTCTATCGGCCCACAGAGCATGTATAAGCTAAGTGTCCCAATTCCTCTTATTTTTAGGCAGCATTTTCTTAATAATCCTTACCAAAATTTTAATGGATGACTCAGCCAATCCATTACCTTGAGGGTAATAAGGTGTGGAATGTTGGGAAAAATACTGAGAAGGGGGGGGGTGAATCAGTATTTAGAGCTGACTAGAAAACATTTTACTTTTGATGCATTTAATTCTTTACTTATATTATTGCATCATTCATTCATCAGATGTTTAGTAAGCAGTAAGCATGAGAAATAATAACAGAATCAACCATCACACACAAGAAATACACATGAACACCATTATTTAAGGTGGAAACCCAATTCGGGAGAAAACCACCGCTGTTGTCGTCTCTGTCTTCAATATTTATTATAAAGAAAACATCTTACAATATTGTACTGGCGTAGACTTATACCAGCACGCAGGCACCAACCTGTAGAAGGCTACAACCTTCTCTCATTCTCCAGTCAATACTGGAAGGGAGCTCCAACCCCCTGATTTTAACACCAGCTTCTACTGGCAGAAAAATTCCACTCTCATACTGAAGGCTTCAACCCTCAGATCCACCAAATTTCTTCAATTTGTACATCAGAATTACAACAGGTCTTCATCATTTATTTTGCAGATCTTCCTAGAGATTCATCATTTCTAGATCTAGAGATCTTGAACCTCCATCATATCCACAGGTGCATCATAGATTCAGATCTATCAGAGTTCAATCATACAGATATCTCTTAAAGAGATTTATTCGTTATCAACCCCTCTTCATGTACACCCTATATTATGATCCTCTTCTCCTTATATAGTTTAGCCTTTATCAATACCATGAGTCAAAACCACTCAACCACTAATGGTATTCCTAGACGGGATCAAAATAGGTAATCCAGTGGGGTCTACCCAAGCCCCAAACAACTTTTCATTGTTTTATTTTCTTGATCTGGAAATTAATTAATCTAAGGCTTTTTAATATCTCAATCTGAGATTGAGATATTAATCCAATTCCCCCTTTAGTTATTACAAACATTAACGTGCTGCCGAATTATATAAAAACCCAGTAGTAATATATATCCATATAACCTTTCGGGCCCTTCAATAATATTTAATCTTTGACTTGGGGATCTGTGCTGATAAATAAAGTTCCTATCAAAAGACCCAACCCGCGGACACAACTCGCGCACCGGATATCGAGAAAAGTGCCTCCGCAGTTGACCGAGTTGACTACGGGGACAACAGAGATGAATGGCAGAGATTGAGTGCGGGGGCACCAGCCAAAATTTTCATCCGTACCTCGAGAGCCCCCGTAGTGACGCAAGACGCTGAGTTGGTCATAGTTGTCTTCCACATCAAGCGATGATCTCGGCATAACACAGCAACGCATATTGAACCAATAATGTGAAGGGAAATCGGGTCCCACACCCTTAATACACAACATAATACTTTGGGTTAAACCCACAAACCTCGATACATGCGTATGGGCCCCAACGTTAATGGTCATCTCCATTCGACGGTTGTTATAGCATCGCGCTGCCTCATTTGATCGGACGGATATCACTCGGTGAAGACGCACGAACAATAACGCGTGATGGCCGTCGTACTTTGGTTAACCTTCGCGCATCTTCCTCATATGACCACTGTCTGATGGCTTCCCTCCAGATCGACGGTGCTCAACAATATCACTGGGCATCCTGGGTCGAAAAATAACACGCGATGGCGTGCAGTGACAAGCAGTTTTGTGGAGTCATACAAGGACACATGTCACCCATTCTATGGAATCGCTCCCAACCTCTTGAATACCGCTTGCCTGTCGAAAGTGGTGCGATGAAAACCGGAAACTACCTATACTGTTCCTCCTTCATGGTTCCGCCCTTCTACTCCAGGTTCCGTTCGTAATTCCGAAGAGTTGTTCCAAAGAAAGTTCGACAGCCTATATTCACATAATTCAGTCACCAAGTTCCATGTTGGTTGCAGGGATTCACAATTCCTTCATCAAGAACACGTTCATATATTACACTTTCTCATTTCAATAAAGGCACAGACAATTCTGAGATCAATCCCCAACATTGATCCCAATTTACCTTCAGTCTTATATTCAACTAATATATATAACTCCACTGTCTACCAGTTTGGGATACACAGTCGACCGTATTAGCATCGGTTCTTCGAACTACATACAGAGCACCATTAATCCCCTCATATGGTTTCTTAATTATCACAGATTTCAATTATCCTCCATCAAGATGCATACATATGTTCACACATGAATTAATTCCACAGGGACTCAAATATCCTTCCTATTGAATTCAATTTTCTCCTTGACTGATAATACTCTCTATAGATGCACTCTTTCTCTATTCTTCTCTACTGACCTTTGTTCTCTGCTACATTTCTTTTCTCTATTCATAGTTACTATTTCAGATGCCAATTCCTTTGCCATCAATGACAACATTTCCAACAATCTGCATTGATGGCAATACTCTTCCTCTGTTTGTCTTATAGAATTCCCCCTTTTTTTTTTCTTTTCCTCCCCCTTTGACATCAATGGCAAAGGGTTGATCAAGATCCTTTGTACTGACAATACCATGATCCCCCTGAGATTATGCTGCATTTTCAAATATTCAATGAAATAAAAAAAATGACTCATTCAATCAAGATCAAGGATTCTCAAGAATGAGATCAGACTACAATAAATAATTAGAATGCCAAGAATGCATCCTTTCCACATGGCCAATGCTCCTCATTAGCCTGTGCATCCTGAACACTTTCAACAGGAGTGTATCCAATTTAGTCTTATGAATTTAAGCAGATCTGATCTTTTGCATGGCAGAGACTACTCCCAGCTTCTGTCTGAGATATTCGAACGCTTCCCTGGGTAAAGGTTTGGTAAATATATCAGCAACTTGTTCTTTTGAGGGCACATATTCCAACTTCACATTTTTTTCAAGTACTTGTTCACGTAAGAAGTGATACTTGATGGGAATGTGTTTGGTCTTGGAATGCATAACATGATTCTTTGAGATACTGATGGCACTTGTGTTATCACACATAATGGATATAGGAGGTGAACATTTGATTTGAAAGTCTTGTAAGGTTTGCATCATCCAGAGAAGTTGAGTGCAACATGATGCGGCAGCCACATATTCTGCTTTTGTTGTAGATAAGGCAATAGAGCTTTGCTTCTTGTTGAACCAAGATACTAACCGGGGCCCCATGTAGAATGCACCACCACTAGTGCTTTTTCGATCATCAACATTTCCAGCCCAATCTGCATCAGTGTAAGCATGAAGAGTGAGATCAACATTCTTTGGGTACCATAGTCCAAAGTCCTGAGTTCCTTGTAGATATTTGAATATTATTTTGACAGCTTGAATGTGAGACTCTTTTGGATTAGCTTGAAATCGTCCAACAATTCCAACTGCATGCATAATGTCTGGTCTAGTCCTAGTGAGATAAAGTAGACTTCCTATCATAGATCTATATTCTGGTTGATTCACTGTGGGAGAATCATCATGAGAACTAAGATTACATCCGGTTACCATTGGTGTACTTACAGGTTTGCACTCTTCCATTCCATACTTCTTCATAATTTGCTTAAGATATTTTGTTTGTGATAAGAATATGCTATCTGTTGCTTGTTGTACTTGCAAGCCAAGAAAGAATGTTAGTTCCCCAAGTAAAGACATTTCAAATTCTTGTTGCATATCAGAAGCAAATTTCTGACTCATAAACTCTTCATTACTTCCAAAAATGATATCATCAACATATACAACCACAATCAATAGTTTATCATTTTTAGTTTTTGTGTATAAGTTGCTATCAGCAGACCCCTTTGAAAATCCTTGTTGATGAAGATATTTGTCAAGACGATAAGACCATGCCCTTGGAGCTTGTTTGAGACCATATAGAGCCTTTTTAAGTCTACAAAAAATATTATCATCATTTCCCAGAATGAATCCTTCTAGTTGTTCTATATAAACTTCTTCTTCTAGATCTCGATTTAGAAAAGCAGATTTAACATCCATTTGATAAACTTTGATTTGTTGGAAGCTTGAAAAGCAAGAAACATTCCTATGGCTTCAATTCTAGCTACAGGAGCAAAATTTTCTTCAAAGTCTATACCTTCTTGTTGAGCATACCCCTTGCAAACAAGTCTAGCTTTATTTCTTATAACATTCCCATTCTCATTTAACTTGTTTTTTAATATCCATTTAGTTCCAATGACATTTTTGTCATGAGGTCTCGGTACTAATTCCCAAGTGTGATTATTTTCAGTTTGGTCAAGCTCTTCATTCATGGCTTGAATCCAACATTAATATTTGCTAGCTTGATTGACATTGTGTGGTTCAATAGTGGATAGAAATGCCAGATAGCTAGAAGATCCTACAAGAGTCCTTCTTGTTTGTACACTTGATCCCTTTTCTCCCAAAATTTGAGATTCTGGATGATTCTTTTGAACATATATGGATGGAGCCTTTTCAGATAAATCATCTTTGGGTTCTTCATTGGATTCATTGTCTACATCATTCCCATTTGATGTAGAAGGATATATGTCATCATCGTCTTTTATTGTTTGTTTTTCTTCTTTTGGAGCTGCAGGAGACTCATCAATAACAACATCAATACATTCAACAATCTTCCGAAGTCTTTTATTGTAACATTTATATGCTCTACTTCTAGAGGAGTAACCAAGAAGTATTCCTTCATCTGCTCTAGGTTCAAAATTGCCAGGTTTTTTATCATTATTTTTTATAAAGCATTTGCTTCCAAAAACTCTAAAATGCTTCACAGTGGGAGAATTACCATACCATAGTTCATATGGAGTTTTATCACTATTTACACAAAAATGTGCCTTGTTAAGAATATTTACCGCTGTATGTGCTGCTTCTCCCCAAAATGTGTGAGGTGTTCCGGAATCATCAAGCATAGCTCTAGCCATTTGTTGAATTGTTCTATTCATTATTTCTGCTACTTCATTTTGTTGTGGAGTACCTGCTACCGAAAAATGTCTTTTTATACCATGTTGTTCACAAAATTCAAGGAATTCATCTGATGTATATTCTCCTCCTCGATCAAATCTAAGACACTTGATTTTTAGATCTAATTCATTTTCAACTAGTGCTTTGAAGTTCTGAAATTTCTCAAATGCTTCATCTTTGTGTTTAAGCAACCCAATCCAACACATTCTAGAGAAATCATCAATAAATAAGATATACTATTGTTCACCACGTGGTGACTTTTTCTTCACAGGTCCACATATGTCAGTATGAATGAGTTCAAGAGGCTTACTTGATGATCCTTTCTTGGCATTAAATTTCACTCTGGTCTGCCTACCGAATTGGCAAGATTTGCATATGATACTTTCAGGCAAAGTAATATTGGGAAGATCACGAACAGCTTTAAGTCTGCTTGATTTTTTGATTTGAGAGAAGCTCAGATGCCCCAACCTTCTATGCCATAGCCATTTTTCTGAAGATTTACTCAAGTAACATTGTTCTTTGTAGTTCTTCAATACATACAAATTGCTTGGAGTTTTGTTTCCTTTTATAATTGTTTTACCTGTATCAAGATCACGTACCACACATTCTCTTGAACTAAAGACAACTTCAGTTCCTTGATCACACATTTGACTTACACTTAACAGGTTATGCTTTAATCCATCTACATAAATGACATTATTAGCTTTCACCTTTTCTTTTAGAAAAACAAACCCTTTTCCATTAATAACAGCAGGAGTATCATTTCCAAATGTAACATTCTTCTCCTTTTCTATAGCACTATATGCAAGAAGTTTGTTTTTGTCACCTGTCATGTGTTTAGAGCATACACTGTCAATGTACCATTGATTTTCTTCACCTTCTGCAAATAAAGCTATGCCACAATTTTCAACCTATAATTCCTTCTTTTTCCACACTTTGGAGCTTGAAGGAAATTTCTCTTTTGGCTGGATTTTGCTCCTGCATTCAGATTCTTCATGGCCAAAGTTATTGCAATAAGCACATTCAACTTCATTTTGAAGAGGATAAAAGTTGTTATAGGTATTCTTCTTTGTTCCAATATCCCTCCTTTTCTTTCTTGCTTCTCTTGTCATAATGGTTTTCTATGCAACACATTGAACAACTTTATGACCAAAATTGTGACATGAGAAACATTGTCCATTGAAGAAGAATTTTCTGCGATCATGAAATATTCTACTTGAATTTACCTGTTGGTTGGTGTTTCTTTGAAAGGTATTCTTGTTAGTGTTCTTTGAATTGAGTTGGTCATGCTTTACCTGTGAAGATTCTTTATTCCCTTGCTGAGTGGCAGAATGTTGTATACCAGCTGTAGCTGCTTTTAGATAGTTTGGTGCTGAATTTTGAGAATATTCTCCGATATATCCAAGACCTGTCTTTATAAAAGGAGAACATTGTACCTTGATAATCTCATCTAAGGTTTCAGATCCTTTAGCAAATCTAAGATTCAAAGTCTTCACTTTCTCAATTTCTTTTCTTAGACTTACTATTTCACATTCTAATTTCTCATTGTGTTTCTCTTTTTCTTCAAGCTGATTTTTTAGAGTTTCTATGGATAATTTACTTTCTTCTAAGCATATTTTGAGTTGATTGAATTCATCAAGAAAATAATTTTCCTCTAAAGCATCCATAAAAGTATCTTTTTCTTCTCTATATTCCTTTTCAAATGCCATGAGAAGTTTAAGATCTTGTTCACATTCTTCCTCACTGTCAAATAACCCATCACTATCTTCATGAGTATAGTAACTTTTTCTAGTGCTAAACTGGTTTTTGTTCCTTCTTGCTACTTCTTTTCATTTTTCATGTGTTTCTTTGTGAGGACACTTAGCAGCATAATGACCAACTCTTCCACAAGCAAAACATTTGAAAGGAAGCTTCCCTCTAAACCATCCTGTACCAAGTTGGAGTTTCTTTACAAAATTTAGCTCATCTTCTTCTGAGATATACCCTGATCCTTCTGTTTCTTGTACTTCTTTCCATTTTGTAGAAGCTCTAAAGATGGCTTCTTTGACTTCAGATGGTCCTCCTCTTCTCATTTCATATGCAGTCAGTATGCCATGAAGTTGCACCACAGTAAGATTTTGAAGATCCTGTTTTTCTTCAAGAGCAGCATCTTTTGACTCAAATTTTGTCGTTAGTGATCTTAAAACTTTCTCAACCAAAGTAGATTCGATTATTGTTTCTCCCAGATTTCTCATATGATTTACAATATCATCAAGACGTAAAAAGAAATTTGCAATGCTCTCCTCATTATGCATTTTTAGATTCTCATATTGAATTTTGAGAGTTTGGAGTTTAGCACCTTTTACCTTTGCATCACCTTCATAACTTAGAATGATTTTGTCCCATATGGCCTTTACTGTATTCAGCTGCATGACTTTGACAAATTCTGATTCAGTTAGGCTTCCCAATAGAGCATTGATCGCTTTTGAATTTTTTTCGTAATTATTTCTTTCCGTTGGATCTGTTGGTACTATGACTGGATATTGATATCCTCCTTCAATAATAGCCCATACATCTGCTCCGAGAGACTGAAGATAGGATCTCATCCTTGTTTTCCAGAAGATTAAATTGTTTCTTTTGAAGAGCGGAGGCCTGATAGATGTTGTTCCATCTTGATTGCTCATCTTGATTGATCTTCCTTCTAGTGGTTAAGCTTTTTCAGAAGGACCTGCTCTGACACCAATTGTTGGGAAAAATACTGAGAGGGGGGGTGAATCAGTATTTAGAGCTGACTGGAAAACATTTTACTTTTTATGCATTTAATTCTTTACTTAGATTATTGCATCATTCATTCATCAGATGTTTAGTAAGCAGTAAGCATGAGCAGTAATAACATAATCGACCATCACACACAAGAAATACACATGAACACCAGTATTTAAGGTGGAAACCTGATTCGGGAGAAAACCACTGCTGCTGTCGTCTCTGTCTTCAATATTTATTATAAAGAAAACATCTTACAATTTTGTACTGGCACAGACTTATACCAACACACAGGCACCAACCTGTAGAAGGCTACAACCTTCTCTCGTTCTCCAGTCAATACTGGAAGGGAGCTCCAACCCCTTGATTTTAACACCAGCTTCTACTGGCAGAAAACTTCCACTCTCATACTGAAAGCTTCAACCCTCAGATCCACCAAATTTCTTCATTTTGTACATCAGACTTGCAGCAGGTCTTCATCATTTCTTTTGTAGATCTTCCTAGAGATTCATCATTTCTAGATCTAGAGATCTTGAACCTTCATCATATCCACTAGTGCATCATAGATTCAGATCTATCAGAGTTCAATCATACAGATATCTCTTAAAGAGATTTATTCGTTATTAACCCCTCTTCATGCACACCCTGTATTATGATCCTCTTCTCCTTATATAGTTTAGCCTTTATCAATACCATGAGTCAAAACCACTCAACCGCTAATTGTATTCCTGGACGGGATAAAAATAGGTAATCCAGCGGGGTCTACCCAAGCCCTAAACAACTTTTCATTGTTTTATTTTCTTGATCTGGAAATTAATTAATCTAAGGCTTTTTAATATCTCAATTTGAGATTGAGATAATAATCCAATTCCCCCTTTAGTTGTTACAAACATTAACGTGCCACTGACTTATATAAAAACCCAGTAGTAATATATATCCATATAACCTTTCGGGCCCTTCAATAATATTTAATCTTCGACTTGGGGATCTGCGCTGATAATTAAAGTTCCTATCTAAAAACCCAACCCGCGGACACAACTAGCGCACCGGATATCGAGACAAGTGCCTCCGCAGTTGACCAAGTTGACTGTAGGGACAACAGAGATGAATGGCAGAGATTGAGTGCGGGGGCACCAGCCAAAATTTTCATGCGTACCTCGAGAGCCCCCGCAGTGACGCAAGACGCTGAGTTGGTCATAGTTGTCTTCCACGTCGAGCGATGATCTCAGCATAACACAACAACGTATATTGAACCAATAATGTGAAGGGAAATTGGGTCCCACACCCTTAATACATGACATAATGCTTTGGGTTAAACCCACAAACCTCAATACATGCGTATGGGCCCCAACGTTAACAGTCGTCTCCTTTCAACGGTTGTTATAGCGTCGCGCCTCCTCATTTCATCGGATGGATATCGCTCGGCAAAGACGCGCGAACAATGACGCGCGATGGCCACCGTAATTTGGTTAACCTTTGCGCATCTTCCTCATACAACCATTGTCTGATGGCTTCCCTCCAGATCGACGGTGCTCAACAATATCGCTGTGCATCCTGGGTCAAACAATAATGCACGATGGCGCGCAGTGACAAGTAGTTTTGTGGAGTCATACAGGGACGTGTGTCACCTGTTCTTTGGAATAGCTCCCAACCTCTTGAATATTGCTTGCCCGTCGAAAGTGGTGTGATGAAAACTAGAAACCGCCTGTACTGTTCCTCCTTCGTGGTTCCGCCCTTCTACTCCAGGTTCCGTTCGTAATTCCGAAGAGTTGTTCCAAAGAAAGTTCGACAGCCTATATTCACATAATTTAGTCACCGAGTTCCGTGTTGGTTGTAGGGATTCACAATTCCTTCATCAAGAACACGTTCATATATTACACTTGCTCAATTCAATAAAGGCACAGACAATTCTGAGATCAATCCCCAACATTGATCCCAATTTACCTTCAGTCTTATATTCAACGAATATATATAACTCCATGTCTACCAGTTTGGGATACACAGTCGACCATATTAGCATCGGTTCCTCGAACTACATACAGAACACAATTAATCCCCTCATAGGGTTTCTTACTTATCATGGATTTCAATTATCCTCCATCAGGATGCATACATATGTTCACACATGAATTAATTCCACAGGGACTCAAATATCCTTCCTATTGAATTCAATTTGCTCCTTGACTGATACTGCTCTCTGTAGATGCACTCTTTCTCTGTTCTTCTCTGCTGACCTTTGTTCTCTGCTACATTTCTTTTCTCTGTTCCTAGTTACTGTTTCAGATGCCAATTCCTTTTCCATCAATGACAACATTTCCAACATGGAATGAGTCAATTCAATCCCATATTGCTGACAAAAGTTGTACATCATAGCATACTTAAAGGCCATTGCATTATCAGTTACTAATTTTTGTGGACAACCAAATCTTGACATAATATTTTCCAACAGAAATTTAATATTTACCGTATCAGTAGAATTCCTAGTTGGTACAACTTCAATCCATTTAGTGAAATAGTTTGTGTAATGTTCCCAAAATTAGCATGAAGCTAATTGGAACATTTATTTTTCTTAGATCATCTAGCAGGTGAATAAATGGGTGAGGAGACCCGTGAGTAGGAATAAAGTCCCTCATATTGTGAAAGGGATCATCATATTATCTATATTTTGCACCTTCCAGTGTGAAAAGGGGGCATATGCATGAGGACAAGGTCAAGTTTGACCAAGTCAACAACGTTGCCATAGAGGGAGTGGATCACTTAGGAAGACAGTGCAGTATGAATGGAGGGAAGATCACTTGGTGGAGGAAACCTTAATGTGTGGGGGCCAAGGCAAGAAGGCTTTCATTTGCATAAAAGGAGGAGAAGGTAGCCATAGGAGGACATGATTGAATATTGGATTTTTGGTCTGCATGACTATTTGCTTTCTTCATTTGTTTAATTGAGATTGTTGTGCTGCTTAGCATAAGGCATTCCTATTTAGGAATCCCTTTCCCCTTCTTGAGAGGCCTCCTGAGGGATTGTACTTCATTTCTCCACATCCAAGCTTAAGGCCAAGCCACCTCCTTCAGCTACAGCGTAGTTTCTATTTAGAGCTGGGTTTTGTTGCAGAGTGTTGCAGTGGAGGGTTCCATAGCACCACTTCCAGAGCTTATATTTCAGAGGAGGGAGCTTCTTTTTCTCCGGGAGGTCAGTGAGGAAGATTTCAGAGCTGATTGAACATCTTTGGCATCAGGCCAAGCATATCCCATCTCCTACAGTGCAGTCCCTCTCCTTGACTACGTTATTTCTAAGTGTATTTGCAGTGGGGGTTTGCACCACTATTTTGGAGGGTGAGATATTCAGTGATTGGATCATCCTTTCACCTAAAAGATCCATTAGATGAGATTCATTCATCATATACAGCATATTCAGCCATATTCATTCATTTCTTGAGTTGCAGTTGCTATTTAGTTTTGAGACTGCAACTCCAGCATTTTTGCCATTTTGTATATTTCGGCCAATCCTTCTAGGATTGAATTGATATTGTTTTTCAGGGGTTAGAGCTTTTCTCCCCACATTATTTGAGCCATACATTTCCATATCTATGTATTGACATTATTTTTGTAGCAGTGCCTCCTATAAACTGCGCATTCATAGCCTTGGGCTTTCCATATGTAGCAGTGTCCTTTATTTCCATAAACATGTTCTATTGAGGCTTGCATTTCCTAGCTTGAGTGATTGTTTCCTCAAGTATTTGTACTATTTTGCTGCTATGAGATCAATATTATGGCCATGTGGATATTCTCATGTTTTATGTATTGATTCTTCACTGCTACTCCACTATGTGTTCTTACATTACTGCATCTCCAACTTTGGAACATCTTAAGGTGTTCCCATTGTTATATAATTTCCCTATTTTGGGATACTACAGTTTGTAGATGTAAGAATCCATCTATGCTGCCCTGATGAAGGTGGATGAATTTCACCGATGAAGTTTATTCCCCACTGCTCGAAAGGAACATCTGCTGAAATATGGATGAGAGGTAATGGTAGAAATTTCTTTTTAGCAGCAAATTTCTAACATTTGACACAACTTCTGACTTTGGCATAGACATCAAAGAAAATATTTTGCCAATAATAGCCATCTCTTAATATTTTGTTTGCAGTAGCTCTCCAATATAAATTCCCTCCACACACTTCTACATGTATCTCTGTCATAATCTCCTGAGATTCTGCTTCATCTACACATCTTAACAAGACTCCAACAAGATCTTTCCAGTAGAGTTGGTCTTCCAAAATGCAATAGTTCACAACTCTCAATTTAAAAGCTCTCCTTTTAGACTTCTCCATTTTAGGTGAACAGTTGAAATTTAACAAGAAGTATACTATATCCTTGTATCAATCTGAATTAAATATTTCAAGATAATTGGCCTTACCTTCTCCATCTTCTCCTTTTGCTACCTCTACATTCAGATTTAAAGCTTTGCAGTTAGATTCAGCCATCAAGCGAGCCAATCCCTAACCCTTTATCAATTTAGTTGGTTTGATTTCAACATCAAATTCCAGAATTTTGGTCAGCCATTGTCCTCTCCTTCCATCTGTATCTAGCTGCAACAACATATCTTTAACAGTGATATCAGGCACAAAAGAAATTATTTTTGAATGCAACACATAAAATTGAAAAGACTTCAAAGCCTTAACTAGTTCATATGCTTGTTTTTCAGTCAAGTTGTACTTTAATTCAACATCCCTTAAAGCAAGACTGAAAAATGAAATTGGCTGCTCCAAATCCTCCTTGTTCTTCTGTAGTAAGATAGCTGCAATTGTTTCTTCTGAAGCATATGAAAAAATCAGAAAATCCTTTTCAAAATCAGTACTAATCAAAATTGGTGCTTTAGTTAAGGTGAACTTAATTGCTGAAAAAGAATTCTTTGCTTCATCTTGCCACTTAAATTTTTCATCTTTTTTCAGCAAAACATTTTTATGTTTGATCAACTCTGCAAAGTTAGGAACAAAATGCCTTAGAAAAATTGTTTTCACTAAAAATGACTGCAATTCCTTCTTATTTATTGGAAAACCAATCTTCTGAATAGATTCTACTCTTCTTGAATCAATACAGATGCCACTTTTTGTTACAATATGTCCCAATAACTTACCTTCTTGGACAACAAAAGATGACTTTTTTGGGTTTAAGGACAAACCAAAGTTTCTGCATTTGTCAAAAAATTGCTTCAAATGTTTCAAGTGGTCTTCATTATATTGTGAATATACTGTGATGTCGTCCAAATACATGACCACAAATCTGTCCTTTTCTCCTGCAAAGGCAATATCCATTGCCCTTTGAAAGGTTGCACCCGCATTCACCAAACCAAATGGAATTTTCTTGTACATGAATGTTCCCCAAGGTGTGGTAAATGTTGTCTTTTCTCTTTCTTGTATATCAACTAAAATCTAATTATAGCCTAAAAAGTCATCAATCATTGACAATATTTTGGATCCTACAACCTTCTACAATATATAATCCATCTTGGGCAGTGGATAGTTATCTTTCAAGGAGCACCAGTTTAGGTTGCGAAAATCAACACAAACCCATATTTCTCCATTATTTTTCTAGAATGGGACTATATTAACTACTCGGCTAGAAAATCTCAAAGGCAGAATAATCTTTGCTTCCCATAATTTTTTTATTTCTTTCTCAATGATTGGAAGCAGCATGGGATTGATGTGTTTGATTTTTTGTGCCATGGGATTTGCATCTGTTTTCAAGGGATATTGTGCTCCATTATGCTCTTATCATAAGTTTTCAACTCACTATAATACCATGCAAAAATATTAGAAAATTCCTTCAACAGTTTGATATATTTTCTTCTGGTTTCCAGAGGAAGGAATTTGGACACCTTGACTAATCTTGGCTGCTCTTCTATGCCAATGTTACACTCTATTGTACTCTCTCCATCAACCTTGCTTTAAGGCTTGAGAAAATCATAATTATTATCAAACAGTCTTTCTAAAGGAACCAAACCCTTAGGAATAAAGTTAGTTTTCAGATCTATAATGTTTTTCCCAGCCATAGTTTTCTTAAAAGGGCTACTATTTTGGTTTTCAACAATTTCTTGCTCATCATCAATTTGTATGTCTACAAAATTGTTAGGTCCCTATATTACTAGTTTAGTCCCTTATTTTTATTAGTGTAGCCCCCTTATTGTTGTTTTTGTACCCCTGTAATCCCAATTTTTTTATTATTGTGCCCTTACATAATTATTGTTAGGTCGGCTAGGATTATATTGTGGCCCCATGGACTCCTATATATAGAAGGATGTTTTGGTCATTTGTAGCATCCAAGAATTGTTGATTTATGTAATGTATTGGAGGTTTCCCCCTTGACGTGGCTGATTTATAAGGCGTTGATCTCTCTTTTCTTCCATTTTTGGAGTTGGTTTCATAACATTTGGTATCAGGGCTTTGGATTCTAGGGTTTCTCTACTCCAAACAAGTCATCGTGGAATTTTCGCTATAACTTTTTTTCTACGAATGGTCAGAAGCTAAAATTTTTAGAGCGCGAATAAGAGATCCTGAGGAATGTCGTGGAAACATTTCAGATCTTGGTTCACAATATTTTGGAAGATATGATCGGTGTAATTTAGGGCTTTTTGCAGGCTCCTGAATTTAACCTAAACAGGTCATCGTGAAATTTTCGCTATAATTTTTATTCTACGAGGGTTTAGAAGCTGAAATATTTACAGAGCGAAGCCGAAATCCTAAGGAATATCATGCAAAAATTTTAGAGATTGATTCACAATATTTTCCGACATATCATCTGTGGAAATTAGAGTTGTTTTAGGCTTCTGAATTTCATCTCAAAGAGGTGACCATGGGAAAATCGTCATAACTCTCTCTCTGAGCATCAGATTGGAATTCTGTAAATAGTGGCCGCAATAAAACGGATTTAAGTTTCCTTTGTATCAATTTCAGAGCCGAAGGAGGAAATAGTGACACATGGCACGTCGTACAAGTTCGCTCTGCTGAACCAGTCCATAATTAAGTCATTGTGGGAGATTGGGTATAACTTTTCTTTGAAGAATCTAAATCAGGTCAGAATTATGGCATTTGAAAGAAGCTTTAGAGGGCTACTACAAGGCCAAATTTTAGATATTTAAGATCCGAAATCATAGAGATAATTCAGTTTCAATCTCGATCTCCTCAAAAGTAAGAAAAAGTTGTGTATTTTTTTCGAATTGCATAAGTCTTGTGTGAAAAATCAGTTTGAATTGATTCCAAGGTCATATTGTAGCATAGATATCAGTATCGGGTTCTAAAATGAAACCTAAAAATAATTCAACACCCATTAAGCCTTTGGAAGTCTCTACTATGACTCATGAAGATGAAGAAATGCGACATGACATATCAAAATTACAAGAGAAAGTGCACCAAATTTCGCTCTCGCAAAGAGAAACAAAAAATAATATGGATGGAATGGAAGCTGGCATGGAAGCTAATATGGATTCCATGGAAGCAAAGATGGATGACATGGAAGCTAATATCGATGAAAAAATTAAAGAAAACATGGAAAACATGAAGAATGATCTAAAAGAAAACATGGAAGGTTTGAAAAAGTTGATACAATAAATGTTTCCTAATGGAAAAAAGATAGTAGAGGAAAATCATGATGAGAAAAAAATAAATGTTAATCACGATTTCATAAACTCTAATGTTGGATGGAAGAACCACCATATTCCAAATATGGATATGAGGAAATTTGATGACAAGGACCCCATAACGTGGATACTACAGATGGAGAAATATTTTGATCTCAATAATGTGCAAAACACACAAAAGGTACGCATTGCAACTTTACGTTTAGAACAAAATACATTTGTTTGGTATCGATGGCTTTGCTCCCTTAAAAAAATTGTCACTTGGTCAATTTTTACGGAGGAAATGATAGCACATTATGAGGATACAAAAAGCAACACCTTTTTTAGCCAATTGATAAATCTCAAACAAAAGGGTTTAGTGGTGGAGCACATTGAGGACTTCCAAAAGTTGAATATAAGGGTAATTGATATTCCAGAGGAACACAGGATTGATGTCTTCATAGGGGCTTTAAAGGAAAACATACAACATGAATTTCACGTTTGGGAACCTTATTCATTGGAAAATGCATTCAGGTTGGCAAGAAAAATTGAATTAAAATTATGGAGACAAGGAAGCCTACCACTCACATATATAAAGATGGAAGTATTGCTACTCCTAGAATTCCACAACCTACAAGGTTGACACCACAAAAATTGGAAGAAAAAAGAGAAAAAGGGCTTTGCTACAGTTGTGATAGCAAATACTCTAAAGGTCATAAGTGTGCGAAGAAGATATTATTTTACATAGATTGTGAAGAGGAAGAAGAAAATGAACAAGAATCTTCAAAGAAGAGGATATACACCAGGAACCAACCCTATAAGAGGAAGCAATGAGTCTGAACATATCATGTAATGCATAGGCAGGAATTACCACTCCTCAAACTCTCAAGATAGGAGGACATATCAAGAAGAAAAAGGTAATAGTGTTGATTGATTCGGGTACTATCCATAATTTTATTCATTGTAAGGTAGCCAAGGAATTGAATTGTTTCCTATACCCAACACCAGAATGTCAAATGATGGTTGCAAATGGAGGAACTATAAATTTCTCTGGAAAATGACATAATATCAAGCTAACCATGGGGGAATATGTATTGAACAGTGCAATGCATTCCATTCCAATGAGAGGCGTTGATGTTGTACTAGGATAGTTCTTTCCAAAGGAACCAAACCCTTAGGAATAAAGTTAGTTTTAAGATCTATAATGTTTTTCCAAGTCACAGTTTTCTTAAAAGGGCTGCTATTTTGGTTTTCAACAATTTCTTGCTCATCATCAATTTTTATGTCTACAAAATATTCTACAGACACCAAAAATTTATGAATCTCCCTGTCATCTTAAAATACTTGCCAATGTTTGATGTTATTAGGAATTGAAGGTCTGTGTTTTATTTGAACATCATAGACTGCCTTGACATCTAGAGGAACTAGTAGCAATAGCTAGTGAATCAGAAATTTGATTTTCTTATCTAGTGAGAAAATTTATATTAAATGCTGAAAAGTAATGTTCAATCAAATCCCAGACTTCATTCCTATAATTATTCACTTTGGAAATTTTCACTTGGTAATTATTTCTCACCTACTTAATCACCAACTCTGAATTGCCAAAGGAAATAAGCTGTAATTCTCCCAAATCTTTCGTTTCCGTCATAATAACCAGTGTTGTTAGTGGTAAAAAATTGTAGTTTGTATGATATGGTTACCTTCTGCTAAGTAGGAGAAATGAGGACTACACCGCCTCCCAATCCCTCTATTGATGAGGCTCCATCAAAGTACAATTTCCAGATCTTTCCTCCTTAATGCTGCTCAATTGCACTTTGCAAGTGATGATTTTCACTTAATTCAGGTTTGAAATCATTGTCATCAGCAGCAAGGTGCAGAATTGATGACCCCAATTCCTTTTCTTCAGCATATATGGGATGGTTTGATGGATTTTCGTGATCACTAATGATATAGGTCATTTGAGTTTCCCTGTACAACCTTCTGAATTCCCCTTCTGAAATTGAAATAAATTAGAACAATTCCTTATTTTTTGCAGTAATTTTAACAATTGGGGTAGAATTTTGAGGTGGAGGAACCTCATTTACCTTGGCCTTCTATTTAGCAGCTTGTTTATCTAAATATAATTTTTTTTGAGGCTGCTAAACATGACCTTTTGACCTCAAAGGGTGATTTCTGTTTTGAACTTCTTGTTGTTTTTTATCATTCTATCGATATATTTGAGCATTTGTATCATCACAAAACAAACAAATTCTTGATCTATCTTCATATTCCTGCAATGTCAAACATGTTGACTGTGAATTTTATCCCACATGGTTTATTTCTTCATTTTCTTCCTCGTTTCCTTGTTGTTCCTCTTCAACAAAATTATTCAAAGGAGGCTGAACATTTTGATTATCAGCATTCCTCCTTGGGCGTTGTAAGATTTGTTGAGGCTACCTCCTGAAGGGAGCGTGATTTCTATTAGCTTCGTTTTTATTGGCTCTAGCAGCTGTTTTATTTTCTACCTCTAATTTTGACATCTTAGAGGCAAGTTCCTTGATCAAATTGGACATTTGATTGATATTTTCTTATACTGAAAGATATTTAGAAGAAGATGGATTTTCTTCTTTCATCTTCTTTTTGTCTTTTGCCGCCTTTTCTTCCTCCATTTTTAATTTATTAGAATCCATGAGATTAGACTGCACTCCAATTTAAGCCTCTTACATATTTGTGAATGTTTATGATTTTTCATCCCTCAAGCATAAATCAAACTCAAAATCTAAATCATTTGCAAAATTTATCATAGATGTGGTTTTAGTAGGTTTAATCTCTTCAGGAATTTTCTGATAAATCTTATTATACCTCTTAGTAAAATCAGCTAAAGACTCATTTTCCTTTTTCTTCAGAGTTCCAAATTCTGTAAGATAATAAACATAGTCTTTATTATCACCCCAATGCTTCACAAATATCTCTTCTAATTCATCAATTCCTGTTATTGAATTTGGAGCCAAACTTCTAAACCATTTTCGAGCTTCACCATCTAAACTCTGAATAAAGAGTCTTCACCATAAATCTTCATGTTCAATATTATGATTGTTAGGAGAACTATAGAAATCCACTAAATATTCCTCAGCAGAAACTCCTTCTCCCTCCCCAGTTTATTTTGGAAGATATTTCAAGTAATCTACATGGGGAAGTGCATGCATGTGTTTAGGGATAACAAGTGGCACATATCTCGCAGCCACTATCTTCTGCATCCTTGTAAGGGTAGGTTGAGCCATATTTTTTTGATGTAAAATTGATGTAGTTGTTTGAGAAATAGGAATTACAATTGGTGAATTCTGATTTTGATTTAGGATAGCAGAAAATTGGGGGTCTTGAGCTGATTTTTCAAGCTTTGGAACTGAGAAGAGTGAGTTTTAAAAAATATGAACAGAGGATGTCTTGACTTCTCCTTCAGTAGAAGAATCAGAATCTAAATTTGTCTCTTAAGGGGATGGATTTAATTCATATTTATTTTCCTTAGCAAGGAAATAAAATAAATTAAATTTAAGACCTTTAGGTACAGTCTCTTCAAGTGGATGAGAGGAAGATTACCCAACGGCTGGATTTGAAGAGAAAGGAAAATATTCTTGCTGAGGGGTGACAAGAGACTGGTATTTAGGATGAGTCTAAAAAAAACTTAAAATAGACTTGAAATATTCTTCAATCAAAATATCCCTTTCAAGAAAGGGTTCAATAGCCAATACTTATTCTAATTCCCCTTCAGTCAACAAAAACTCTTTTGACTTCTTTTCAACACTTAAAAATTTAGTTTCTCCTTCTTTAACTAGAACAATACTTATTTTAGATTTACTAGGTGACGAGTAAGAAAAACCTTCAGTTGAGCCTAGGTTAACAACATCCACTTTGTTTTCTAGAGTAGCTTCAACTTGATATTTTTCAATAAAATATTCTGAAACTAAAACCTCTTTAGATTCTAAAGTAGATAGAGGTACCTTTTGCTTTGGAATGTACTTTTTGTGTACCTTCTTCACTGACTGAGATGTGGCTTCAACTGATCTATGTTTTCCTTTACCATCTTTGATGATTTTCTCTAGGCAAGCAGCTAGAGTAACAGTTGGAGATCTCTGGTTCCTCCTTGTAGAAGGAGGTATTGAAACCTCTCTTCCTCTTTGTGGAGTTGTTAGGTGAACAAATTTTTAGTCTTCTTCAAGTCACCAATTCTTTTTCACCATCATAAAAATAGACTCGGGAGAATACTTCGTTACAAGACCTTCGTCTCCCAGCAGACGCACCAAAATATGATGGCGTTGGAATCAACACTTCGACTGCAGCAAGCACCTGACCAGACACATCTTAAACTCTAAGGAAATTTTAATGTTTTGTTTTATGTGATTGGAAGATGGTATAAACTCTGACTCACTGAAGAGAGATTTCGGTCAAATCCACAGTTCTACTAAAGAGGGTATTGTAACTTGATGTGGTAGCAAGGTGCAAGTTTGTAGTCTATGATGAGAGGAAATTGAAAGATGAGAGGAGAATCAATAGGTCTGTAAAGTAGAAATCTACTGATTTAGTATAAATTGACAAAAGTAGCAGTTTGACAATATTCCATTGATAGAAAGATATTTCTAGTCTGACAAGATTCTCACTGAAATATCATGAAGAATAAATATCATGAGTGATTCTCTTCCATTCTTATAACATATATTTTATTAGGAATGCTCACTGTGTGAGACTAACAAAAACTAATAAAACACATAACATGCTTAAGAGACTAATAAAAAAACATAATTGTATGATGATTTGCAAATTGGAACTGGAAGAAAGGAGATATGAAAACATAAATAAAGTAGACAATACACACAACAAATTGGTAATAAGTCCTTAGTAGTATTATCCCATTTCATTCACAAAAAAAATCGCAGTTCATATAAGTCAAAATTCAATAACCACCAACCATACCCTGACTTCATATCAACTTGGCATATATATACAAAATATGATACTGTCATCTTCCACAGAAAAAGGTAAATCGGTTTCAAAAGTCATTACAACCTCGTGCAAGAGGTGAGGCTTATCTAAAACTTTAATACGGAGTGTTATGACATAATAAAAATAACAAAATTAAGGCTAAAAGTTTGAAGTGGTTTGTATGATGTGGAAATTTTATGGGAAGACTTCTCTTTCGTTCTGGTGCAACCAACTCCATAAAAAGTGCAAACACAGTGAAAATGGTATGTGGTTGTTTGTTGAATGTTGCCCAGTGTCTGGTAAAAACGTGTTGGTACTGAATGTAGTCGTAGAAAACTGTTTGAGAGAAATTCTTCCATTTTTCCGCTGTTCCTTTCCCTTTTATTGTTGAAGATCCTTTGTAATGGTGGAAAAACCTGAAACTTTTGGATAGAATGACAGAGGTTAATTTTATGAGGAATTGTAAATAAAATTCTTTGAAACAGGTTTAATTGATAAAGGAGACATGGAACGGAATAAATGATAAATGAGGGGGGGTGGTGACGTGGTGAAGAAGTGGGACCGATCACAGATCACACATCAGAAGTGTTATTGTGAAATGCGGAAAGTTAAATGTTGAAAATGGCGAAGTGCGATGTGCGATGAGGGTAGAGGTGACATGGCAAAGAAATGGGACCGATTGCAGATCCTGCATTGGAAGTTTTATAAACATACATATGCATGCACTCAACAATGTTTATCAGAACTTTAAACAAAACCGCAATTTCTCCCAAACAATATGCATTCACTCGGAATTGTGGTTCTTAAGCCCCACAACCAGTTGACCAAAAGGAAGCAATCGAAAATTGACCGCCCACCAATTTATTTTTAAACTGATAACAGCTAAACCATAAACTTTGTGATTTGCGAAATCGCGCTGGTGAGCTACGTTGACACGTGTCCCTCACCTCATCGCATCACAAATCGCTTAACATACCATTAGAAGCCTTAACGATAAAATTTAAAAACTACGATTTGCAAAATCGCTCCATCTGTGCATCATTGATCTGCACCCAGATCTGACGGTCTTCCTTGCTTGCTCTTTGCCTCATCGCATCACAAATCACTTAACGTACCATGCGATTTGACTTAACAATAAACTTTAAAAACTACGTTGTGCGAAGTCGCTCCATGTGCGCTTTAATCTCAGCCATCAGTCTACTCCCCTTTGGATCTATGATTAGATCATGGCCATCTGTTCCTTTTGCAGGTGGTTCTTCTTTGATGCTTCATTCCTTAGTCTATTTCCCGGTGAACTCCCTTTAAACATTCTCTGTTGCTCTTCTCTAGATCTCCTACTTTGTTGGTTAAGTTGTTTTCTTTTGGATACGCTTTTATTTTAAAGAACTTTGGGTGCCACGAAGCCTTAATTTTCCTACTTCGAAAACTGATTACCTGTTTACCTATAGCCTCTTCACTGAGATAACCAAAATCTTAGTGAAATGGTTTCACTTTTCACTATGTGGAATATATGACTTCCATTTCTGAAAAATAGCTTCCCTTTAATGTATTATTGTTTTGACAATGAATTTGCAACAAAGGTGGCTATTATTCTAGACCAGATGACTGCAATTTTATTACCCAAACATCGACTAACTTTCAACACTAACCTAAGTCAAAATATATATTTAACTTATTTTAGGACTTTGAAACAATATGACACCTATTCACTTAAAAATACCTTGATGTTGGGACTATTTTTTAACTTTTATTGGAAATGACTCAAACTTTGGACTAAGACACAATAAAAATTTGAGAACAGTGACACAATGGTGATTACACCATTAACATTTTCAGTGCTAACAGGTGGATTGAAGCAGTAATTCTTAACGAAAAAGGTGAAATATTACGATTTGCGATTTGTGATTTCGCAATATCGCAATCGGCGAAAGCGAGTGGTAAGTGTTAAAAGAAAAAAATAAAATATCATGTGAAATGTGATTTTGATGTACGGTGGTGAGAGATTCGAGGAGAAAAGGTGCAGGTCAATTTTCAAAGGTTTTCAAGCGTTTTGTGAATAAAAAGGGTGCGGTATGTGTGATAAGAGAAAAGGAGGGAATAGAAGCATAACAACAAGGTTCACAAGCGTAACACAGAGATGGGTAGGGACTGGAAAATGGAGCAGAACGTCTTGATAATCTCTTTGGGGCTTTTGATGCTCATCCCTACAAACAAATCTGTTGATCCATGCATGAAAAATAGATGAAGTGCGTGATAAAAGTAGTGAACAGAAAACAATTTTAGGGTCTGAAGGAAGGTTTACCCTCCTCGAGCTCTATTAACAGAGATGAGCAGGGAGTCTTAATCCACATATTTTTGGTTTTTCTCCTCTATTCTATTACTCACAAGAAAATCAAAAACCATAGTAGCATACTGAAAGAAAAACTAAATAGCAATGAAACTATTAAAAGAAGAACTAATTGAATGAAAGAAATAAAACTAGCTTAATGGCAGAAATGAAAGAATGGTAACAACAGAGAAGTTGAGGCACATGGATTGGGCCCTAACCCATGAGCCTAGCTCTATGAAACTTAAATCAGTAAAATGAAATCAGTCTTCTCATTTCATAAAATAATAGCCTCATACATATTTGAAATTTTGGTCGCTGAGTAAGTAATAAAATCTCAATAGCTTGCAACAAAGTTCTAACTAGAATTGACTGGAATTGACTAACTCTTCCTAGCTCTAACTCTGCTCTATTTATTCTACAGGGAAGCTACCTAAAACTCCCTAGAAAATAGTGATTGATTCCACTTCACTCCCAGTGAACAAAGATTGAGTGCTCTCCTCTTTGAGTTGCTTGGTTGCCTTTGGAACTCAAACTGCTGGAGAGAATATTTGGGGTGATTGAGTCCACCTGACTCCAAGTAAACAGAGATTGAGTGAACTCCTCTTTGAGTTTCTTGTCTGCCTCTGAAACTTGAATTACTAGAGAGAATATTTGGGGTGATCCACTTGACTCCAAGTAAATAGAGATTGAGTTTCTTGGCTTCCTCTCAGAGTTAAGGAGGGCGGCCAACACCCTTGAATCTCTCCAAGATTTCTCAATAATTTACAGATATTGTGCTCATTTATTATTCAATCTTGATCTTCCAGTGGCAGGAAGTGAGTCCCTAAATTATATCCCTCTCCAAATCTACATAAGCTGCCAAATATTCTCACAATATTCTAAAAAAATAACCAATATTAGGCACAAATATGCAATTACCTTTAAACCTTCCTAATAAAATATTAAAGCATAAGAAAACATTATCAAGTGCAGAAGGAGAGATTTAATATATATTTTCATCTGCATAAGGAAGGTAGATGACTCTAACAAAGGTTATATGGGCCTTAATTAATGTCTAATTTAGATGTCCACCATCACCCCCCTACTGAAACTATTGTTCATCCTCTGAGAAACCTATTCATCCTCCATGCCTTCTGGTTTTTCCTCCATGCTGGCTTATTTAATTTTCTGTTTATTGGCCCGTATGATGCTCCTCCTACTAATATTCTTGCTATTTTTCTTGTATGTGCTTAATGGAGGTCTTCATTTGCCTTAAGAAAATCTGTTTTGCATGCCAAGAGGTGGTGGATCCACCTTTTATTTGATTTTTTTCTTTTTTTGTTCTCCCTTTTTTTTTCTTTTCTTTTTTTTTCTTTTTTTCTTTTTTTATTGCATGAAAAATAAACTCACAGTTCTTTTTTTTGTGAACTGAGTTCACCCTTGGTTATCCCTTGGCACTCCTTATCTTCTATTACAATGAAATGCTTACTGCCCACTTTCTCAAGTCCCTTTTACTTTTGTCTTATTCCTTTTCTTGGTGGAAAAAGTGAGGCTAGTTGCTAGATAAGGTTGAGGTTGCTCTGCTATTGATTTTGGCTATATAAAAAAAGCTTTCCTTCTCACACTTTTTAATGTTTTATTAAGATAAAATATATTCTAAGAAAGGGTTAGATGATTACAAACCTGAGCCTTACCATTGATTTATTTTTTCAAGAGATATTAAAGTTGTTGATATGGTTGTTGAAGCATTCTTCAGTGGTTCTGAAGCTGCATGTGATAATTTGCTTGAGGTCCTTTTGGAGCTTCTGAGCACAGGAAGAGGAAGTCCAAGTTTGACTATCTTTAACCAGGGTGTTTTTCCGACTTGCAAAGGTTGGAGAGCACCTGCATTCATTAGAGAGAGATACATGGAGAAATGCAATTTTTTTTTTTTATAAGGCCTACTAGTTGGCTCTTTCAGTTTTTCCACTAGTAGGTATGCCTAGGCACCTCAAACGAGGTTTTCACCTAGGATATTTTATTTTTCTCTTTTTTTCCCAACCCAATGACCACCTCATGGAGTTTTTCAATCAGTGGGCCAATCTCAGACGCCTCAAAAGAGGTTTTCACCTGAGATTTATTCTTTCCCTTTTTTTTTCACTTTCCTACTCTACTTGAGAAAACAAAACCTTTTTCAAGTATAGGAATACTTCCAATGGAGCCATGTACACATCAAGATGACAGATAAAATCAGGTGCACACTTGGAATACATACTTTGACATGTACCTGAATATGAGAGATGAATTGCTTTGACTGGGATTGTATCAAGTACTATTGGAGAAGAGTGTGTTGCTACAACTTAATGATTGTTTGGAACCATATGTCAATATAGTTTTGATGTCCCTATTCCACTTGCAGAGTTGGATCACCTTGGATGTCTTGTTCTATTATGACATTAAAATCTTCCTCTTTCTATTGATTGTTCTCTTGAACACATGGAGAAAATGCTGGTAAACATGAGGAAACTTTCTCAACATCTGATTATGATGCTGGCTCTTCATCAAGTGCAGCCCTTGATCTTTTGATCTCCTCAGTTGGATCTTCTTCTTCTTGATGTTGTCCTTCAATGACATTAAGAAAATATCTTCTTTGCAATACCTTTCTTGAACTAAGATGCATACCATTTAGATCAAGAGGATATGTTTGGTAGTGTTGTACCTCAGCATTGTAAGTGGGTTGAGATACTTCATGGTGTGGGTTTGGAAATGGTTGTACGGGTAGTTGAGTGGGGGTGGATATATGAGATGGATGTGGTTGAGGCTATAGTTTTGGTGGAGGTGGATGGTAGGGATAGAATGGAGTTGGCTATGGATGATATTGAGGGAAATATTGAGGATGTTGAGGATTTTCCCAATAAGGACCTTACCAACCATGTTTCTAAGATTGGGTTTGGGGTTGAGATGGCCAAGGTTTCCAAGGAGGGAGTATGTCCCAATTAGTTTGAGATGGATGTGAATAAGCTTGAAATTGTGAAGTGGGTCCTTGCACCATATCAAGTTGACTAGGCTGCTAGGGTCTCCTTGGAGCTACATAACATAGCTTCTTTGGTGATTTACTTTATCCATTGTCTTCCTAGTAAACTTCTTTAAACATAGGGAATGATGAATAACATTTAATAGCATATGATTATGCATGGATAACAAAAATATCAGCATCTTCTTTTTGTTCATTTTGCATTCTTAACATTTCTACTTGTTCACTTATATTGCTATGAATTTATGTTTTAAAGTTGTCAATCAAATTTCCAAGTTCATCTTGCCTTACCAATGTTGATGCTGACTTACTTACTCTTTCCCTTCCTCTTGATATGCACTTGCATGTTTCACAAATTTCTTCAAATGACAATTGATATACATCTCCTTTACTCATGATATTAAGGAGATCAATCCACTCATCCATAATTATTCTAAGTAAGAGGGTTTTTAGTGTGTCAAATCGTAAATGATGCAATTTTTCCCTCTTAACATTATACATGAACCTCTCTATTAAATCCTCAAGGCTCTCATCTTCTTCTTGGTTCATTCTAAAAAAAATTCTCTAAGATCACGATCTTTGTATTTTTCTAGAAAGATCTTTTGCATATCATTCCATGACCTTATTGAATTAGTACCTAGACTCATGAACCATTTAAGAGCTCTATCCTTCAATGTTGCAAGAAATAATCTCAGTTTTTGAGTGTGTGATAAGTAGCCATAAGACCTAAAAAATATCTCAAATTCAAAGAGAAATGTTTCTGGATCCTCTGTCCTCATACCATGGAAGTTGGGAATGAAATATGGTGGGATGTTCTTCATATGTACACTGATGTCCATATCTTGAATGGGAAACCCAATAAGATATTCTTCATTGTCATCATATCCATCCATCTCTTCTTCCTTCAAAAGTGTATGGTGATGTGGTTCTTACTGCACCACGTGGTCAAGTGGGGGGGTTAATATTGGAGAAGTATTTTTAAAAATAATCTGAGTATCCCTACTCCTATGAGGCATGAAAATCAGATTTTTTTGTATTTTTAAATATTTTGGAAACAACATGGAAAAGGAAAGAAGAAAATAATGCTAAAAACATAATAAAATCATCTGCTAGACACCTCCCCAGCAACGACGCCAAAAAGTGGTGAGCCATGGTATTGCACCAAGAGTGATGCAACTCCCAGGGGCTGCCCTACTTTACTTTATCAACCAGGGGTTCATAAAAACTTGGAGGTGACAGTGCTATATACAAAGTAGATGCATTATGTTCATGTCAACCTCTTCTGCTTTACAAAAGGGTGTTATTTCTTAAACTATGATAAAAACTGAAAAGTAAATTATTGGAAGGAAATGACAGAAAGGAAACTAAATTAATTTACAGAAAGGAAATGACGAAAATGAAACTAATTTAATGTCCAAGAAGGAAATGACAGAAAGAAACTAAATTAAATTTTTGAAAAGAAATGACAGGAAGGAAGCTAAACTTAAACTGTTGAGAGGAAACTAATTTAAACCGCACTAAAATTTGGCCAATTGGCTAAGCACACCCTACTTATCTTATGCACTATCTACCATGCTTCTATCCATGCAGCTAAGCTATCGAGGACTTAATTCTAATTGAAGAAGTGTTGATTTTTAGCTTGGAGGAAAGAAAAGGGATAAAGTGGCTAATGGAGGGCTTAACGCATGAAACACGGCTTAGAAGTGGAAAGAGCGAGGTTAAACCTTATAAAACCTTATGATAGCGTAGAAAGGGCTTTGGAGCGGAATGAATAAAAAAGTGTGATGGCGGAGATGTGATGGAGGAAAAAGCTGCGATATGTGATATCGCAATCGCAATATGAAAAAATTAAAGGGGTAGCAGAAATTTTTTGCAGAAGCGGGAGCGAAATGCAAAGTGCGATGAGGTAAGAACTGCAAAGTGCGAAGTGCGATAGTGAAAAAGTTGTGACGTGCAAAATGTGATATTGAAAATGGTGGAAAGAGTGGTAAGTATTAATGAAAACCAACTGAACGGTGTGAAATGCGAAATGTGATGGGTGACGTGGTGGTGGGACCAGCGGCGGAGCACGATTGCAATATTGCGATTGATGGATCGAAGCGGTAAATCTTAACGAAAAAGGGGAAATATTACGATTTGCGATTTGTGATTTCACAATATCGCAATCGGTGAAAATGAGCAGTAATTGTTAAAATAAAAAAAAGAAAAATCATGCAAAATGTGATTGCAATGTGGCGGGAGATTCAAGGAGCTATGTGGAGGTCGATTTTCAAATGTTTTCAAGCATTTTTTGAATAAAAAGGGTGTGGTAGCTACGATAAGATAAAAGGAAGGAATAGAAGCATAACAGCAAGGTTCATAAGCGTAACACAGAGATGGGTAAGAACTGGAAAATGGATCAAAACGACTTGATAATATCTTTGGGGCTTTTGATTCTCATTCCTGCAAACAAACTTGGTGATCCATGCATGAAAAATAGATGAAGTGTGTGATAAAATTAGTGAACAGAAATCAATTTTAGGGTCTGTGGGAAGGTTTACAATCCTCGAGATCTAATGAAAGAGATGAGAAAGGAGTCTTGATCCACATCTTTTTGGTTTTTCTCCTCTATTCTATTACTCACAAGAAAATGAAAAACCACAGCATCATACTGAAAGAAAAACTAAACAACAATGAAACTATTAAAAGCAGAACTAATTGAATGACAAAAATAAAAATAGCTTAATGGCAGAAAGGAAAGGATGGTAACATCAGATAAGCCGAGGTACATGGATTGGGCCCTAACCCACGAGCCTAGCTCTTTGAAACTTAAATCAATGTACTCATTTCATAAAATAATAGCCTCATGCATCTCTGAAAGTTTGATCACTGAGTAACTAATAAAAAGCTCAATAGCGTGTAACAAAGTTCCAACTAGAATCGACTATAATTGACTAACTCTTCCTAGCTCTAGCTCTTCTCTATTTATTCTACAAGGCAGCTACCAACAGCTCCCTAGAAAATAGTGATTGAGTCCACTTGACTCCCAATAAACAAAGATTGAGTGCTCTCCTCTTTGAGTTGCTTGGCTGCCTTTGGAACTCGAACTGTTGGAGAGAATATTTACGGTGATTGAGTCCATTTGACTCCAAGTAAACAAAGATTGAGTGAGCTCCTCTTTAAGTTTCTTGGTTTCCTCTGGAACTCGAATTGCTGCAGAGAATCTTTGGAGTGATCGACTTGAATCGAAGTAAACAAAGATTGAGTTTCTTGGCTGCCTCTGAGAGTTAAGGAGGGTGGAAAACCCCCTTGAATCTCTCCAATATTTCTCAATAATTTACTGATATTATGCTAATTTATTCTTCAATCTTGATCTTCTAGTAGCAGGGAGCGAGTCCCTAAATTATTTCCTTCTCCAAATCTGCATAATCTACCAAATATTCTCACAATATTCTACAAAAATAACCAATATTAGGCACAAATATGCAATTATCTTTAAACCTTCCTAAGAAAATATTAAATCATAAGAAAACATTATTAAGTGTAGAAGGAGAGATTTGATATATATTTTCATGTGCATGAGGAAGGTAGATGAATCTAAGAAAGGTTAGATGGGCCTTAATTTATGTCTAATTTAGAGGCTCATCAACACGTTGGTCATATAACCTCAAAATGTATATAGACATAGAATATTTGAAGTATATCTAGTGGTGCTCAAGATAGCAAGTCACTGCTTGAGCTATCACGTGCAATAATCTCATCCATTGATTAGGCACACCAATAGTATGGCACTGCAGCCTCATCGGCAACTCCTTGATCGAGACATCCGGTATCCTGAGAGTCAACCCCTCTACATGACGTTGTAACTCAACCGGAGTCTTGTTAAAATCCAAATCTCGAGGGACTGATTTGCTGACAACCCTCTCTGTTGTTTCACCCGCCTGTTGTGCATGACCCACTGGTCAAAAAATACCCACATCTGCATACTTAAAACATCTTTAGTTTAGTCTTGGAAACATAAAAAACATAAAATATGTAAAAAACCCAAAAAATCAAAAAATATGGTCAAAACATTTTACCTATAACCCCCATTGAATGCATTGTGGTAAAATCAAATCTGGGTCTCCACAGAAATCCATCCCTACATATGGATGCTCCTCTATGAAGATATTCTATCTTTAAAGCCAAGCAACTAATGTAGTATAGAATGATATTTATGACTAAAAAATATGTCTATTCATCAACTCTACCCACTGCTGCATCCACGGATCCCCAAGACGAGTTATATTCAGTGTCACATGTTGTGGCTGCATCAATGGAAATCGCTCCAAAATGAAAGAAATCAAGATCGATCCATAGCTGAAATTCTTCGTCTTGCCACTTTCACTTTGGTCAGTTGTTCTTTCATTTGGATAAGTACTTCTTCAGCCCAGTTGAACACAGTCGGCTCAAGACACTCAAGCACATACTGCATGTATGATATGTTCGCGACATGAAGTGTCACACTTCCTTCTAACTTTGAAATAATAAATAGGAGCGATCACAAAGGCATATCACACACATCTTTGATGTTTATCTTTCCATATTTTCTAGGCTCTGTACCTAGTGGACAATACTGTCAAATGTAGTCCTTCACTGTCTCACCTCCATGGACGAAACCCGAAGGGAAATGGGGGCACCACGTCTCGAAAAACCTGTCATAAAATAAATGTCATCAAACAATATTGGGAGCACTTTGTTCCCAATATGAAATTCCTGCTTTACTGGATCCCATGAGTGAATTAGGAGCTACAATAGTTCCATATGTTGCCTCATCCCTGATAATCTAAAGTACTTGAGTAACCCGCAGTATTTTAGGGTTCTCACAGTTCCAAGACCATTTAGGGCAACCATATCTTGTTCCTCATGTTCTATTTCTTGCCATGTAATTGCCATTATGATCCAAGCAAAGCCTGAAATAAAACCATAATCTTAGTTAGGATCCATTCCATGCAAAAAAATGGGATAATTTTGGGCACAAAACATAATACAAATTTTTGAATTGTGCCCAATGCACCCCTGTTCCTTAGATAGAGTGTTGCATAGGACCAGGTCTTCTATTCAGTCCCTCTGTAATGCACTTTTTGACATCCAAGGGTGTGTTGGTCCTAGGGCATTCTATATTTACCCTAGGAGCCCAAAAACCCTAAAAAATTGCATGAAATTGAAAAATAATGCTACCAATAGAAAGAGAAAGTTTAGATCTCTGACCTGGTCCTAATTACACGAGGAATGGTCCACATAATCTGTCGCAATCAATTGTTGAAGTTCGAGGGTAAAACTAGCTCACAACACTAAAAACTGAATGGTAAATGTGAAATGGTAAAATAACTTGGTAAAATATTATTTTAATAGTCTTTTTTATTATTTTATGCATATTTAATGAATGGACTAAATTTTTTACCCATTTTTTACTATGAAATGGGTATGTTTGATCTGTTTGGTGGTTCTTTGAGGAGGTTTACAACTAGTATAGTGATTTTGACATGCATGATCGTAAAATGAACTTTTACCACAGAGCACACTTTTATCTCTTTTTTGAGCTCTATTAAACATCAAAAAAGGAACCCCTATGGAGTCCTCTTTTAGCTCTTCTCAGACTCCCAAAACATGAAAATATTTTTGAGCACTTATCCTTTCGAGCTTGTAAAAGGAATTGAAACGACATCTACTCAGTATAAGTTTAACCCTTTTCTGGACTAAGATAGATTATTTACGAAAAAGGAATGCCCATGGCTAGGAGGTTATCTTAGGTATTATCTTATGTTTTTTCGGATCTAGGGAAATGTTTTACGAAAAAGAACTTCTGGAGTTTTCTTTTCATCCCTTTTTCAAACTCTCTAAACATGAAAAAGGACCAAGTTTTCACTATCGTTAGACTCGTTAAAACATCAAATTGTGACGTACTTGTCCATCATGACAAGATCGAGTTTCAATTTCACTAGACTCGCTAAAACATCACATAGCAAATGATTCACACAAAAGGTGGAATTATACATCAAGCATATGCTTTCCTCCTCAAGCTTGTTAAAAAATAAAGAGGTACTCGTCAACAATGACTGGGGAAAATTGGAAAGGGATAAAAATCTTTATTGTAGCAAGTCACTCTTGAAAATGACACTCATTCACTTCATCTCCATGACTTTTTGGTTGGGTTCTCTGCTTCCTGGTCTATCATACCATCCATCACTTTGGTTTGGGGTCAATCCTTCCAACTCATTCAGTCTCACCGTTATGTTCAAGAGAAGTCACTCAGTTATTCCTCATTTTTTGCAATACTCATAAACCTTCATTTCATGACTGCCATCCCTAGACATTGCTTCATCAATTACATTCTGTATCTAAAATAATTACTCATGTTTCGTGTCGTTGATGGGGGATACATCAAGGCCCTCCTGTGACGAGTCGCTTCTTGTCGACATCATCTCATCATCCAAGAAGTTTACATAGAAACACCCTTTCAGTACCTTGGAGATTGGATACATCAATGGAAATTTTTTCGCTTCTGACGACAGGTTGACATCACAGGCCTTCGACGGAAATACTTTTTATGGTGTTCGACATCAATTCATCTATTCACACCATGCAAACTGTACTACAGTACCTTGAGAGCCATTATCATCATCGGTGGTTTCTCTTGTGTTTGTTTATGGCTTACATCATTGGCTAGTAATCAAATGGTGTCTTCCCATCTTCGACTTCAGATCACATATTTGCATGGTTAGACTCAAACTCAAGAAATCAAGTGAACAAGATAGAAGACCCCAGATCTAGTTTCATCCATACAGGTTGTGATTTCAGGAGTAGTACCACATCATCTGTACGATGGTTTTTACATAGATGATCATCCTATCATGGGTCGATAGCTATAGAATACTTTTTGATTTTATGATAGTTTATGTGTTGAGTATGGGTATGCCTTCCTCAGAAATTCATGTCCAAGATGAAAAATATATCATGATGTAATGTATTGTAATTGATGCAGGTCACCATCTGCTTAAGATCCCACTCATCACATCATAAAGCATATCATTCAACATTATCATTTTTGACTTCATGCTTTAGGGGGAATTTTTTATAGGTCAATTTGGGCATCACTTCAAAAACCTAGATCAGTACAAATTAGGGTCTATCATACTCTAAATCATTTTCTATATGCCTTAAACAAGTCATCCCATTGTTGGTTTTCTTCCATGAAAGTTTCAATGCTTGAAGTCCAGTTGAAGTGCTCCATTAAGCCATTAAAGAACCCCTAGACTGCAGTAAGTTCTTTGCAGAGCATCTACTCCCATGCAAGGCAGTTTTTCAGAGCATCTTGGCCCAATTTAAAGTGCGTTGGTCGACTGGGAGTGATTTTTTCATAGGATTCCGAGAATATTCCCACAAAATAGGGATTTTCTACAACAAATGGAATATATTAATATATTCCAAAGTTGGAGCTTCATAAAATCATGAGCTTGTAGATGTAGAGCAGATCATTAGATGTAAAATAACCTCTAACCAACAGATGTAAGAACCTCAGCAAGAATATGGCCTATATTCTCCTTTCTGGGTGGGGAAATGCAGCAATATAGGGCATAAAACAAATGTCTTCAGAAAATAACACAATAACAATGGATAATGGGACTTAGATCCATAATTTTAGACAATATACAACCAACTTTCAGAACTGGAGGTGAAACAAATGAATCTAGCTACCATAAGCAGATCTCCCCAACTCAAGATAGCTTAAAAACACCCCAATCCCATGACTTCTCTACAACAAAATTTCTAAAGTCTGTGAGAGCGTAATTCCCATGAGGTTTTCTAAAGAAAATGATTAAATAAGACTGATCTAGAGATTATATTGATCAAATAGTATATAAATGGAGGTTTAACCTCTTTTTCACAAAGAATAAGACACCCGACAAGGGTTTCCGGCAATATACATGTACAAAAAGCAGCACTGTAGAAAATAATGTAGTTTACTGCAAATCTGTATTAAGAATGGCTGAATATAACATGCAATAGATGAATAATATATAAAATGGCCCTAAGCCCTCTTTATTAGATCTACTGGAGGGAAATAAGCACCTCCTCGTCAAAGACTAGCACAAAATAGCAAGGTTTAACCCAGCAACAAATGCCCCTGCAGAAAAGACACAGTTTCTAAAGATGATTGCATTGTATATGTTGCTATCTAAGTGGCACTAAACCAGATGATGGAATTGAAGCTTAGGACCCTCCTTTAGATCCCTTAATCAAGTTGATCCAAGAATGGGATGGAATTCCCGCACGAGAATTCTTTGCACTAAACAGTACTGCAACCACAGCTAAACAACTGAAGCATGCAAGTAGTCAAATGACCAAAGATAGCTAAATACATGAATGATATCCTTGATGCTATGCCCTCCTTTTTATCCTTGGTGAGCTTCCTCACCCTGGACCCCACACATTGTTGAGGTGACTTCCTAGTGAATATTCCTCCTTCAAAACTGCGTTGTCCTTGTTGGCTTCCCTCCTCTTCTAGCAGTGCTGTTGACTTGTTCAAATGGAACTAGTGCACCTGTAATGCCTCCTTTCACACTGAGGGTTCTTCAATCCAGCTCCTCTTATATGTGTATAGCGGATCCTTGTTCACATTGAGCTAGTTTACCTGGGTGATCTCTTCCTCCTCAAGAATGCATGTTGACTTAGTCAAACTTGACTATGTCCCTATCTATTTTTCCCTTGTTCACACCAGTAAGTGTAAAATCTAGCTCCTAAGGTGATCTCCTTCCTCATTAAGGTGGAATTTATTCATATTTTTATTGTTCATGGGCCTCCTTACCCATTTATTCCTCTCCTAAGTGAAAGTAGCAAAATCTAATATTCCAAATTGCTGGGTGCAAATTTTGGAATATTACAGTCCTCCCCTCTCAAATGTTGCTTGTCCTCAAGCAACTGCAAGATAGGACTGAAGAACCTCCTCTTCTCCCCCTGTAGCATCCTCATATGATGAGCTCCCCCAAAGAATAAGATGTTGTCTCAACAATGAAACCTCATAGTGCCTCTCCAAGCAAAACAAATCAGCGTTTGGTGCACATCCCAAATGTTTATCATCATGCAACAATAACATACTCAAGGAGACAACTATGTGTTGTCTAGAGGTCCTCTCAAGGCATGGAGTTTGAAGTGCATGGGAAACTCTCATTCCCAAATGTAACCTCCATCCCCAAGCTATCATCCATGTGAAATGAGTCACCCTCCAATATGGCAACTCATGTAGAATCTCCTCCACCTTTGGCTTCTGAGGTGTAGGTGGGCTGAATAGATGAACATGATAGGCAAGAAGGCCTATCCCATGTTGTCCTCCTCTCCACTTATGATAAGTGTAGAGGGCATGCTAATCTTGGGCTACAACATGATTACCCTCGAATGACAAGAAGAATATTGAGTCTCCAAGGACCCTCCCTCCAATGTCATGAGCCATGCCAACCCAAACCATTCCATACAAGATGAATGTCACATCATCACCATATGGCATCCAAATCAGAAAATGGCTAAAATTTATGTGTAAGTTTGGATGATACCAAAGGTTTTCCCAGTGGATATTACGCAGTCTCCCCAACTGTTGTTTGAAAATGTCATGTGGCAAGTGGTTCTGCAACAAGTTATAAGCTGTGTATGTTTTCTCCTCCAACATGGGGAAGTAAGCATCAATGTATATCAGTTGTACATAGACAAAACAACAACACACTTGCCCAAGATCATGTATAGATGGGCTACTATCATTACAAACATTGGCCCTAAAGTGACCATGAAACCCAAAAGTACTCTTGCTCTCTTGTGGAGCAATGCACTGCTCATATGTGGTGAGAAGATACAAATACTCAGTGGAGTAATCAACAAGTACAAAAATGTATTTCTTACCATGCATGGTGAGTAGGCTGAAAGTGAGGTCCATGTATAAGTTACCCCATGAGGATCTCCTCATAAAAGTTTGCAAGAAGAATGGATACATATACTCCTTGGAACACTCCATCAATAAGAACACACTCCCTTGTGACATCGTTATGGGCCTTACTAATAAGGATCCATGACTTCTCCCTTTGACATTCCATATGCCAATGCCATCCACCATCATGCTGCTATGTGAGAAGATCTTCTCCCTACATGGAAGCTTCTCATAATCTTCCAATGCTGGAGGGTAGCCTCCTTGCACCATGAATGTGCCTTCCTCCTCTTCGGAAATATCATGAAAAGTATGGGAAAATTTCTGCCCATACTCTCCGAAGAGAAGCCACATAAATAATGACTCTTGCTGCCCTCTCACACCTCCATAATACAAAGCATGAGGTGAAAATATGTTGATTGATGTGAAAAGGATCAAATCAACATGATACACCCAACCTCTAGGCTACCATATGATGCTAGTGTCATGCCAACTGTCTTCCTCCCTCATACCCTTAAGAGAAGGATATGCCTCATGATGGCCAAACTCTCTCAAGAGTAGCCAGTGCAGCTTTGCTTCTTGCTGCCCTGTGTCATAGATCTGTAAGTGGCTCACAAGCCTCTTGCTCTCTATCCACCTCCCTTCATCCAAGTGTGGATGCCCCCAATCATTCTCTCCACTGGCATCTTCCCAATTAAGACTACCAATCTCCTGAAGCAAGTATTCCTCCTTACACCTCATGGGAAGTTGAGATGTAACCCCTTGGATATATTTCAGGAAAGACCTCTCACCAATCAACCCCTTGAATCCAAAAGAATCCAAGTGTGCCGAAAACAAAACATCATTAAAAAGTGGCACAACATGCATTATGCCCTCCAAAATATTGCACCCTAACACCTCATGCTGCATGCAACTCAATAAAGGTGCAAAGGGATGAACGTTTATCCCTTCTCGAATCAAACCAAATTTTCACAGCGCTGTGCAAGCTTGCTTCTCCTCATCAGCAATGTGTTTTGATCCTGGACCATGTGAGAACAAATTTCCAAAGTCTTCCATAATTTTTTTTGAAATGTTAGGACATGGAAATTTATGCATACCTTTTTGAACCTTTGGAACATCTTGTATGGATGCAAGAGTCCATCCATTCAATGTGTTGGTTGATCCAACTGCTGTTATGGATGGCTGCCCCCTCATGAATGTGACAGCACTGGTAAAGGTCTCCTCAAGTGGAGAAGAGAACTCCTCCTTCTCTGGCCTTCTACTGTCAACTCTTCTGATTATCTGATGAGTGAAATCAGCAAAGGTAGATACCCTTGCATGACTAACATGGCTGGACCGCCAATATCTTTCCTTGCCCTCCAAGTGCAATGTTAAGATTTCCACGGCCTCTTTTTCCACTACTATATGTAGCAGGAAAAATTCTTCTAACTTCTGTTATGGCCTAAATCTACCTCAGGATAAGAAAGGTAGAATCTAGGGTAATATCAAACCACACTTAACCTGGTAGCTAGCCCTGCCAGATCATGAGAGGGCTCTCTCCTTGTCAATCTCAGCAAAATATGATCAGTGAGACTTGAGATGAATTGAATGAAGGCTGATTTTAGGCTAGGTATATATGAAAAAGAGTTTAATTTGATTTTAAGGGTGTTTTCTTGGATCAAAGGGAAAGGCAGATTTTGGGTCTGGGGAATGAGGCCCAATTTGCAGAGATCTGAATGGGGCAAGGTAGGAAATTTATTTGAAACTTTCAATTTGAAGGAAATGGAGAGTTGAGAAAGGTGAAGAGTTGAAGAGGGCAAGAAACCCTCAAGGATCCTCTCCAAACAGCTAAAAACATATAAAATTAAACAAACCCTTGGTAGAGCACTACAGATTTTAATGAATTCTACCTTTATCCTTGTTTGTTTAAGTTAAGAAGAAATAAGAGAGAAAATGGTATAAATAAACACCAATAGACTTAAATTTACAGAGAGAAACACACTATCAAAGCAAAATTCCACATGAATCCCAAGGAGTGCTGCAAACCCTGGTCTATTCCTTTGCCAAACTACAGAGATGAATGTACAATGATGCTCAAAGCATTCCCAAAAGTACAACCATGCTAATGACTGAAAAACCGCAAGATATAGACAAAAAACCACTCATCCTAGCTTCTAGAGGTCGAGCTCATGAGTTTAGGAGCTGCTCCAACAAAATCTAAACTGAGAACTAGAAAGTAGGCAATGGAACAGCTTGCCTCTAAAAACTAGGAAACAGATTCATTCAGTTGCAAATCACTTTTTGATGGATGAATCTACCTCCATGAGTGAAAATTTAACAAAATTACATCAATATCCATCAAATTACATTTAAATTACATCATGAGTTTTAAATTTAGAAGTAAGAAAGTAAAACTGTCAAAAACTAGGCGAAAAACAGAGTTTCTGAGTAAAAAATAGGCAAAATCCTCCCATGCGCCGCGCCTAATTTCCCTATGCATTGTGCCTGTTTGCAGCTGATATTGAAGGCCTTCCCGGTGTCCCAATTTTCTCCAAGTGGGCTTGTTGGAAAGGTCTGCCTGTCTACTTTCCAACAAAAGTGGAATTTCTGAATTTTGCCTTCATTTTCCCCTCCAAAACTGATTTCTCCCAACACTGCTTCCTATGTCTCAAAAAAGGGGCAGAAAGGTCATTTTTGGGGTGTTTTTGACCCTTTTGGAAGCCCAAAACCTGTTAAAATTTTTTGGCCATAGGAAGGCATGCATATTTTTCCATGACAAATCAAAAAATGTTGAGTTTGCATAAAAAAGAGTTCCCTATCAAAAGCACGCGCCAGGTGGCACGACGCATAGAGCAGAAAAAGTCTGTTATTTTAGCTCAAAAATTCCAAAAATGCCAAAAATGTCCCAATTTTTTTGAAATTTGGGCTAAGTGTCCTCCATTATGTGCTATGCTAGGCCAAGGAAGCCTCGCCCAAGATCTGAAGTCTATCATGCCTTTTCCGACGCTTTGAGGCCTTCTTCAACTTGGCCTTCAAGATCTTGATTCTTGCCTTGCAAACATGGTTTCTCACCTAATAATGATTGGCCATGTGCCTCAACATGTTCTTTTCCTTATTAGCTTTCTCCAATAGCTTTTCCAAATGCATATTTACCCTTTCAAGCCAAGTTTCACAATCATCTTCAATTTCTTGCTCAAGTGATGTCATCTTGGTTTTTCTCTTTTTACCAGCTTGCCAGTTCTCACGTATCTTTTGTAGCTCCATAATGGTTTGTTGATCCTATAGCTGCTTGTTTCTTTGCTCAAGGTATTTTCTTATCCACTGGGCTCTTTGAAATTTCAGGGACTAATCATTGATATCCGCCCGTTGCTCCCGAATGATCTCTTTAAGCTTTGAGCTTGGTGAGCCCAAATCAGTGTCATCATCCTGAATGAGGATGAAATCTGTCTCCTGCCCTCCTGAAGGCCCCTCATCATGTATTGGCCTCTTTCCCTTGTCCTATACCTGCACTGCTGATGGAAGAAGTGAGACCCCTTCCACCCCGGGTGGAGATAATACTTGCTTGGCTGCTGCAAACAACCTTCTAGTGCCCCTCTGATAGGTGACAAACACCGGCACACTAGCGGTCTGTGTCTCATGACCCTCCTGCTGATGTGAAGGTCCATCGGTCTCATGAAAAGCTTCTAGAGGTACCTGAGGAGCTGTGAAGAACTCATGAGAAATGAAATCCTCCCATGAAATATCCTACAAACCAAGCTGATGCATAACCACAATTTTGATGAGTGCAAAATGATAGATATTGTTATACTGCTGCTCAGGAGTTTTCTTTTGCACTAAGCTAGTCATCTTATCAATATTTTGGCACATGAAGTAGGGGGGATTCATCATTCTCACCCTGGTAAAGTGCATTAGAAATCTGATGTGATAGGCATATAGCCGAGAAAACCGGCCCTCACAACTAAAATATTTGATTATGAGTTTCATCAAAGGAGCATATGAATTTTTCAGATACCGAAAGGGAAAAAATCTGCTGATTTGTCTCAAAAAACCAGGCTTGATGTATGGCTCATAGTGTTCCCTGTCAACTTGCTGCCTTTTATTCCATTGCTCTCTGACATTTGGAATACTGGTTGCTAGAGAGATAGACTCAGGTGTCAAGGTGAATGTCACACCTGCAAGAGTGACTTGGCCATTATGTAAATGAAGCACAAACAATCTGGCCAACTCATGATAGTACTGGACTCTAGCAATCATCTCACAAAACTAATAACAAGACTGTTGTTGAAAACATGTGATAACAAGAGGGTAGGCCTGCAACTTAGCAAGTGAAGTAGGCTCTTCCCGTACATGTTTACCACTCTTGTGAGGTCTCCTTGGTGCATGCAATTCAGTTTGAGAGTCATTGTGTGTTTCTTCATCTCTGTCATAAGAGGAATCTGTCTCCATGTTTTCCAAAGTTTGCGTTGTCTTAGATGAGTATGAGGAATTTTAGGTGTCTTTGATATTTTGTTGCCAAGTGTAGGAAAGTGTGTGAGGGACTATGAAGGGAAAGGGTAAGGGGAATGTTGGGAATATTGTCAAATGGAATTTGGGGAATTGAAGGGTTTTAGGGACAGTCTCTAGACTTTTGGGATAGCATTTGGGGTTTGGGAATTTTGTAGCTAGGATTTGGGATAATGGTAATTGGGATAGGGGTAGATGAATTTAGGGATATGGGGGATAGGGAAATGGGTTGATGAAATTAGAAAAACAGTGAAGGACTAAAGGATGAGGGAGTGATGACCACAAAAACCAGTTTACAAACCCTAGGCTATCATGTCTTGAATAAGGAAGTAGGGTTTGAAATTTTTTTTATTAAATCCTCATAAACATCATAAGACACACATTATGGCATTGGAGGGGTTGTTTGACTTACTTTGGACCGGAGGAAGCCAAGCGAATTGGAGTTTTGAATGAAATCGTGTTTAAAATAAATAGCAGCCCTACACGTCGCGCCGCGTCGGTTATGTGCGTCGCACGAGTGTATTTCTTGCATTGTGGAGGCCGACCGAATGCATCGCGCCGGTTATATGCGTCGCGCCACTCAGCCAATGCGCCGCGCACCTGAAAATTTTCAATTTCCCTTCAAACTGCTCCCTTTCTCCAATCACGGTTCTCCTTTGCTCACTCTTTCTTCTTGGAATGCAAATGAGCCCTTTGAAACATGAAAAATGACTTATATACCAAAGGCTTTAATTTTCCATTTCAAAAAAACCCACTTTTGTAATGTTTACCTTTGACACTTTTTTTAAACTCTGTTTTAAGCAGTTTGCTTCATTTTGCCTCTGATTAATTGAATGACTTGCTCTTTGTTTGCCTTGCAGGGAATGAATTTTCTGAAGTTTGACAAGGTGACCAGGGTTTCCATTGAAATTATTTACAAATGAGAGAACATGAAATTACATTAAATTTATACATAAAAATATAAAATACTCTATTTTTTCTCAAAACAGAGTTTTGAGGGAAAATACATTTCTAGGCATATGATGATGAAACTTTTCTAGTGCTTGAACTTTATTCAACCTCCTCATGCACCTGCTGACCATTATTGGAAATTTTGAAGACCTTATTGATGAAACCCTAGACCTAATGGGACTAAAAACCCTAGAAATGACTCTTACAAATTTAAGGAAAAAAAGTGAGTGCAGATGATCTTGATGAGTGAAAATGGGAAAATGTTATATCCATCGTCAAGAAACGTCGCACCAGCATTCTTCAATCCAAAAGGCATTTTATTGTAATGAAATGTTCCCCACGGAGTGGTGAATGCTATTTTATCTCTAGCATCCTCATGGACCAGAATTTGGTTATAACCAGAATAAACATCGAGCAGCGACATGCGGGATACTCCAACTACTCGCTGAAGTATGTGATCCATTTTGGGCAATGGATAGTTTTCTTTCAAAGACACTTTATTCAGATTCCTAAAATCAATACATAAGAGAATATCACCTGTTTTCTTGCGCATGGGCACCAAATTAGAAATCCAATCTGAAAATACTATGGTGACGATGATACCAGCCTTGTACAACCAATTCACTTCCTTCTCTATTGAGGGCAGCAACTTTGGATTTATTCTTCTTAGCTTCTGTCGAAAGGGCTTTTGATTTGGCTTGATCAGAATGGTATGCTAAATTATGTTTGTATCATATGTCGTCAAATCTGAATAGTCCCAAGAAAATACATCAACAAAAGAAGATAATAAACTGACATACTTTGCTTTTACCTGTGGGGGAAATGCCTTAGACAATTTCACCATTTTATGATTTTCTGCTGATCCAATGTTCACATCCTCAACTCCTTTCTCGATTGGCAGCAAGCTCGGTTTTCGAGCTACATCATCTTGGTCGAAAATTTCCTCTAAAGGTATTAGACCTTTACGAATAACATTGTCTTTGAGCTGCAAAACTTCCATCTAATTGACTTCTACATCCGCCTCGCCATCATCATGCTACCCATCAATAGAAGTGTCCTTGAATTTACCTTCATTTTGCAGAAATTCATCAATTTCTTTATCATCTTGAAACACTTTCCAATACCTTTCATTGTTAGGGATAGTCGGATGATGCTTCACATGAATTTCAAATTTGTTGCTTGAATTCATCGAAATTTTCAAATTACTTGTTGTTGTTGCAACTGCATCTGCAGTGCCATTCTAAATACGAGGGACACATGTCAAAGTATAATCTGAAAACAATCTCAAGATATCTAGTACCGCATTGGGAATTTGTAATTTTAGCAGACAGGAGACTAAACTACCAGGCTAACATTATTTCAACCAAATTTGGGATTCTAGGATCTATCCCTCCTGAATCCGGAGAGGGATCTCTCCAATAAGTGCAAAGATGGATTTGTC